>VWZX01005355.1:134072-536671 GCA_013399015.1 Galbula dea | reverse complement strand
TTTATTTGAATATTTAATATTAGGAATTAGTGCATACTTTAACTAAACAAACAGTACAGTCCTAAAATTACAAATATTTTCATTAACTGTGTAAAACCAAACATCATAAGATGAATAATTTCTAGAATACAAAAGTAAAGTGCTTCCAATAAGTCAAATCTTTTTTTAAGCATATTATTCCAAGTCATCTGTACTGAATGTTTATTGATAGCATTGTCATCTTTGAAGCATGTTATTTAAGAAAACTAAGAACTGGATTGAAATAAAATATTAAGTACAGAAAAATAATTCTAAAGTTAACATATCTGATGAAATATTTCTCTGGAAGCAAATGCATGAGTATTTTCTTTCCTTCTTTGCTTTTTTTTTTTTTAAATAAAATCCACCAGAGAGAATATCTTCTTCAAAATTCAATTCATCTTCTTGAGTGCTAGTGTTTGCTTTGGGAGCTCTACATTATTGGATTGTATGGTGTATGTTTGGAGCTATATATCTCCCTATTTCCCCAGTGTATTCACATCTGAAGAGTCTGTGCATGAAGTATTCTACCTAAAGGCACATGTAACATTCACCTCAACTGGTCTTTTAAGTGAATGTCAGAGCAGAGGAATCTGATTCAAGGATGCACAGACCCAAGAACTATGTGGTTTGGTGGTTTGGTGGTTGATTTATTTATATTTTAATTGAAAAGGAACATGTTCATTTGGACAAAATGACATACTATACAGTAATAAAAATAACATGGAAGTTAATGCTAATATTTTAATCAAATTAGATAACAACAAAGAAGGTGTGGAATCTTAGTTAATGGGGTTTTGTTATTTTATTCTTATGAAAAAAATTGTTATATAATTTGATTATACTTATTTTCCTAGAAATTCAGTCAGATTTCATTTAAATGCTTTTAAAAGTGTTATTTCTATGTCATTATTCTTCTTACAAGACTATGTAGCATAATCACAATTCTTAAAAATTGGTAAGTATTTTCCAAAATTGTTTTGATTTGTGGACATGTGCTTATACATTGGAACCAACAGAAGATTAATCCATGCAATATATTAAGTTGTGTCAACTTAGAAACTCCTGACCTACTCAGCACAGATAGCGAAGGTGAAAGAAATCACTATGCCTACAGCACTTCGAGAAGTGAATCAATCTTCTCAAATCCCTAAGCAGACTAGCACAGTCACTATGTCTAACCAGAAAATTGATCCTATGCAAAGATGAAATGAGTGTCTGATTGACAGGAATGGGTTTATACTGCTTCTCAAATGTCCTCAAGAAACGAAGGAAGGCTAAAATGCAGAGGTTTTTTTTCAAGGCTGCCTTTCCCAAATGCTAGCAGAGGAAGGGAAATCCATAAAACTACCAATACTCTCACTGTAATTCTAAAGAGAGTCATGACTTTGTCTGTTAATGCCAGAAAATGTTTAATTAGGAGGAACACTAGCTATAATGCAGTATGTATTCTCATTTGAAAAACCTGCTCCAAGTGCCTATCCACTGCTGACTTTTGTAAGACTTGCCACATAATGAGTAATAGTGAGAGAAGTATAAGTTAGTGTCACAAAATATGTGGATAAATATGATCCAGTTTTATAAAAATTTGACCACTTTTCTATTTTTGTGTATGAAAAATAAAGGTGTAAAAATCAGTTGTGGTTCTCAATAACAGTAATTTAAACATTCAAAGAAAATACTGGCACTTTATAAATAAATATATGTTACAATTAGAATGTCCAGTTTCAATGTCTTTTTTATTAAAAGAATCATAGAAACATTATGGTTGGAAAAGACCTCTGAAACCATCAAGTCCAACTGTCAACCTAACACTACCTTGCCCACCACTAAACCATGTCCCAGGCACCATATCTACATATTTTTTGAACTTTTCCAGGGATGGTCTAAAGTTGGGGGGGTTTTAAAATTTTTTCTCTGTGTTTAGGCATGGGCACAATCATCTAAAACAATTCTTTTTGTCTCTGGGCTGTGAAGTACTCTTAGTAAATGAGTGTCTGCCTCTGATGTTCTGTGCAAAGTATATATTTAACTTTCTCTTGACTAAAACAAACATCAGTCTATGTAGAACAGAACAGTATAGTACCTTATTTGGCATTACAAACAATGTGCCCAAGAAAACTGTCATACTTTCTAGCATCAATTAAGAGGTTAAAACTGCACCTTACTTCAGTAGTGACAGATGCTTTGTGCATATTAAGCTGTAGTAATCCCATGATATTTGAATAATTAGTATATTGAACTATTTGTTTCATTGCAGCAGAGATAATAACAGGGCTCATAACAAGGGTTACTATGAAGATTTTCCTCTTGCTAAATTAAAACTTTAAAATTCAAAAATCACATTAATACCAATTTTGTGTTTACTGCAGCATGAACATGCAATCTGTGTGTATAAATTTGTTATATTTTGTACATATTTTACTACCTACCCATAGATAGTTATGTGAATTTTACATTGAAATCTATGTAACATTCTCCAGTTTTGCTCTTATGCATATTAATGACTATTCACTACAGGTAGTTTTATTATGGTAAATAATCAGAATCATAGATATTTGTCTAACCTATCTTGAATTTTTTTTTCCCCCAGCAGTATTTATTTCAGTGTTTATTGTCAGTTAGTATTGTCCTTACCTTATCTGGGTATACTTTCCTTAAGATTTTCTTTTCAAGCAGAGGTAACAACTGCACTTTAAACATTTGTGTGGGGATTGTTTTTGTATTGTTTTGCTCCTTTCATCTGAAGAATTCTCCACAAGATGCACTTGACTTTAGGATGACAAAGTGCAACTTGTAGTAGATCTGACTAAAATTAAACTTAAACCCAAGATTCACAAAAAGTAAACAGGAGAGAGACCAGTGTCTTAATCTTCAGAGCAGAAATCTAACTCACTTGACATGCAGTTTCCTACTTGTATGTCAACAGATGGTTTCAAACTGTAGCAAAGGTTGAATTTCTTTGACATTTGAAGCACAGTGGTCTTTAACATCTGCTGTCTCCTGATATGTGCTTGACAGCTCATTTCAGTAAGGGATACACAACATCGTATAGGCATTTTTTTCAGCTTGTACAGCTGGGAATAACCTAACCCACAAAGAATAACACCTTTTAAAGTATTTGGATACACCATCATATTTTCTAGGCTTTTGTAATTGTTTTGGCAACTTCTAACATTTACAATTGGAGGTCCTATCTGCTACTGGGAAAAAAAAAGTTTACACAATAGTGTATTATTTTCCATTGCTACAAAATAGTTGAACTAAATATTGATTTTCTCATACAAATGTCAGTCATTTACAATTGCTTCAGCACTAACATTGTTGGTAGTAAATAATGCTGACAGAAAACATTGTTAATATAACTTTCATTGAACCATGTTTTTAATTCTACCCTATTACCTTTTTTTTCATAAAACAAAAGTGAGAATCCATGTAAGAGGAGACACATAAAAGTTTTTGATATCTTGTCAACATAGCACATAACATTTGTTAAATGTGTTTTAATTGTGGACATTTATTGTTTTTCAATTATAAACAAGGAGACACCTTCTAGCTCTCTACAATTACCTAAAAGGAGGTTGGGGGGCTGTAGGGAGGTGGATGTCTGTCTCTTCTCCCAAGTAACAAGTGATAGGACAAGAGGAAATGCCTTCAAGTTCACCAGGGGATGTTCAAATTGAATATTAGGAAGAACTTCTTCACCAAGAGGGATATCAAGCATTAGAACAGTCTGCCCAAAGAACTGATGGAATCACCATCCCTGGAAGTGTTCAGAAAATATGGAGATGTGGTACCTGGAGACATGGTTTAGTGGTGAGTGTAGTAGATTTAGGTTAACATTTGGACTTTATGATCTCAGAGGTCTTTTCCAGCTACAATAATTCTATGATTCTATAACAGTTATTCTGTTCAAACTAAATTTTTATAAGTATTATTATTAATACTTGTGGTGGGTTTAAAGGCTCTTCCCAACCCCCACGCACAGCAGTTAAAGGAGAGGTGTCTGAATTGGAAGGTAAAAACTAAAAACTGCTTTAATAATAACAACAGATATAAATGAGACAAATAGAAACATATACAGGACCCAAAATACTGAACCGCCCCGATGCCAGCTTCTAGTCATAGTGTTAGCTTCCAGTGGATTCAGCACAAACAGTCCAAAGTAGCAGCTCACATGGGCAGCCCAACACAGAGAGAGCACAGGTGGCTTCCAGCAGCAACCAAATCCAGGCAGAGGGAGAAGAGAAGAGGCTTCCTTGTGGCTATGAGTTAAACCAAAAGTCCCCCAGAGAAACCCAGCATTCCCCTGGCTTCCCCCTCCTAGGTGGGGGGTGGTTTGCAGTGTCCTTGATTCAGGAATCTCAGGTTCCTTAAAGGGATAGTCCAGGCAAGGTGTGTGTGGGGAAAACTAATAACAGTATCATGTATGTGGTGGTGGAATATCTTTTAGAAAATATAGTTACTGAACAGAATTAATTCTGTTCTAATCCAAACCATAACAATACTTTACAGTGATCCTTCACTAAAATAATATATGGCTCTTTATAGAAGAAATCTGACATAGGAACCCAACAAAATGACAACAAATTTCTGGGGGTTTATGTTACAAAAGCATCAAGTCTTACAAAAGCATCAAGTGTTTTAAAACAATTCCAGACTCTCTTTGTTTAACTCTAGAATTAATATCTGACACAGTAAATTTACTTACCTCAAGGCAAATTCATTGTAGAATTTTCATAAGAAATTGGCCATGGCAGAAGACATGTCCCTTGCAGGTTTTTTGTTATATCTTTCATTCCTATGTCATTTGTCTTAGTCACCCTGGGTCATTTCGGATTGTATTAACATCAGTGTGAGGATAACTGAATTAAACCAAAAGTACAAACCAATGGAAGCTTAAAGTTCATGAATCTTACTGACAAGTGATTAAATTCAATGGACACCTGTGAAATTCAAGGGATACTCAGTAGCACAAGATACATCAGCCACCTTCTACTCTTAGCCATTATGTGATTTTTAAAGAACATAGTGATAACTATGTAATATCATGCCCTGAAATACATGAACTTACAGCTCTCTGAATTCTGACACTGCTAAAGTTCCCCAGGTCTTTTTCATTTATTAGTAGAGACATAGCCCAAAGAGCCCATATGCTCCATCAGTCTGTAGAATTTTGTGATGCTGAATGTATACAAAATAACTCAACATCAAGTGTGCAGTGGGTTAAATCTGTTTAGTTTCTATTGCCTGTTTAAGGTAGACACCCATTCAATGCCAAAAGCTGGGACTTTGACAGTGCAAACCCATGCATTAAGACAAAGCTGCTACTCCTGCTGACAGACATGTATGATCATTTTCTTACTGCATGAGGTTTTTTTAAATATGATATCTGCAGACAGTCATAAGACATAATATAAACATTTACCTTTGTCAGGGAGACAAAAAAAAAGAAAAGAGGAAGAAAGAAAATTCAAGAATTATCTGCTTGGATCCATGACTTTCTGCCTTTCAATACACTGAATAAATGTCTAGTTCCTATGCAAATACCTTAGCAAATTTAAAATCTCAGCTGTTACATTCCCTCAGAGAGACTTTTACAAATAAATAGAAGACTGTCACTTTGTCATGTCATGGTAGCTTAGCTTTATTATTAGCACATACAGTCTTAAGCCATGTGATATTTAAGTTGTGCTGTCTTTGAGCTCGTTTTATCCGTGTCAGTGTTTCTACCTCCAGGATTTCAGTCCTGCATGGATGAATAAAGTTCATGAACTCATACACTGTGTATTCTCAGATTTGGCTGAGCCCAAAGTGTCTAGGTGTAGTAGAAGGTTGCTAACAATTTTCTTCTGGATTATGGGGGATTTAATCTGCTCCCTCTCTCTGTCTTCCAGCTCAGGGGGCTGAGGACCCTGAGGATAACTAGTCTATTAAAGACTGAGGCAAAGAAGGCATTAAGTACTTCAGCCTCTTCCTCATCCTTGGTGGCAATACTCCCCCCAAATCCTATAAAGGATGGAAATTCTCCTTGGGCCTCCCTTTGTTGCTGAGGTATTTGTAAAAGCACCTTTTTTATCTTTTATAGCAGTGGCCAGATTAAGTAGTAACTGGGCTTTTGCTTTTCTCTCTGCATGAACTAATGACATCTTTCCTGAGTAGTCTTCCTGGGTTGCCTGTCCCTTCTTCAAAAGATGGTAAACTGTCATTTTTTTCCCTAAGCCTAGTGAAAGCTTCCTGTTCAGCCAGGCCAATCTTCTTCCTTAACAGTTTATCTTACAGCACATGGGGATGTCCTGCTCCTGTAGCTTTAAGATTTCCTTCTTGAAGAATGTCCATGTTTCCTGGAAACATTTGCCCTTCAGGAGTGTCTCCCATGCAACTCTCTCAACAAGGCTTCTGAACAGTCCAATGTCTGCTCTCTGGAAATCCAAGGCAGCAGTTTTTCTGACCCACATCCTTACATCCAAGACTTGAAAACTCTATTGTTTTTTGGTTGCTTTGTCCAATATGGCCTCTGACCACCATAACTCCCACCAGCCCTTCTCTGTAAATGGCTTGTCTAGCAGGATAGCCTTGTAGGCTCACTTGCTATCTCTATCAGAAAGTTAACTTTCACACACTCCAGTAACCTCTTAGATTGTATCATAAAACTGTGCATCACAAAACTGTATATCACAAAATTGTAAGTAAAATTTTGAGTCCATTATATTAATCCCTTATTTTTTTCAGGGCAGTACTCCTGCAAATTTTAGCAAAATTATCTTTAGATGTTAAAGAGCCTTAAAAATAAAAAATAGTTTCTACACTGATTCAATATTTAAATATAGATGAGTCAGGACTATTTATTTTGTATTAAGTATTTGAACATTACTTATAATGAGCTACAAATGAACAAACCATTAACTACAAGATTAACTTAAAGCATATTAAAAACCCCTCTTGCTATTAAAGAAATTAGACCATTAAGTGGCAAACAAAACCAGTGTAGTCTGGAAACTGATAACTCTTATTCATATGTTGTTCTGTCACTGCTGAAGGCCAGTATTACATACATAGGTGAAACATCCCTATATGGGCCATATTAGATCTCTTTAAGTGATTGGGAGTATTCAGGGAGTAAATGTTTTCTCTGCAAACTTCTCATTAAGTTCTAATCTCTCTTTACTAAACAGCTTCTTCTCTCCACACATTTATTCCAGCCTTCTGGGAGTCCATGGGGCTGGATTTTCTGCCTAATGTATTTCTTTCCATACCAGTCTGAGAATGATAGAATGTTCCTGTGTTTTAATAGGAATGTGGTCAAATTATACAGGATGTCACTACATCAAAATAATATGTTCCATGACTCATGTAATTTATTGAAGAGAGAGGAACTTTTAATATTTCTAAATATGAATAAAAAATGCCATCACTGTTGGCAGCAGGGTTATAATACAATGAATCACATCACACACCTGGTAGATACATTCAAAGTAGTTTGAAATTGCCAAATGGTTTTATTCACAGACCTAATAGTGGTCTCCTGTGACAAAACTTTAGACAATTTAAGCTTGTATGTCTTGCCATTATCTCTTGGCACCTAACTCTTGAATTTGAGAAGTGAAATGGAAGAAATTCTTCTAATGCATGTTTCTAATTTGACAAGATGTGCCTTCTTTGACACATTCATCTCTTTATCCAAGTAGATTTCTCAGAAATGGTGACTAGGCTTAATTCATTAAACTATTTCTTTTAGGTATTTGATGATTAAAAGTAAGTTTCCAGCTTGTTCTTGCCCTTTTTTACTTAACAATGAAAGTAGATTTTGGGGTTTGTAGTCTGTAGTCTGACTTTAGTAACTCTAATCTAGGCAACTTACTCCATGCTGATTTTACATAAAAAAAGTAAAAATAAATCTTTTGAAACTTTTCTAATAGTTCATTCACTGAATGAATTAAAGTAAGATTTGGTGCCTGGAGTTTATACAAATATAGTACAGCAAAAACTGCATCAGCTGGATCTATAATTTGCTTATAGAATGAATTCCATATAAGATTTAAGGTACACTTTTGACAAAGTTGCAAAATGAATTAATTTGCAAGAGTTCAAGTTGCCTGTTGAAAGTCATTCTACTTCGGTCTCTGTTATCTTTTTGTTACTGGGGAATTTTGAAAGAGTAGTACAAGCTAGACAAGTCAAAATGACAGGCATGTGACATGATTTAATATTTACTGAATGATGCTGGTGCATTTGGAAACCTAAAGTAAGATTGCATTGGGTAACGATTGTAGATGCAAGAGAAAACTATTAAACCATATTTTTTTTTTGCCAGAGATGCAATTTTCAGACTTTCTATATTATTTTTTAAATCATATTTTTGCTTATGACATACCAACCAAGAAGGGAATTTATGTAAAATCTAAAATTGTGATTTCAGGAAACAAAAAAGCCTCCTCCTGAAAGCCTTCATCTTTAAATCTTACAAGTCCCTTACTAATATATTCATGTTACTTATATTATTTAATGCCAAATTAAGGAGTTGTGACTCCACCTAATATGGTCAAGCAGACTACTAAAAGCCTTTTACATATGTTTTTGTGTTTCAGAAGTGTATAGGGGATGGTGAAAGCATTTCTTCAGTCTCCTACTTCCTCCACTGAAATGACCTGGCAGGGAGAGTGAGGCTTAGAAGTTGTTACTCTGCAGTAGTTTTGATCATGCAAAGAAAAATTCCCAAAAAAGAATTGTTCAGGGATATGATACCTGGTTAGAAACATTGCATTTAGTTGCTTTTCATAGAAACTTTTTCCAAACATCTCCAACAAAGCATGACTCCTTGCCACCTCAGCACAACCTAATTTCAACAATGACAAAATATGCTATAGGACTTTTTTTTACATCATTTAGATATTTCTTAAAGTAATACAGCAAACTGCTGGATAAAGAAATGTGCACAATGGGAAGGATGTATTCCCTTCAGTTTAGTTTAGTATTCTGCTGATAAGCCTTTCAGCTCAGATACTGGCTTCATAATTCAACTTCCACATCTTTTTCATGTAATTTTCACCTCAGCTTGGAGGATTTTTATTAAGTATTGACCTGACCTGATCCATTTGAACTTCTATGATCTGACTATCACAGAATAAGAAAAAAAATTTGAAACTGTAATAAAAAATTCACTTTCATTTTTGCACTATTGATTTTTGTTTAACTTCCATTTCCTTTTTCCTTTTCTCTCTATTGCTTGAAAGCCACATAATGATAAATGTGTAGTCATAAGTCAAAACCAGACCATCAACTCCTAAAATATTAGAAGTTTATGTATTATGAAAACTTTATGCTGTTTATTTCAGTTGAGAGAGACTAAAGGAAACAGAACTGTATAATAATTCATACATATTGTATGTTCCATCTGTTTAGTTATTTGATATTTTTTAACTGATGAGTCCAAAGGGTTAACTCAAGCAGAAGCTGACAGGTTTACAGAAGAAGGGAGACAGTGAGCTGACAGTAACTATTCTAGAAAATACCTGAGACAAAGCAGAAAACTTAGTGCTTTGAAGTCTATCCCTGCCCTCCTGCTGAGCTGTCAAATAGGTTTGATGAAGCTCTAGTCACAGGTGAAAACAGAAAGATTTGCATTAACTTTTTATAAGGGGACACACATCCTAAAGTTGGATTCAGCTGAAACCAAACATCTACACCTGAGATCTTCAGAGAAGTTTGGCCTGTGTAAGTGCTCAGGTAATACAGATATGCAATAAATCTTACCTTGTATTGGAACTTCTTTATTTAGCTATTATTCCTCTTTAAATCCAAACAATATTTTATTTGGAGGAGACTGTTTCAGACCACTCCATTAACCAATTCATTACAGCTCTGAGAAAGCTTGCAGCTTTCTTTACAGCTCTAAATGTATTTAGACCTATTCATTAATCACATCAAATTCAGTAAAAGGATTAGGTGAAAGATAACATGAAGTCCTGCTTTCCCAAAAGTTTTGATTCAGGGAAAAGTCAAAAATACAGCTAGATCTGATATCATGTCAGGGATGAGAATTATGACAGTAAACAGAAGAATATTGTTCTAGCTAGTATGTAAAGTCAGAACAGACATACTTGCATATCATTTACAGTTTCAATGAAAGAAAATGTAAAGAACTAGGAGAGCCCTATTATGGAATCTTTATGCCACATAAAAACATGCTTAATACGTGATATGCAGCTTTATTCTAGATAATAAAAATCTCTACTACTTAAGAGTTCTTACAATCTACCTGTAGTTCTCAGATGGTTGCTTGCTTAGCAGTTTTTACTGTTTAGTAGTGTAAGATTGAGCTTGTAAACACACCTAATAGTGTGTTTTTCTTCCTTTATTCAACCTTGAGACAGCTACAAGGGCAGAATCTATTTAGTGACAGTAAGATTCAGCTAATCAAAACCAGACATCTGAAGTAGACATGTTTATGTCTTAAACAATCATTACAGACTCCATAGTTAATGGTGGAGATAAAGCACTTGTAGGGTATGATTTATACTGGTAGAGTATGATTTATTTTATTCTAACATAGACATGTAAAGTAAGACAGAAAAATTCCATATTATTGCCTAAAACAGCTTCCAGTTACTGTGGAGTTTAATGACACTTAGAATGAAATTGCCATGTTGAAGTCAGGAGGACTGCAGAGTGCTAAAACCTGTGTAAAAGCCTGAAAAAACAGTGACCACAATGTCTAATATATGATCAAAACCTAATTAGAAATACAGTATTTCTTCCAGGAGCAGCTCTCTATTGTAGTGATTCTTTTTAATCAGTGTGCTAAATTAAGAAGCCTTTAAAACATTTCATACTGAGATGGCACTACATGGTTTATGTTAATGTAAAAATCAAAATGTCTTGCAAAGAAAAGGGTTTCAAAAGTTTAATAATACATATTGAAAAGGTTAGTAATTTTTATTACTTGCATGAATTTTAGAGTTAAAGCATTTATTGCAATTATTTATTTTGGTGCATATCTGTGATGCTTCAAATACTGTCCCTCAGGTCTCTAAAATGTAAAAAAATACTTTTTAGTATATTTTGTATCAGGAGATTTATAATCCTACTAAGTTAAAAGGATAAAAAAATCCCCTACTGATATTTCCCACAAATAGGAAAGAACCACGTGGTGGTCACTCCTTCCTTTGGAAGCTGTGCTGACACAAAAAACCTTGTGTGTAAACCTTTTTTACTGTTTTGATGCAAACTCTAATAATGTCTTTGTTACTCTTGAAAGCTTTGAAAAAAGCTTAGGTAACTTTCCTTCATATTATTTGCATAGCTGCATTGGTCCCTTTTTATTACTGAAATTTCATTAATTTAATTAAGAAAAAAGTGCTTCATTTGCATTTTGACTATGCTAACTCAGCCAGGTCCAAACTGTATTTAAAAAAAAGAAAAAAAAAAGTCTATCATTGTAACCAGAGTCAATAAGGTCACAAAGAGAAAAGTGGTGGCCATTGTGGTTTGTAAAAGGCTTTGAGGACACCAACAGCCCTGACTGCCCCTACCCAGCCCACCATCCCCTTCCCAGGGCACTGGACTATGTTTCAGCTTCCCGTGGCCATAAGCCTGTGGCCCAGTGACATGGAAACATGGCTGGTCTCCAGCTTCCCACAGTTCTGCCCTGTCCAGACATGAGTCCCACAAAACTGGGCCCACTCATGAGCTCACAACCCAGCCTGGTCTCAGCCTGTCCACATCACCATGGAGATACCCGTTGCCTGTGGCTGAGGCTGCCCCTGCTGCCTTCCAGTTGCCCTGCTTCTGTCTGGGGTGGTGGGGTGGGAGCTGGCTGCCAAGCCCTGCCCTAATGGACCCCATGGGATTCTTCCTTGAGTCCCTGGCCCTTACTGTGCCCTTAGATAAATACAAGCCTTAATGTATTCAACAACACAAAAAAGAGGTCTGGGGATGTGTTAAAGCAGCAAAAATCACCAGTCCTGGTTTCAACTAATTTTGATTCCTTGTAGCTAGAATAGCATTGTGTTCTTGGTTCAGTATGGGATTTGTATGAGAAGGATGATGATAATATACTGATGTTTTTAGTTGTTGCTAAGAAACCAAGGACTTTTCAACTTCCCATATCTTGTAAGTGTGCAGGTGCACTAGAAGCGGAGAGGGAGCATGTCCAGAGTGATGTTGGCAAACGGAATAGTCCATATCATATAACATCATGCTCAGTATATAGATGAGGGTAAGCTGGGAAACAGGGGCTCTCTTGCTCTTTTCCAGAACTGGAGGTTTGGGATATGCTGCTCTGGGATTGTTAGCAGTGAACAGGTTGGTCCTCAGTCAGGAAGTGGTGAACGTATGCATGATTGCAGATCTATACATATAATGCATCCTTATGACTTTATGGAACCACTCGTGTTTAGTTTGAAAGCTGTGACACTTCTCCTCAGTTTATGCTGAAAGTTTCTTCAGTAAAGTGGCTGACTATTTAGAAATTGCAGAAAAGAACTAAATGCTGACTTTGTTGCCTTCTTCTCACTATAAACTGCTTATGCTGCATTTTCTGACAATGTCCTTTAAAAGTTTTAGAAACCATGCTTTTTCCTCTACCAAAAGGCACTATGTACTGCATAGTAGCTTTATATGAGAACCTTTTCTCATTTTTAACTTCTGAGAAATTTTAGCACACTGACAACTCAGTATTTAGCCATCATGGTTTAATTTCACAAATGGAACACAGATACCATAAAGCTCAATCGTCAGGACTACTACCATCAGTAGGTCTTCAGTGTCTCTAAGTTCAGCAACAGAAAGTAGGTACTAAGTTGAGGTATGTATAAATACCCCTGGCTCACTGTTTCTCCCTTGGAAAAGGCTATTTCTCATCTAATGGGATTTAGCATGATTTGAGAAACAAGTCTTCCCTTAGAAGTTTGCAAATTACTTTCTCCCTTCCTCCCATATTTTTCAAACAAAGGCATTACTTTCTGATTATAATTGCACCACAAAACAAAACAAAGGGAAACTGCAAAATAACTAGCCATTTGGACCTTAGGATACCTTTTGGGGAAGCAGTATATGACAGGTCAAAATCTCCCAAGAATAAGTTTGAATGTGGAGTCACACAATAGACTACAATATTTTTAAGTGTATACGCTTCTTTGTGTGGATAAAAAACATGAAGTCTTTGAGATTACTGGAAATACTGAAACTCTTATTCTCTGCGCCTGCCACTTGTTTCATTTTGGCATGTTCTTCTCTTGAAAAGAGAACCTTCAAAGCTATTTACCTTTCAGAATGGCTTTCAAAGTAAATACATGATAGATATCTTTGTCAAAAAAAGCAGCTTGGTTCCATGTTCCAGTTATTATAGGTCAGCGTCTATGGTCCCTGGATGCCTGGGACCATAAGGGCTCTCTCAGCAGTCCCAGGGAACAGACTGGCTGTATAAACAGCACCAAACCAGCACATGCAGAAAAACAAAAACCCTGCTGATTCATTATTTTTCCTGCAGCTGTATGGGCTGTCTTGTGCCTCACTTATAGTTTTATAGGGAGTAATCACATTGAGAACACCTGGGGTGACATGTAATTACAGAATGATTGTGTGGAAAAATGTGGATCTATTCAAATTTCTCAGGGGCTATAGACAGCTGGCTCCTTTTAATTCTTACAACAGCATGTGTTCTGTAACAGCTGGAGATACGTTTTTCTATTCAGCCTAATTTGATGGATTGATCTTGAGGCAGGTGATCAGCAATTTCTAAACTGCAATCCAAACTCTGTCACTAAGTTGTTGTTGGCCTTGGGCAAGCCACTTAGGGTCAGATCTAGCTGAAGTATTTAAACATCTAAAGAATGACCTATGTAGAATACAGATATCGGTGTCCAGGACTGCAAGTTTGAGATAGAAGTTAATTCTGTATAGTGGAAACTTCCCAGTACTGATACAGACAACAGCTGTTTTGCTGAAATTCTGTCTTAAAGTTCTTGAGATAATTATTTTTAGTTTTATGTGAAATGTTTGACTATTTCCTCAAATACAATGTTGATGAGCTCACAAGAAAAATGTTGCTGGACTTGCTGAGATATAAATCCCATTGAACTCTATTCTAACACTCCAACACTAAAAAAATGGAAAAACAATTGCCTAAACAATGCAATGACACTGCTGATTTCTTTTGAAACTTAACTACAGGAAAAACCTGTTTTTAAAACATTTTTGTCCATAATCTGTTTTCTTTTATGTCCAGGTGAATGGAGTTGCCTATCTTCTTTTCTTTTTCCTTCCTTGCCTCCTCAGAAAAAGCCAATACATGCCTTATCCATCAGACTATAGCCTTACTGAAAATAATTCAAGGTTTTTCAATCCACAGAGCAAGAAAAATTGAATATGATTAGAACCTAATAGTTTTTCTTTTTAATGAGAACCCCAGACTCTCCTTTGACACCAAAAATTGCATATTTATCTTATTCAATGACTACTTAATATCAAAAGCCTGAATATAGTAATCAAAACCTAATATCTCTTCCTCCCAGTGCATGCTTGAATCACTTCAGCTACTAAATCACATTATCTCAGGTCTAGAAAATATTGATTTTTTTTCTAATTTTTATACTGTGAACAGATTTGAGAGAAAGGGAAAACATTGTCTTCCCATTCTTCCTCCATCATGGGAAATGAGAGTTGGAACCTATGTTGGATAAAGAAGACAATGAACTTGTTGTTTTTCATCATGTATTTAAAGGAAGTCTAAGAGCTGAGCAATACAGCATGTAGGTGCAGGTTTATAACCCTGGCAGAAAAATCCAGAGACCTATTTCACAAGAATGAAGTTGTAAGTTGCTTTTTTTATCTTCTGGAGAGAAAAGTTGTTTAGAGAGAGGTACAAAAATGCCACATAAGCATGCAAAGTGCCATTTAGTTTACATTTATGTGCACAAAGTAAGCAAAATAGTTCAGAAAACAAAGAAAAAATCAACAAGAGAAAGCAACCACCAAATACTGAATAGCAGCTGTCCCTCAAAGGCAAAAATACTTAAGGGTATAGCATTGGTTTATATAGAGTGATGCTGCCATTTCATCAGGGCAGAGCAGGTTGATGTTTATTTTATCCTTAAGTGGGTTAAGATTAAAAACACCCTAGGTATCAGTATACTCATATGCTGTTTGAGACCATAATCCAGTATATACATTAACCCAACAGGGTATACCTAAAAAAGAAATAATTCAAGTCTAAGGTATAACAGCCAAAGACATTTTCTGCATAAAATTCAGCTGCAGAGGAGTAGGTGATGCTGCTCACTAAAACCTACTATTCACTTCAGCAGCTGTCCAGGAGACAGAGGACTTGAGTTGAATGGTTGTTTCAATGGAAAGGATTTCAAACATAGCTGAGAGCAGCAGAGGTGGGAGTGAGAGCTGACTACTCCTTCTATTGAAGTACTACAAGATGTCAAAAGCTTAAAGGCAGATAAAATCTTCTGTAAAGACCAGGGAGCCAAGTAGTTACTGTGGAAAAAGAAGGCTTTTGTCCTTGCCTCTATTGCTACTTCTTTTTACATTCCAAGGGGACTTTCTACAACTGCTGAGTGGCATTTGCCACATTACCTAGGTTTCACCCAGGCCCTATTTTTCCCCCCAGTCAAACATCTCAGCTAAATGTGATGAAGTCACAGAGTGAATATTTTACCTTGAAGCCTAATAGTGTCACTTGATTCCCAAAACTATTCAGTTTGTTCTTTTTCACCTGAGACAATGCCTGGTGCTGAACCACAGTTGTGGGGTTTTGTTTGCTTGCTTGCACTTCCAGGAGGCAACATCCTTGCCTAAAATCTAATGCTGTGTCAGAAACTAAGAATGGACACCATTACCCACAAAGTCTGCATGAAGTCTGCTGTCTCACATGGAGCCATTGTCTCCCAGAGCCTTTTCCACAGGACTATTCCCTAGCCAGGTAATCCCCTGCCTACTTTTCTGTAAGAAGATCTTGCTTTCCTGAGGCAGGGCTTTACATTTGTCCCTGTTTAAAAGGTTTGCAAGTTACAAGGTTCCTGTCAGTCCAAATGACATCTAAATCAAGGGTATTGGTGTCTAATTTTCCTTAAATCCACATATACATAAAGCTTCTTTCTTTTATCTATCTTGGATTAAGAAGGATAGAAATAATATCTTGAAACCTTTTTAATGGTTTTGTGCTAATTATCATTTATTAGCAAAAGAGCTGATTGAGTAAATACTACAGTGCAGTATAATCCTTCTTACTATTTTGTAATTTCAATCAATGAATTTAAAGCTTTTGGAAATAGCTGTATAATCTACTGATATATTATTTTTAACTTTCGGAAGGGAAAAATGTGAATTCTGTATTAAAAATATATTTCTATCCTCAAAGTTTCTGCTTTGGACAGTAACAACATTTTCTTTCCCTGGAGGTGTTTGCTCTGTTTAGATATAATCTAACACTCAATGAGCTACTTGTTGGTTTTCATTATTTCCATAGGCAAGATACTAAATTCATCAATTGACTGAAGTAATTTTCATGGACCTGAAGCTTTACATATAAATAGTCACAAGAGCATACCCAAACAATTTTTGTCCTTCAAATTGACTGCAGGTTGTATTGCTATTATCAGATATATGATCTGAATTCAGTTTCAAGTGTTCACAAAAGTTCAAGAAAACATTTAAATAGTGTTCTTAAAAACATGCAAGTTAAACATAAATAATGTAATCATGCTGTAACCCAGTAAAATTTGAAGTAAAGGTAATAATTGCACAATCCCCTGAAGATAAAACTATCTCAGTGACTCAGAGTAGGAAATGTGAGAAGTGAGCTAGATATCAGTATAGTTCCACAAATCACTTTAATATGAATATTTTAATATAAACTATGGCAAAATAACAGTTCTATTTAAAAATAAAATCTACAATTATAATATTTGAATCAACATAATTTTAATCAGTTTACTGGAGATTCCAAATCTTAGGATGATTTTGATTCTATTCTTACCATAAGAACTTAGTTCATAAAGGAAAACAAAAATATATGTATGCTAATCTAGATATTTGTAGTGGTGGTAAGCTTGACACCAAATCTGAGAAAAAAAAAAAAATTCATTATTTAAAGAAATCTTTAAAATTACAATTTAAAAAAATTATCTTTCAAATATTTTCATAGTTTAGTACATTCTTATGGTTTTAGCTTCTCATACTAAAAGGACTTTTGTATAATTTCAAATGCTGTAACTGAAGATTTTTGTATTTTTTTGTGTGTTTTATAGATACTTTAGTCTCAGTGTTCATGAATAAAAAGCCTTAGAACAGGATTGGAGTGGAAACATAAATTCAGTTATAGTATATTCAGATTAAAATTATTATGAAGGTAAAGGTATAGAAGGACATCCTTTGAAAGTAAATTGACTGAAGTAATGACACTGCTTTAGTATTGGATTGTTTGTCAGATTATCAATTGTGTTGCAGCAATAGTTTTATTTCAGGTAGGACAGATGGATTTCTAGACTAAGATAAAGGTTAACTTTTGACAAAAACCTACATTTATACAGAGAAGTATTTTTGGTTTGGATGTTTTTTGGTGGTGGTTTGGGGTTTTTTGAAGTATATGCTAGCAGGAAAATTTGATGTGAAAAGTTTGTCTGGTTTACTGTCTGTTCCATGAACTCATAATCATGGATTTTTTTAAAACACCTTGTGAGAAATCTTAATGATAGCTGATGAGGAAATTTGTCCACCTTCTGAAGGTGCATATCTTTACCTAAGATGTTAAATCTACTGAGATAATTTTTTCTTGTTTGCCTTGGGTGTTTAGCTTGAAAGTGGGGAAGTCTAAGAAATGAACAGTACAAATCAAAGAATATTGCCTTTTCTCCTGCATCTATTAATAATGCATCTGTTTTTACTACTGTAATGCCAAAACAAACCAAATTGTTGCTGCCTTTAGACTGGGTTTTTGTAACTAACTGTTCATACATATCTTGAATGATTTTTTTTTCATACAGCAATTCTATTCTAACAATGGGGGTTTTTTGTTATTTCTGATCATTGACTTTGACTTTTCAAGCTACCATTGAGACAGATGTATGGTCAAACTATACCAGTGACTATGATTAGAAAATTTCCTTGATCAATATATCCAAGGAATGTCAAATCAGATGCAAACGCAACCTAGCCAGCTGCAGCTCAATTTTCCCAAGATACAAAAAGTAAGAAAGCATCTAATAGTTTTCAAGCACTCAGTGTGAGAATCTCAGAATTAGAGGTGCTAAATGTAAAAGCCAAAATATGAAACCTATTTGCTCTCTTTAAGTGATATTTGCAAACAATATAGAGCTTTTTCAAAGATCAATAATATAACCAGCAGCCCTCTATATATCCAACACATGTTCACATAGTAATATTATAATCATGAAGAAAAAAAGACAATAGAATTAAAATATAATAATCCTTAAGTGTAGACAGAACAAAAGCTATAGCTAAATAAAAAAGTCATAATTTGACAGTTTAAATATCCCAAGAAGTGGTTAAATAACTCATTAAGGATTTATTTTGTAATTCAGCAAATTACGAAATTGGATGCATGGTAGGATTAAACTGAGAATTGATTCACTTAGTCACTATGTCATCATGGAGTTTACAAGGTAAGATGCTTATAGCTCATGGGTTGCTTTTGCTTCATAGGTAATTTAAACCTTTAAACATTAAAATGTACTGCTGTTTCCTTAAGAGAGAAAATTAGTCACAAAAGCACTTTGTTCAAAGTAGTGGAGGAATTTGACACGCTTTCACATCAAGGCAAAAGTCAAGCTGAAATGAAGAATAAATCTCATACAATATGAAATATTTACAGCTTCAAAGATCATTATTCTGATTTTAACCTCATTTTATCAGTAATGTTCTTCTAATCAGAAGCAGAAACACATTTGTCACAGCAAGACTCATAATTGCATCTAGTGGTTCAAAAAGTCGGTTTGAAAGGTAGAAACTAAAATGACAAAAAGGATAGAAAAGAAGCAATGCCTTGTACAAAGTGTAGGGAGGAATCTGACTTCGATTGTAATCTGGAATGTCCAGTATAATTCAGATAAATGTCCAGATGAACTTCAGTAATCTTTGCAAAGCACACCCACATAGAAATCTCTGATCTCCTCAGCAGCAGTTTCAATTGAACTAACATTTTACTATTATGTTTTTGAAAAGTGAAGAAGTGTCTTCAGTTTCACAGACATTTAGCTTTGTAGTTTTCTATTCTACAAATGTACTTGTGATAGTGAGGTATTTTTTTGTTATGCTTATGTTTAGAGGAACATTTCTACTGGCAAATTGTGACTGGTGAAATTGTTTCTTACTTTGCATAAAATGAAAGGTCAGCTAGTCATATCCAACCTAAACCTCCTCTGGCACTACTTGAGGCCATTTCTTCTTGTCCTCCACATGTTACTTGGGAGAACAGTCTGACACCCATCTCCTTTCAGGTAGTTTCAGAGAGCCTTCTTTTCTGTAGACTAAACAACAGCAGTTCCCTCACCATTTCTCATCAGACTTATTCTCCAGACCCCTCACCAGCTTCATTGGTCTTCTTTGGATATGCTCCAGCTCCTTAATTTCCTTCTTGTCTTGAGGGACCCAAAACTGAACACAGTACTCGAGGTGTGACCTCACCAGTGCTGAGAAGAGAGGGACAATCACTTCTCTAGTAAGAAGTTCACATGTGGACACCCTTTTTGTTTAGCAGCATAAATAATGAACAAAGTTGTTTTCTTTTAAGAAAACTGTATAGCGACTCAAATGACCAAAATGGGAAAATCTTTCCATGGATAAGATCTGCATGGCATGTTGTGCCCTGATTGGAAACTCATTTTGATGCTCAGGGTTCCCAGCATTTTAAGGTTTGTAAGATTATCTATGCTCTCCACTTCTCCTTTATTGTGCTCTAATAAATAGCATTTTAAATGGTCCTTTACAGAATCTGAGTACCTTTCTATTGGGATCATAGCAAATCAGAACCTCCTAGTACAGCTGTTTTTGTCTGCCACCATTACTATTTAGGTTTGCAATTATGCACATAACTTTAAAATTATAAGCCAATCTCAAATTTGAAGTTACAAACAATATAACTATGCAAATGAAGCTTGTGGAAATAACATTTACACCTTCTTAGTGTGGTTGTAGAAGTAGCAATTAATAAAGGAATGATCTCCAAAGTGAAACAATAAAATCATTCACTGAAATTTCAAAATTTATTTAACAATCCTTTTAAATGCTTTCCCAGTAACATTTAGAACAGCAGCACTGTAGAACAGTCTCTTCGTTAGGTCTCTCAGGTTAGTTAGCCAGTGGCAGTTACACATGTACATGTTTTCCTTAGAGGTTCTCTTTCAAATTTAGTTTTCCCCAGCAGACACTTCCTACTATGAAACTGGATGTCAGGGACACATGGCTGATTTCCAATGTCTTCATGCAGCTTCTGAGGCTACAAACCTACCTAGTCTATGGGAATCTCTACCTGTGAGGACCTGCATGTAATTTAGCCTGTTTTCTAGTATGGGCAAATGTGTCATGGATCAGATACAAGTGGTTTTTGGCTGGTTATACTCAACATAATTGGGGCTTGCAGTTAATGATCTTTAAGGTCCCTTCCAATCCAGGCTATTCTATGATTCTATAATCTACAAGAGAAGCAGATCGTGAGTAGTTAAGAAAATTAATGTCTTGGTGAACAATATTCACAACAATCCCTAGTAATGTGACTGAATGCTTCTACAAGATTGAATGCATCTACAAAATTTATAGCAGACCTGAAGTTAGGCCTTCCAACACTAATGTTACTTCTAAGTTATCACCATATTGTGATATTTTCTTAGACTAAAAAAAGGTACACACATACAAGAAGATTATTAACACTGCTCCCTTGAAGTTCCTGTCAAGCCCCTGGTTGTGTTAGTTTGAGACAGCATGGGTTATTTTCTAGGAGATGAACAGCATAGAAGATCATGTTCCAGTGTCCAGAAACTTTCTGTGGCACTGCTATTTTTGTATACATACAGCCTAAGCAGCCAGGGGCAGATAAGCTTCGATCCAAACCCAAAGAAAATGCATTCTAGTTGGATATTGTGTTTCAAGAGCAGTGTCTGTGGTTACTCAAGAATTTAAGGAACTATTTTGTGAGCTGTGTTAATTCTTTCTATTTTGAGTCAATAATCTTTTTTTCCTTTCTCAGTACATTTTTATTTATATATGTAAGGCATAAACATGACCTTAATGAGTCCTTCCTTCCCTTAATATATTCTTACAAGGTGTAAAAGACCACTGGCATCTAGCTTTTATATCAATTACTTTCTGCTACAAAGATTTTAGACTGTTGGCATTTCTTGCCACACAGATATGACTGCTGTCATACTTTCCTCTGCATTAATGATTATAAAATGAACTTTACCAACATACTCTTGCATTTTACTCAGTTTAATTACTGTTTTTTTTCAAATTTACATCCTTAATATGTAGTGTTAATAAGTTTTCTGTCATTTTAATGGATTTTGGTGTAACTTACGTGGTTGATTCCATGCCTGTAGCTTTACCCCTGGGAAGCTGGGAGCATAGATGAGCCCAGTCATTTATTCATGAACAGTATTTCCTTCTCATTCTTCTCTTGAGTTATTCAAGATATTGCTGTCCTTTGAGCAAAAATTTACTAACATGTTGTACACTAGCAGTGTAAACAGGGAGAAGGAAAGCCACTTATCACTGCTGTTAACAATTTAAAATCCAAGAGCAAAGCACTATATAGGTGCAGACAGCTGCTCCAACAGAATGAAAACAAACTGTGGTTTCCAAAGTATTTAGGCACTCAGAGGATTCTGTCCCTTTGTAAAACACTTTAAAATCTACTCATGAGCACTGCTTTATGTTCTATATTGCCATAAATTCTGTTTCTGTTGCTACCACTACTTCTGCCATGTGAAAATAGAGAAAACATTCATAGCTTTTCTGATCTGTCTATACCACAGGGTATAAATGTAATAGACAAAAAGCTTTGGTAGTCAAAATTAACAGCAAAACAAACAGGCTGATTTTTGCAAATATTGAACAAATTTATAGCTTTTACTAACCTCAGTGGAAGCTGAATTTTTTGGAAACCAGAACACATATTTAGGCACTTTAATTTAGGTCTTTCTTCTCTAGCCCCTCAGGATAGACTGTCTCTGCACTTGTATCTACAGTACTCACTCTTTTACAGTTTCCATCACTGTGGCTTAGAGAAATGAGGCTGCTTTTTTTTTTTTTTGGTCACTTCCCCCCTGGCTTGTGATGTGTGTGTTTTCATTGTAGGAGGTTTGGCTGCCTAAACTTATTTTTACCCTACAAGTGACCTTCTACAAGTATTTCAGCCACAACACAATTATTTCTTTTCAAATCTGTAGTGCACTGATAGAAATGGAAACAGTGTCAACTCCATTTTGCTGTAGAATAAGAAGCCAAGATAGAAGAACTGTATTACTCAGCGAATCTCAGTTCCATGAAAAGGCTTATTGAACAGCTAGTGAAGCAGAGACTAGGTTAAATAACTCACTGTCAGGTACCAGCTGTCATAAAAGATTAGACACAGTCATGGAGCACATAGAACTGTTAATTTGATTCAGTGTTTGTATTCTTTTCTGGTATAAGATTCAAATGTTTCCACTTCAGCTGACACTGAATGGAGAGATTTCTCTTTATGGACTACTCGATAACATCAGAAGGAACAGAACAGAGTGATAGGGTGGGAGTAGGGGGTGGACAGAAGGGAACAATGACCACCACCTAAAACCCCAAAAGGCTTCTTGTTGATTGAAGGTATTAGTTATTTGGTTTGTTACAATAACTTTCATTACATTATTGTACAAAACCCAGTTTAATACAGGTAAGAATATGCAATAAACCTTCCATTTCAAAGTCTCAAAATACACAGAATTTTACTGTAGGTGTTAATGGACTGTAACTCCTAAGGTGATAACAGACTAATAAATCCTAAAGTCAAGCAGCTTTTATTTGAAAGAAATAAGGTTTTTTGTATTAATTTTTTTTTAAACATGCATGTTAACAGTAGAAAACACCTATTAAAATCAAATGGAAGAATAGGCAAAAAAACCCCTTTTTGTGCATACTCTTATTTCAGACATCAATGGGAATTCCTCACCCTATATTCGGTGTATCTGCTTGATACATTCAGTTGTTTAATGACTATGGATTCCCCAAGTCATTGGTCCTGTATGACAGAGGTAAATTTCAGCTATTTTATGCTCTGTGGGGCTATACTTATGAAAATATGAGCAAGATTTGTATTTGGATCGTCCCTGTTCAATAAACATCTCATAGAGGACAGATGACCTCCAATGTCTCTATTCATGGTTTTATGTATTGACTTCTTCATTTATTTGTTTATGTATTTGAAATAAGTATTGAAATAATATTGATTTATTGCTTATGAATTAATCCTTAAAAAGAGAACCAGTGAAACACCTTTGACCTGGTCCCTGTTATGTGACTAGGTGTCTACATAGTAGTAAAGCTCCTAGATCTCAGAACCTGTTAAAATTAGAAGCTTTACTCCAGTTATTAGATTAGCTGAGAACCAAAACCACAGTACTACTCTTCTGTATTTAGAAGGTGAAAAACATCTAACTTTGCATAACTTGTCTGGCAGACTATACCTTTCATAGGGTACATATTTCCTTCATGAAAGCAAGGAAAGACAAGGCAAGACAAGAAAATTCGTATTTCAGTTTTAAGATGTTGTTAGTAAACTGTTTAATGGAATTACAAAGACTATCTAGTGCAGAAAACCTACACTACAACTAAAAAGTGCATAAACCTAAGGAACTGAGGTCTACTGTATTTGTCCAGTGGAGAGGTGAGTGACATTAAAGACTTTTTCCTTACGTAGATAAATTGATATGATAATAAAAGATATGTCAGGCAAATGAGCATCAAAAAGTTTTTCTTCAAGATGTCAGTTCAGAGATCTTATAACCTCAATTAGAATTAACCCTGCTGTGTCAGAATGGGAATAACATGAATAAACCCTGTGTGAACTTACCAGCCTAGGAAAGGGAAGGTAGTAAAAGAAGTACAAAGGAGGAAATAAAATTCAGCCAAAGATACCCCAGAGGCATCAGGGAGTCACAGTGTTGTCATATCAATAGACATTCTTCAGTAATAGAGTTTCTATGGAGATTGTCAAAAAGATCATAGCTGATTACAAGCACTACAGTGTGAGCTGAAACTTATGTCTTCCTGTAGAGAGATTACTTGAAAGTACGGAATATTTCACTGTTATATTGTTCCAAAGATGCCAGTTTACATGCCTTCTCTTGTTGTCCTTTTGACCTGCCTCATCAGAAAATTAAATATTTTATCCATGAATATAAGAAGTTAAATAATGTTTTCATATCCTTGCCAGTTTAAAGAAAGGGTATCTCCCTCATTCATTGAAATTTAAAGCAAAAAAAATATTAACAAAAGTAATTCTTCACATTTAGCACAACTGAAATCTCTCTAAGGGTTTC
Organism: Galbula dea; assembly: GCA_013399015.1. Taxonomy (NCBI): domain Eukaryota; kingdom Metazoa; phylum Chordata; class Aves; order Piciformes; family Galbulidae; genus Galbula; species Galbula dea. The sequence goes on along the minus strand of VWZX01005355.1, from coordinate 512,117 downwards.
TGTTCCTGTACAGCATAAGACAAGTACTAGATACTCACAAGCCATCACGTGAGTATCTTGAAGATATCTTATCATTTTCCTTACTGAAACCTTGTAAACTTTCATTTAGCTTTATGTAACTTTGTTCATTATTCTATTTACATCTGACTCTCTTGACAAATCTTCTATGTCTTTCTATTACATCTTAAAAAACCATATGTATCTTTGCTTGTGTATATGGAGTCGTTATAGACCCTTCCTTTTCTTTTACTTTTTTCTTTCCTTTTCCTGAGTCCATATTCTTCCAATAGACACTGGAAGAAGTCCTTTTCACAAATATTTCTTCTTATTTTTTTTCTCCTCTGTTTAATGTTTAAAGGGGTGGACTGAGGAGGCATAAATGTTAGATTAATCACATCCCTTAACTGTAATGTAGTTCAAACATATCCCTTCCTAATTAAGCTAAACAGCTTAGAACTGAGGAAATGGTATATTTTTGAAGTAGAAAAAATATGGTAGAGAAGGTTAGAGTATAAAAATAGAGCAAAACCTTTCACTGCTTTGAAATTGAAAGTTATATTTTTCTTTCAGAAGTGCTACATATTGCTAAAATTGGAATCACCACTAAAGATTTATTCATGTTACACAACTTACACAGTCTGTTCTGACAAAAACATTTCTTTATTTTTTTTTAATAAAACAAATGAGCTAATTGTCCTGGGTTATGTATGCTATCTGCCCTTTTGAAGCTTTGAAACTGAAACAAAGAAGTGTCAGCTGGATCTGTGTGAAGAAGCAACTGAGTAATTTGGTTTGTAAAAAACTTGTAAATAGCTTGGTATTTGAAAATTAGTGATCAAAAGGAGATTTATTTTTCTGTTACCAATAAAATAAGCTGCAAATATTAAAAACACAAATCTAGAATTTTTATTTAGCACTGACCTAATATCATGAAAATATAAAATCTCCAAGTCACAAAAAGGTGGTAAGTTAAACTATCTCTGAATAATTCTGCTGGGAAGAGTGCTCTTTACATGTCCTTTACTCTTTTATCTGAGTGTCTGCCAGCTTTGTTGTTATTGACCATGGACTGAATGTGATCATTATACTTATGAGAAGATTAGGCACATTAGAAATATCACCAAAATCAAGTAAGACAGTCAGTAAAATGCTCTTTTTCATGAATAAAGGGTCCCAAACCCCTTACTTTGGAGTATTTCTTTAGAAGAATTAGTGGGTGATATGGAGAGAAAGACAAAGATATGAATTCAGAAAAAATAGTCCTTTATTCTTCAAGCTTTCAAATAATCTCTGACTGAGATTCCAGATTCTGTATTTATTCATACAGACCTTTGAGATCATCAAGTCCAACTGCTAACCTAATACTGCCTTGCTCACCAGTAGACCATGTTCCTAAGTGACACATCTACCCATTTTTGGAACACTACCAGGAAGGGTGATTCTACCACTTCCACGGGTAGCCTGTTCCAATGCTTGATAAACCTCTTGGTGATGAAATTTTTCCTAATATCAACTCTTGTTCTCTCACTTTTTACTTGAGAGAAGAGAACAACGCCTAGGGAATCTGTACTAGACCAAAATATAATGAGCTTTTCCTTTTAAGGAAGAAGGACAAAAGGGAAAAAATTCATAAAAGCCAAAGTGTCTGAAAACACTAAATATATTCTTAAGGCAATATTGTCCTAAATACAAAGATAGTCTAATCTTTACAGATTTAAAGAATCTATGTAATCAAGAAAGTTATCAATTATCACAGAGGTGCTTTTCCTTCCATCTGACTTCTTCAGTTGTTGTTCTTTGTCTGTTCTTCCTTGAAATTTTAAATTACCTTTTCCTCTATAAACAATAGTCACTATTTGTAATGATGGAATTCACATACTATGTAAAAATACACTTTGCTACCTTTCAATTTTTTTTAATAAGAAATAATTTTATATCCAATAACTTCTGTACAAAATTGTCTCTCCCTTTCTTATTTTCTTCTGCAGTATGGCCAAACATAATTTTGGTACTCCCCTGACACAAGGTCAATACATTAGCATTTTCACTTGATTCCGTCAAGTGCATCGTTACTTTAGAAAGTGACTCTCTGAAAGGAAGAAGGAAGAAGAAATTCACTGGGAATACATGTTTATTGTGTAGGAAGGGGTTTTTTTACCACATACTCTCCAATATAAGTAAACATTTGGATATTCTTCTCATCCCTGTGTACTCAGCCTGTGATTTGAGAATCAAGTTGGCTCCTTTCCACCTCATCTATTATCATCAATAATACAGGTTTTGCAGGCCAAATGAGTCCCTTGTTTGCACCTGTGCCCCTTAATGCCAGCACTGCGTTTGCACAGCTGTAATTGCCTTGAATATAGTAAACAGCTCAGCCTATGCACAAGATGGAATTGGATCCACATGTGAATCTCTTTTAGCTATGTTGACTGGAAGGTCAAACAGAATGAAAAGAAGTAAAACTTACCCACTGACTGGAGTTGGTAGATGTGATTTTTTCGAGGGCAACTCTGTACTCTGATTGCTTGGAGCAGAAAAGCATTTTGTTATGCTGTTGATACAGACAAAAAATAAAAGGAATGTGATTTAGACTTTCAGTAGGAAACAGAATTCGAATTTGTTATCTGAGCAGTGCATTGTGGTTCAAATGTAAAATCATTCCATATTTAGTTTTCCAGATGTGAGAAGTCCATACATGTAGTAAAGAGAAAGTTATCAATTATTCTAAGATTTTAAGACAGTTACTGACCTAGATAGTTGTGATAAGGAGTATAATTTTACTCTTTAATCAATGGGCTTAAAAATAGTTTTAAACCCCTTACTTAGTTTAGCTGTTGGGTGCAGGGTTTTGGTTCGGTTTGGTTTTCTTCGGGTTTTTTTCTTGTTTGGTTTTTTTTTGATTGGTTAGTTGGGGGTTTTTTGTTGTTTGGGTTTTTTTTTTAATTAAACCAAAGAGCAATCCTTATACTATAGCAATAAAAGGCTTGGGTGAAATATTTTTAAATCTCTGACTATTTATTAAATGCAGTCACGTCTGAGTATTCTCTACAGTGATGATGAACACAGCATGCTGTACATAATATTCTCCTTGCTGTATGTCAGACAGCATAAACACAGAAGGCCAAAAGCTCTTAATCTCTCAGGCAAACCTGTCCAGTTTGCAGATAAGGGCCTCTCAAATAGTTCTATGGTCCCAGAACACAATACTGTCCAATCCTGAAAACTACTATCTAAATTAGCTCTTATAATTGCACGACTTGCTGTAACAAGAAAAGTAGAGCCTGATCCTAGCCTTTGCATTCATTTTAGTAGAAAAAGGTAAAGAAGCTTAGAGAACTGATGGTATATGAACATCAACAACATAAAGCTGTATTTGAACAGTCTAATGTTTCCATTCTCTCTGGGCATAAAATTTGCACTTTTTGTAACAGACTTTTATTCCTTTGAACCTATTTTCCCTTGATATCAGGTTGCAAAGTGCTATCCACCAAGGCATCTCTCCAATCGTTAAAGAAAGACCTTTTGTGATATTTTTAATTAGTTTTAACATTCTTCAGATCTTCAAGCATGGTTATGGACACTCATTGATTTTAATTACCATACTGATGGCTTACTGCTTTGCACTCCTTATTAAAATGACCCTCTAGCATTTCTTATGAAAGAATCCTCCACATAGTTGTTTTGGTTTTGCTTTTGGCTTTTTTTTTCTTTTGCTTCTAAAACATCAGATTGAAATTGTTTGGATTTTCTATGCTAAAAAGTTGAGCATTGTAAGAAGACTTTATATATTTATCAATTTGCATAAACATAAGGCTTTTGGAGACAGACAAGAACTTTATAACATGTTTTATTCTGAGTACCTATTTTGTGGTCTGCTGGAAAAGAGGAGAGTGTTTGCATGTTTGTGACACAAACATAAGCTTGTAAATTCATTACATCCATGAAAAAGAAGCAGAAATCTGTTACCAACAGCAGAATCCAATATTAATTCTCATTTGCTCAGCTTCTAGCTAATCTCACTAGGGTGTTTATCACCTAGAAACTAAATTTGTATGCAGTAATACTCATTAAAGTTGTATGCACCTTCTGTTCCAATGAGAAGGAATTTTCCAGCTGACCACCATAGCTAAATCATATATTTTCCAAGTTTTTCAGATACCCATATTTCAGTTCAGAAAACCCTCAGTTTCTACTGTTAGTTTTCTAGAGATGTGCAGTACTTAGGCAGCATAACACATTTTAATAACAGTGTGGTATTTTTGATTCATCTCCTTCTGTCTTTCTTGTCTAGACCATATAAACTCTGTAAATTCCCTACTTTATTACTGATAAAATATGTTGAAGCAAGGTCTTGCCCCACTCTGCATGAAAGAAAAAATTCCAGACAAACCATAAAAATATTTCCTTATTTTGGAATCAGACATATAAAAATATTTGAACTCCCTCAAGTTTCGAAACAGTAGTACAGTTAGAGGTGAAAATCTTTCCAAAGTGAACAGAATAAGCTTTTAGTCCTGCTATTTTTTGTCACTAGTCAATAATTCTGACATTCAAACAGAAAAAATTTTGACACTTTCTTTTTGTTTCCTTTCCCACCTTTCGTACTCACCCCCCTCATACCCTTCCAAAGCCGCACCACACTGGTTCTCCCATCTAAAATACACTCTGCATTTGGTAAGACACAATGTCCTCTTACTAAGGTATTGTTATTCATGTCCTCATAGCTCAAATGCTGCTGCAGACTGGGGAGTACTGAACTTCCAATTCAAAACACTGGGATATTTACATAATCTAACAAGCTTCAGTTGTTCTCTAGCTAAAAAGCTTGAGATATACCTCTTTTCCTTTGTCTTTGATTAATAAATCAATAATTAATAAATACTTGAATTCTTGGGAACCTTTTGGATTTTAGACCTAGTTCCCATTTTAGGGACCTATATTCTTATTTGGTTTTGACCTTCTTCACTGATAAACTTAGTTAACTTTTATAGCTGGTTTTATGTTTTCATTGTTCCTTTTCTCATAACCTATTCAGAGGAATTTATTAAAGAACAAATACAAAATAAATAGCTTTCTAAGGAAAATAACTAATAAGATAAACAGTGGTATACTCAAGTGTCACAATGTGATAGCTTTTATTAAAATTATCTAGAGCTTCCAAGTTCTAATGAAGAAACAATTCTTGCCTTTTTACTTCCCATTAATAACAGTAAATATTTGTGTTATTTTGGTTTGGTTTTGGTTTTAGAACTACTATTCAATAGAATGTTGGCTGGACTCTGCCTTATAAAAAGGATTCTTGCTCCTGGCTTTGGTTAGTTTGCATGGAGTCATTGCTGCAAAGGTACTCTTAAGCCAGATTTCCCTGACATACACTTGTTCCTGTTCAGTAAAAACTTTTCAGAGGAAGATTTTTTTTTTTAAGACTTGGTAATGTTAGAGGTGTACAGGACTGTTAAATTGATTCAATTTCCATAATCTCTAGTGAAAGCAGGTTTGGCCTTAACTCAGGCCTGACTTGGAGGAGTATCAAGACAGAGAAGAATTACTTGGCTTTCAATCTTTTCTCATTGTACCATATTTTCAACACCTAGTACCACAGGTTTCATTAATTCCCTATAAAAATATGATAGCCTTTTATTTCCATGATCCATTTTATAATACCATATTCACTACTAGCACTTGCTGTGACACAAAATGCTGAAGCCAAGAAGCCAGCATGATATTTGTGCTAAGTGAAAAAGTGATTCTAGAATGTCCTTAATTGCAATGAAATAAACAAAGCCCTTTAAAGTTCATGCCAGAAACTGAACTAACATATAGAAGTAAATCTTTTCTATGCAAACACAACTTTTATTAAAACATGAAGCTCTGCATAAAACTGAACTGCTGAATCTGCATTTTTTGGTATAAAAAATAAAATTTAAAATAATATAAAAAAGAAAGGAATAATTGAATCCAGAGTTTACTATGATCGTAGAATGTAGCATATAATGAATGTACTCTAAAATACAGCATTGCAGATCATTCAACAGATGTCTGGATCTCCATCTACCAAGCATCTAAGCTACTTTGTTAAGCTATTTTCCTTAGTAAAAAGTAGACTAAAATTCTAACTTCTCTCACAATGACTCTCCACAGTGAAGTGATGATATTAGAGGTAATTTTCTAAGTGTTTGTTTTCATAACAACTGTATCTGTCTATCATGTGTAATCTGTTTTTCATGTAAAATGTAAATGTGAATCCAAAGCTTCAACATTTGGTAAAGCCACAATGTTTTATGCTTTCTGATCTCCTTAACTGATTTTAGAATTGCTCATTCTTATGTGTGAATATTTCCAGATATATGCCAACCACACCAGGCATAAATGAAGCGCAAATAATGTGCATTGTAGATTAAAGAATGCATAAATAAATCATCTTCATGCTGCAGTATCTCTGCACTTCCTTTATAGAAGAACTCCAGGACACAAATACAACTGATAAAAGCCTTGTTCAATAACTTTCTATCTTATTCTATTGGTCAGATTGTCTGATGTTAGACCAGTGCTCAGTTTTACTTCATACATTTTGGTCAATTAAGTTTCATAAAAGGCAGGGAGGTTGGACTTGATGATATTTCTAGGTCCCTTCCAACCCCTAACATTCTATGATTCCATGATTCTATGATTCTGTGTCAGTCCTGTGGTAAATAAGCTCAAGAACATTTAAATTATGTTCTGGTTAGAGAAATGTGAGTTATTCAAGAGTCTTGGACTGTTCCCAAATTTTTCCCCTGTCTCATCTAAATTTACTTTATCTAAGAGTAAGACTCTGTTTTTGCGCCAGTGAAGATCTAAGTGGTACTATATGTAACTTAAATGATTTAAAAGTAATTGACCCTTAAACATAGTGCATAATCCGCATCTATTCCTGTTGCTCACATAACAAAACTTTTTATCCCACCAAACAATAAGAAAAAATAATTTGCTTTGCACAGAAATGTTATTTGTAATAATTATCACTATAGATACAATAATTACCTTCATAGATTTTACTTGCATTTTATTACATGCTGAATATTTCCTTATTTATTTTTAGAATATAGTTAATAGGTATAATACTGATTATCATAAGGCAATCAGGAGTAGTTTAAGACATCAAAAAATGTATTTCTGCTCTACAAACAATTCTACCATTCAGAACTTTCCCTGTTATGTCTTTTGGTGAATAATGGATGTTGTGAATTTATAATTACCACTACACTGCATCTACCATGAACAAAAATCAGTCAGATCACAGGTTAATAAATCTCGCTGAATGCTTCATTCCCTCAGTCCTTCTTCTCATCATGTTCTGTTGCTCTGTAATATCATGTCTCAAATCTACATGAAAACCACAATAAAATAAATGGGAAAGGAATATTTTCTTGTTGTTAGTGTAGCAAATCTTACTATAAAAAATAGATTTTTACGACTGTAAGCAATTCCCCAACAAATAAAGACTGGTTTTTTTCCTTAAGAGAAGTTAACTTTCAATAAAACACATGAGAACTGGTGCTAAATAAAAAACGTCAGGAAGTTTAAAGCATATTGATGAAAAAGTAGTGCTCAGCAACATAATGACGGACAATAGGAACAAATTGGAACACAGGATGTTCCATCTGAAAGTAAGTAAAAACGTCTTTGTTAAAGACTGCTCAAGGATGTTGTGGAGTCTCCTTCTCTGGAGATAGTCAAAACCTGCCTGAACATGATCCTGTGCAAGCTACTTTAAGTGACCCTGCTTTAGCAGGGGCTTGGACCAGATGATCTTCAGAGATCCCTTCCAAGGCTTACTATTCTGTGGCTCTGTGATTCTTTGACCTCCCACCAGTTTGTGTCCCTTCCACATGCTGCAGTCTTCCCAGCAACAGACTGCTCCAGCACAGGCCTCCCTCAGATTCATGGAATTCTTCCTAGAAGTCCCGTGCTCCACTGCAGTACCTTACGCAGGCTGCAGATGGGATTTTTCTCCTCAGTTGATCTCTAAGTGCTCAATCTGCCTTCTCACTTCAGGCTGCAGGGGAATGGTTGCTACCAGTGTGAACATGCCACTCCTTCCTCACTGTCTGGATGCCCACATGGTCATCTCACTCATGTCCCACTCCTCTCCAAAACAAAAAATTCCCCAAAGGAAAAGACGTCACTCAACAGAGTTTTTTTCCTCCTTAGATAGATGATCTCAGAGGTGCTGCCTGACTTGGTCTTGGCCGGAGGTGGGTCCAACTGGGAGCCAGGGGAGCTTCTCAAAGCTTCTTACAGAAGCCACACCAGTAGTCCTCTCCCCCAATAATCAAAAGCTCAGGCACAAATCCAAAACAGATGACTGAATGTTTCTGTATCTGTATGAATATCAAGCTTACGCCTGTGATGTGATATGCCTATAGACATAAAAAATGTTACTCAAAAATAATTTGTATTAAACTGGTGGATTTTAACACTTAAATTATGTTCAGCAGAGATTCAAACTAATCTGCAAAACAGCAGTTGATAAAATTGATCAAATTACTTCTTTAATTAATGATTGAAATTAGAAGGATTGGCAGATATTTGCATTAATATTCAGTAAAGTTGTATTAATGGCATTTGCTATGGACTTTTTGAGTCTCCTACATTTATCTTTGGGGAAAAACAATGAAGCATGTAAGTGTTGTTAATTTAATCCATGTACCATCATTGTATTTGTTATGAGTCTTTTGTCTACCCAAGTTACTAGACAATAATGAAGATAAATAAGCATCTGACACAGCTCTGCAGATACTAATCTAAATGACTGAGTCAGACTGAAATTTGTCATAATGTCTAATGTTTAACAATGAAAGTAATTCAAGGACAGTCACATTCTGCACAGGTTTTTCATCATTTCAATAGCTTAAAGCTACAAGGATAGTTTTTAATTGTTTATGTGATATATCATTTGATTGTCTCCTGCACTCTGCATCAAAAAAGAACACAGTAAATTAATAATAAGCTCAGGCACAGCTGCAAAGTAACAGCTACAGGATAAGATTGATTTATATCTAAGGTGATGACGCCTGGACTCCAGATAACTAAACAGGGAATATAAATTTCCTGCAGTATCTCAGATCACGATTACAAGTTTGGTATTCTGAATTTCTGTTGATATAACAGACTTTGATATATGGCACTATGGTATACATTTGTGTGAATTAACTTTGAAAGTATAAGAGCAGATAGGAGCTGAATGACTTTCCAGGATATATTCTTTAGCTCTGTCACACATTTATATGGAGCAGCAGGTACCAGGTTTCTACACGAAAGTAGTAATGAAAAGTAATACAGACAGAAATAGCTTGCCTCTAGCAAGACTAATGGCAAGGTCAGATTGCATCAATTAAATGAGAAAGCCTTCAAGATAAAGTTCATTCCACACATTATAAGCTTTTTCCCTCCTTCCAGACAAGTGCCTGGTTTTACAAGTATAAGACCTCTTAATTGTAAATTCATAGATCTACAACATGAAGCAAGTGTGAAAAAGGCTCCTGAAGTAGTAAACAAGAATATTAGAAAATGTAAATTAAAAAGAAAAAAAATGCAACTGTATCTTCTAACAAATATTCAGAGATACAAATGCTATCAATATGTTCTTAACTGCTAAATGGTTTTAAAATTTCAGCATTATCTTTGCTTTTACATTTTGCTAGAGATTCTGAATAATGTTTAGAAACAATGTCTAATTAAAAATACATAAAACCAGCAAGCAGACTGACATTTTCTCTTTTGAATCATGATTACTTTGCAGTTGTCTGTGAGAAAACTCTTTTCTTGCTAAATTTTGGTCCTCAAAGCTGATTATAAATATCTTAACATTACACATCCCTCCCAGGCAATAACCTTGCATTTGAAGTCTCTGCTTGTTCAATTTAAATTCTAATCTAAGTTTCAGCCCTTCTTATGTCTAAAATTAGAGGTAAATGAACTGTTGTCTCACTAAACTCTGATATGCAATTTGAACAAAAGCACTTTCAACTGATCCTGCATGCAGCCTCCTAAGAAGTGTGGTGCAAGGTAAACTCTCACTGTTACCTTTTCTTCCTTTTAGCCACAACTTTATAGCTAATGCTTGACAATGGCTTGATAAGTTGGTCAAGCAGGAACTGCCTTTCATGAATCCATGCTAGCTGAACTTGATTGTCCTGTACATGCTGTGTGATTGCACTCAGGGTAATCTGCTCCATAACCTTCCCCAGTACCAAGGGTAGGCTGAAAGGCCTGAAGTTCCCAGGATTCTCCTTCTGAGCCTTCTGATAGATGGACATCACACTGGCTGGACTCCAGTTGTCTGGCACCTCCCTGATTAGCCAGGACTGCTGATAGATGATGGAGAGAGGCTTAGTGAATGCAGTTCTACTTTTTCCCTGTGATAAAAATAAGTGGAACTGAAGGACTTGTCTGCTTTTCAAAATAGAATGCAAATGATATTAATAGTTTTTCATCCAAGTAGCTAAGCTTTACAAAAACAGTGGAAATACTTCCTATGTAAAAAATAGCCATAATTATTCTACCACTCAATCATAAATATTTAATTCTTTGCTTCATCTAAAGCAGCTTTAGAGAAAAATAAGAATTTTCTCATGTATGCAATATGATTACACTCCAGGTCAAGTTATAAAGGAAAACTAAATTCTTTGTACTTTGTCACATAATTGTGATGATATGTTTATAATTTAAACAGAAATACCTAGAAGTCTGACAGGTAAAAGGAGATTTAGGGTACCTTGAATGTTCAGAACAGAAGAGATAAGAGTGATGAATTACCAGTGATAACAAGAAAAGACTATCAAGGCACAATTTTTTTCGAACTCTCATTATTTTGATTGTATATATTTTATCATTGAGTCTTCTGTAACATGACTATATTAATTCTTTTAGGAAATATTCAATGAATTCAGAACAGAATAAATTCTAGGCTTTCAATAAATTTCCTTATTGTCTTTGATAAATTTAAATAGAAATTAGAGTTCTTTTAAACAGACTCAGAAAACACAAAACTCAGTAAAAAACAACACAAAAACCCATGAAGCAAAATCCTCAGAAGTACTACTGAATTATTGATCATTCTTAAAATTAAATGAAATTAGAGAGACTGATTTGTGCTGCTGGGATGAAGAAGTGTTTAGTTTCTTCCTTCCTGTTTTCTCAAGTCACTGTTTAAGGCTAATATTTTGATGGCACCATTTATTTGTCTCATTTATGAGAAAAAACACCCAAACCAAACCCAAAATCTAACCAACCAACCACAAAAATGTCCTAAACCACACCACCAGCAAGCCATACATGAGACTATGTGAGAAGCAACAACTATGGTCAATGAACAAGGAGAGGAAAGAAGTGTTCGAGGCACTGGAGCAGAGACTCCCCTGCAGCCCATGGCAAAGACTGTGCTGATGCTGGTTGTTCCCCTGCATCCCATGGAGGTCCACAGTGGAGTAGATATCCACCCTGCAGTCCATGGAGGATCCTAAGCTGGAGCAGATGAATGTGTCCTGAAGGAAACTGCAGCCCATGGACAGTCCGTGCTGGAGCAGGCTCCTGGAAGGAGCTGTGGTCTGTGGGGACAGAAGCCCACACTGGATTATGCTTTCTGGCAGGACCTGTGACCCCATGGTGGAACCAAGTTTGAGCAGTTCATTCCTGAAGGACTACATACTATGGAAAGGACCCATGGTGGAGCAGCTCTTGAAGAACTAGAGCCCATAGGAAGGATCCACACCGGAGAAGTTCATGAAGGACTGTGTCCAATGAGGGAAACTGCATGCTGGAGAGGTAGGGCACAATTAAGAAGAAATAGCAGACACAAAGTGTTATGAACTGGCCAAAACCCCTATTCTCCTTGCAGGAGGATGAGGTAGAAGAATCAGGAATGAAACTGAGTCTGGAAAAAAGGAGGGCATTGGGAGTTGGTTTTATTTCTCACTATCTTCCTCTATTTTTAATTGGCAATAAATAAAATTAATCTTTGCCAGGTCAAGGCCATTTTGTCTGTGACAGCAGTTGGTAAGGGATGTCCCTGTTTTTACCTCAACACAAGAGCATCATTATATTTTCTCCCCTGGGCCTGCTGAAGAGGGAGTGTGAGAGAGCTTTTTGCCACTGGGCACTTGACATCCAGCCAAGATTAACCCACACACTATGTTATAGTGGAAAGGAGAAAATACCAATAGATCTCTTTAGCCTAATACAGGAGAAAAGTGATCCCTGATATCATAACTAGAAGTTAAGTGATATTCTGAGGAATGAATACTGAAAATTTTGTATCTGTGTACAGTTTCTGTTATTGTCATTTGATTCCAGAATGTTTGTGTTTATGAAAATAACATTTGAATTTAATTCAAACATCTCTCTATTACACATTCACCACCACAACCTTTTCTCATTCAAGTCTTTGGGATTTAAGTTACAACTTAGTGAGTTTTCTGAGAATGTTGTTTTCCATTCTTAAGTTTTTGTCAGACTCATTTTGCACTGTTGAATAAGTTCTACCTAGCCTTAGTGATTTATTGGTTTCGAGTTGCCCCAACCAACTTATCACTTGTGTCTTGCTGACCCTGAAGTAATCCAAGATAGCAAGTACATGGCCAGTAATAGATGCCATCGGTTAATGTCTTTGTTGTTGTGTACTAAGCATTCTCCTTATATTTCACTCTTTTGAATGGATCCCTCAATACATATTCCATGTTTTAATACATTATATATGTATTTAATATATTATTTTCCATTTATTCAGTATGTTGCCTCTGTTCATCTACTAAGAATATATGTTGGTATGAAGATTTTATTGTTGTGTGTTTATAGTTACAATAATGACAAGTGATGAAACTATAATTGAACTTTTTTTATGCAAGTGAAAAAAGATGTCAAAAAACTTCTATCAATTCTAAATATTATTTTCTCTTATTTACTAGATAATGTGCAAGAGGAAAATAGAAATCCCTTCTTTTAAAAATCACCAACTTAAAAGACAAATGCAGTGTTTTAGAGAAATGTGTAAAAAAATCTTACATTTTTATGTATCTTTATAACACCTTAATGTATAAATACTATGGTCAGAATATGATCTGAAATAGGTTTTCCATACTAAAATTATCATAATCACAAAGTTTTCTCTAAGGTTACTGGGTCCTACACTGGAGAAATGAACGGACAAGAACTTCACGTAGTTCAGTAAAAGGAAATGCCAAGTCCTACATCTCACATATGAGGAAAAGTTGACAGAGCTGGGACAGTTTAGCCTGGGGAAAGGAAGGCTCAGGGGGATCTCATCAATACCTGAAGGGAAAGTGTAAAGAATACAGAAAGGCTTTTTTCAGGGGTGCCTGGTGACACGTCAGGAAGTAAAGGACACAAACTGAAACAAAGGAGGCTTCATCTGAACACAAGGAAACACTTGCCACATTATCAGGCAAGACCCCAACCTTGACACTAAACAGCTCTGCATTTCTTTCACACAGCAAACTAGGCTGTAATGCCACATCACTATGAGATAGACTGAAAATATTGTGGCATCTCCACCTTTGGAGATACTCTAAAGCTGTCTGGAGGTGGTCTGAAGCAACCAGCTCCTGGTGACCTTGCATAAGCCAGGAGGTTGGACTAAATGACCTCCAGAGGTCCCTTCTAACCTAAGGGATTCTGTGATTCTATTATTATATTCTGGGCTACGAAAAAGGTGTCATCTTTCCCAATGGAACATCTAGAAACATTCTGCTTTGCCTGAAGATGCCAGATACTAAGCCTGCCATTATACATCTTGAGTTTATTTTCTTTAATGTGTAGTAAAAATGGCAAGTGAAGGATCACATCTCTTGCAAAATACTTAAATAGGATCCAGACAAAGAAAGTTAAAGCTATTGGATATTGGAAGAATTCTGTAAGAAATAAACTATTAAGCAAAATATGTATGATAAAGACATGAAATAAAGTGTTAGATATATACTTTGATAACTTTATATTTGCTTTGTAAATGTATACATAAAATTACATATGCATGTAATTTATGGGCTTTTATAAAACACCAGTGCAAACACCTGAAAATATATTCTTAAATCTATATATTTAAAGCCTGAAGTTAAACTTTTAAGTAAAAGAATTGTGCACATATGTTTAAGTATTGTCTTCAGGTACATAATCTTAAAACATCCATAAATATAAAGCTGTTGTATTGCATTAACAGATCAACAGATTAATATTATCAATGATCTTTGTAGACAACCTTTTTTCTTCTTTTTTTTTACACTCTGAGTACTGAAGTTGGTATCTAAATATGAGACAAACAATTTCAGTTTCAGGAAAACAGAATTGCTTTTAATTGTCATAATTTTTCAGTACATAATTGAGTCTTAAGGCTCCACTGATTATAATTGTAATTTAGATACCTCAAGCTCAATTCAGTTACTAATACCAGTCTCCAGTACCATTTGGAGTGATTGTTGTGAAACATTATTTTCTGGTTGATAACTATGACTCATTATTGGTACCTAGTGCCATTTGAAGTTTCAGAAGTGCCCACCTGGGCTTTATTTCCCACTGTAAAAAAGAGGTTCTCTAATAGACTCAGTGTCACATTGGAACCTCTAATGTGTCAGATGATATTTCACAGTCATATATAGACATCTGCATGTTACCCCTGATAAATTACTCTTGGTTTGGTCAGTAATACTTCTGTGCATTGAACATATGTCTAAACAGTGCATGTATGAATGGAGATTTTGTAGTTTATGCAGTATTACATAAGTCCTGTTGCCATTTCATAAGACAAAATGAATTCTTGAATGTATGCTTGAGAACTTGACTGCATTACTGCAATAAGAGATAGCTGGATGAACTTTTTTTCTTGTGGGAACTCTAATTAAAATGAATGAAAGCAGACATTTGAAATTACCATTACAGAATAAGGGGATAAGTTTCACATCTAACAACCTGGTGCTTACTTCTCCCCAGCTGAGTCTTCCTATTGATAATAATTAGATGCTGGTTGCTTGAAGAGCAAAAGTATAAATAACCAAATGTATTGCAAACTGACAAGAGAAGTTGTCATTTTAATGTGAATGGAAGCTAAGAGATTCTCTTTATATATCCTAAAAAAAAGGATCACAAGGAAACACTGAATTTGTTAATATACAGAAAAAATATGTACATGAAATACAATAATCTGTTTTCAAAGTTAATTCTCAATGCTATAAATTAGTGATTTTTTCTCCCAAGAATCTTCAAAACTACTATTTTAAATGAACTGAGAGTTCTAAAATTCTCAACAGTTATCATCTAGATAAGTCTCATAACAACTATCAGGAACCATTCCCTCTCAGCTGAGATTTTGCACTTATGAACAAACCAGATGTCATTCATCAAGAAAAATATTCTCTCAGAGGCACAACAGTGCCTGAGAGTGCCAGCATAAATTGAATGGGAAGGCTGAAATTCAAAGAAGAGGTCTTATGTGTTAAAAAATTATGGAAAATCTTTACCAACTGTCATAGACTGATCCTTTTTTCTTTCAAGGCTCTCATTGACAGAAAAGGAGAGTGTAGATAAGCATAAAAGTATTCTTCAAACATCGTTTAGTTGGCAGCTCATTTTCCCCACATTCTATGATATCAAAACCCACTATATTGATTTAAGCTCCACTGCTTCTATTGATGAGAACAGTTAGATTCAAAGACACATTAGACTTGAAGATAGCTTTTACCTTATAATCAGAGCTCTTCCTACAGCTTGAGATACCAAGTATCTACAATAGTTCCAGTGATAAAATTGATTCATTGGATTGACAAGAAAGAGTTTCTTCATTAAGCTTGTTCCATTTTTTCTGAATGTTTTTGCAAAATTATTTGTTAGATAAAATGATTTGGTGATTTTAAAATTACTTTATACATATATATATACACACATTGGACTCTGTAGAAAGCAATGAGGTCACTTCTCAACCTCCTTTTCTCCAAACTAGACAAGCCCCAAGTCCTTAGCCAGTCCTCATAGGTCATAATTTCTAGAAGGTGGATTATCTTTATGAAATAGAGTAGATTTATAATTTTTTATTTCATGCAGTAACACCATACCTAAACCTGTTAAGCTGAGGGATGTCAAACTCAAGGAAAGCTCTGTAAAAGTTCACAAGATATGGTTTCCTTTACTTTTCTTAGATAAGAAAATGGGTTGGTTTTTAGATATTTTTGGAGAAAGTGTAGCCATGTTGCCCTGTAATAGAGTATTGCCATTGATAGTAGCAGGCCACAGTACTACTTCAGTATTGCTTCTGCTACTTCAGTAGAATAATGCAAAGCTATTGACATTAACACACTAAATTGTAAAAACTGTCTTACTTTGACTCTTTTGTCCTTTTTTGTTTAAAGATAAATGAAAGTTAAACATATAAATTTTGGATGCTACAAGTTCAAAAACTCTTGTTTATAAATCCCTATTTCCCATTACTTATTGATATGTGCTGTATATTTCTATTCACTCTTGCATATGCACATTATTTATATAGCAAATAATCAGGAAAAAAAATCAGGAATTTTAATTACACATTTGAGTTAAATATTCACAGTTCACATTTAAGTCTTTATCAATTAAATCATGCAGGTAACAGACTAAACTGAAAGGTCAAATTATGCAAAATATATTTGTTATTTACTATACTACATTTGTCAGAAAGTACATTCTCAAGCACAAAATCATTGACTGACTTAGGTGTCAAACAAGCATAACTGAAGAGAAGAGTTACTTAACAGCCAAGAGCTTAGCTAGGTTGACAGGATAACTCCATAAAGACCTTCACAAACAGATTTATTTTCCTTGCTAAGATAGAGACTGCTTTCAATGGTTAAGTTATTCAAGACTTTCCACCTAGTTCCAGCAATTTACAATCATCCACCTTTGCACTATAGGAATCAATAAGCATTGCAAGGTGCTAAGCTAGAATTTTGATTTGGCTCAGGAGTGCACTTATGAGGCAAACATTGCAGCCATTCCCACTAATGACACTTTGTACACTCTGTGGGGTGGTCTTCAATTGGAAGGGACCCACAAATATCATTGAGTCCAACTCTTGTACTTAGACATAATCACACTAGTGTGATTTGTAATTGTCCCAAGGTTAGATAAATGACACCTATTTAAGGTACTGTATTTCTGATGCTAATGTAGCAGTTGTCTAAAAATGTAAAGACAAACACAGGTTTTGTTCTCTGTGTTCTCTATTATGGCTTTCCTGACAATGGGTTTGTGCAGAGTGTGAGTATAGAACAACTGTCAGAACTTGCACCATCATAAATTTCATGGCCACTTTACACAGGTTGAAGGGGATATAGAGGGCCCTTTTCATTGTGTTAAAGTAACTGAGGCTCAGTGATGTGGAAATGGCAGTCAAAGGTTTGGTATACAGGAAATAAGGGAGTAAATTCTGACTGAAGCTGTCCATCTGTAGCTGGGATTGTATGTAGATGTCAGACAGTCTCTCAGTTTTTCCTAAAATAAGTCTGGCAATAAGATATTTTCCATCAACAGTTGCAACTACTTTACAGAAAAAAAATAAATTGAGTGCAAAATGGAAAAAAATGCATACCTAAAGTAAAACTACATGCCAGTAGTCCTGCTCTAATTGTGTCTTCTCTAATTCCTGGAAAAGAGTTTGTCCCCAATTTTCGTGTGATTTAATGGAACTGTATGGATCCAAGATTATTCCATATTGATCTGACATTAATGCATTAATTGTGTTTTCATGTGCTTCTAGCTTTGTTTCAGGTAAAGGTTTTTTCTTCTTCTCCAACTATTTATTCAGCAGGAATTTTGTACATGATGTGCAAGTATTAAGCAAAGCATCATACTAGGCTAATACTGCTATTAACCTGGAGGCACTGTAGGTCAATTAAAATATTTTAAATGTTATTATAGGACCATCTTAACTGGAAATTAAGAATAGACAAATTAAGATCTGAAAAATGAACTGAACATGTGGCTGCAAGTTTCAGGTAGCCTGTATGCAACACCAATAAAATCTCAAAATCCTTTCTGTGTTTACTCTATCACAAGGTGAATGTGAAAACCCTTGTGCTTAATTCTTGCTGACAAATACTTTCACATGTATTGGCAAACAGTCAGCTACAGTTGAATAGAACAAAGCAGCCACTTGCAAAGCTCAGCCAAGAGCCAATAACTGTTAGTAGTTTTTCTCCTCTGCAGCTCACTAAAGGATTGTGTCAGAAAGTCAGACACATATTTCAGATGCCCAAAAGAGACATTCTTGTATTACCATTCTTTTGTCTGTACATGCTTATGGAGGAACATTAGTTATTCCCCAGGCACAGACTAATTACGTGATCTGTTCACTGATGAGTCTGGGAAGTCCTAGTGGGATTCTGCTCTGAAACTCTTATACTCTTCATGATGATAATAAACTTGTCTTGGGGCCATTGACTTTGTTCCTGCCAGTCAAAGATTGTCCTTCCTTCACCCTGAATGTCTCTCATGCCGAAAAACTCTCAGCAAAGCTGTAATACACCAAATACAATAAAAATACATCCCTTGTATAGGCTCTATATCACTTCTCTGACCATAACCCAACCATATGTACTCATCTTAAGAATAAATACTAGAACTGGGCCTTAATGATTTTCTGAAAGATAGCAAGATAGCAGAAACCATGCTTGAACCTTCACAGAACTATGAGAAAGAATGTCTTCCTGAAATTGTAGTCCAAGTATGATGCACTTCTTAAGCTGTGAGCCTACATATGGTGTGTTTATTACTTTCTAGACACAGAATTCTAGGAAAAAAATCTCTGCTGTAAAGGATTAAAAATCGATCATATAAAATTTAGCTTAATGTTTGAAAATCACATTGATCAATGAGTCTTCTCTAAATAGGCTAGGAGTTGAATTTGTGTTCTTTCTTCAAAAGAAAGGGAAACTATTCATTGTAGCAGATTCCTGACTATTAAAGAAAATGGATTGGATTTTTGAAAAGTGTGGTATAAGCCCTTTTTCTTTAGTTAATGGCTCTTGATTATGCTGTGTAGAAGTATCTTCTTGTAACTTTGGTTATTTAGCTAGTAGATTATAACCAAAAATTCCTGGGAACTGGAATCAGAAACTAGATTCTGGAATTAGGTTCTGAAAGCCAAAGAACAGGTTGAAGGTAGAACAGACAGATTCCTCCTTGTACACTGGCCACTGAAGAAGAGAACTTCACTCTTGTGATGCCTCAGCTTTATACTGAATATGAGGTACACAGAATGGAACACCTAACTGATCAGTATAGGGTCATCTGAACTGTCTGCTCCTCTCTGTAGATACAACCTCTTGTTTTACAGCACTCCACTGTGTTATACAAGATGTGGTATACATGATATGCAGTGACCTTGGTTTCTATAGGAGCAAGTATAAGCAAAAGCCTGTCTGCATACCAATCCTTGGTAGCAACAATAAACATCAAGTGTTATAATTTATACAAGCAGACGTTGTTTGCAAAGATAACTTCATTAAC
This sequence comes from Galbula dea, assembly GCA_013399015.1. Taxonomy (NCBI): domain Eukaryota; kingdom Metazoa; phylum Chordata; class Aves; order Piciformes; family Galbulidae; genus Galbula; species Galbula dea. Next base: position 492,587 of record VWZX01005355.1, on the reverse strand, counting down.
TTCAGAAAGTGCAATTACTTAGAAAAGTCTTAGCTGAAAAGTGAAATCACTGAACAGAATCAGTTCTGGTTTAGCTCCAACCAGGACAGCACTGCAAGAAGCATGCAGAGCTGTGGCTGGAGCTTATTTCCAATTGCTAAGTAAGTTCACCTTTCTTTACAAACCTTAAAAGGAGTCATGAATCAGCAGTAGCCTAAAACACTTTACATAAACTCCCACAACTAAGCCAGTGGTACATAGAAACATGATAAGGAATGGAATAAAGCTATTAGGCCAAACTCATTTTCATTACATTAAAAACAAAGGAAAACAAAACAAAACAAAACAAAAAGGCTTTTTACTACATTTTACAAAATAGTTCTTAAATGAACACCATAAAGAAGTGCCTAATCCAGACAAGGAAGTAATCAGACTTCTTCAAAGAGTGTTAGGGGTAGGAAATGTAATTATAAAGTCCAAAAAGAATGTTTCAAAAGTAATCACTCTCTCCTTACATACACGTAGAAACATTCAATGTAACTGGAGCCTCAGAGCATATTTGACCTCCCATATCCCACCTTATCTAAATAAGCAGATCTGATGATTACACTAAGCAAAGGGCTCTAAATCTCAGTGTTAAGACCTACCAGAAGATTTAAAAGGTGAATGCTTTTCTCTGGAAGCAATTAATCAAAAATAACTTTGTCTACTCTGTGTTTGAAATAACATTGCTCTTTCTCGTCTGTTCTGAAATTTACTTGAAGAAACAAGATGAATCATCTTTAAAAAGGAAAGCAAATGAATGTTCTTTTTTTTGTAACCAACTTAAGCAAAACCAAAGTTTATGAGCAGAAAAAAAAAAAGAGGAAAATGCAAAATCAATTAAATCAATTTGATCAAAACATTATCACTGACGACAAGAACAAATATTTAATGTTAGTGGTTTGATTCACTAAGTTTTTTGAGCCTTGTAACTTGTGTGTGTTCCTAGATTAAAACCATGGGTACATAAAAGCCACAGAACAACAGTCTTGAAGCACCTAATAAGCCACCATTTTTATATGTCACACCTTATTATTCATTGATTAATTTTCCATGGATTTTCCTAAAGAAATCTCCGTGTTCTGTTCTTGACATTTTATACTATGATTTTTCTTTGTTTAGAACTTTAGGGATCATTTAGATTCTTGAAAGAAGAGGATAGATAAAATAGGAAGAAATAGGGGTAAACATTTTGGTTTAAGTTGTATTTTACTGAAGAATTTTTTATAATCTAATAACATACAGAGTACTTTTTAATGGAAAGAACCCTCTTTCTCCTTTGAAATATTATAGATTTATAGGAACATAATCTCTGAAGTTTTCTTTGAGAGTTTTGTGCTTTTGTTTGATTTTTAAATATTATAAAATGTAACAAATAATTCTAACTGCATTCTCCAACTGCAGGGAATTGAGAAAATAAATTGTATGAAACATATTTTCCTTTCCCTATGGAGTATTTTTATTTGGAATTGTTACAGAAAATTATTTAATTTCCAGAAAGTTGTAACTGCTTCAGGATCACTTAGTAAGTTTACAAACACAAATAAATATAAAAATCTTTTCAATCTGTCAGTAAAAACCAATTACTGCTGTTATTAGAGCACCTGTTGAAGACCCAGGGGGGGTAAGTTTTAAGAATCCTGTGCAGAATTCTTGTAAAGATTAGCAACTTCTTTTTGATAGAATCTTCTAAAGATTCTAAAATTTGTGTGCATGGCAACATAATTTTTATCATAGTGGTGATAAAGAAGGACAGTAGTACCTTGTAACAGTCTGAAGTGTGTTAAAGTGTTTATACATATATCTCAAGAGATATTTATAATGTCATTTAATTATTTTAATTTTGACAAAGTTTCAAAGTACTGTCAGACCAGATGTGAGAGAGACTTTGCATGGTTATGGGTTACTTCTATTATGTCTCTATTTCTCCCTCTTATGGGCTGATGCCAGCATGGAAGCCCTAAATTATGAAGCTATAATAGGAATGTATATGACACTACTTTGGTTAGCCAATCATACCAGTAAGTATGATAAGTAGGGGAGAGTAGGTTTATGTCACAGCTGGAGATATAATTACTGTATAAATTACTCTTTAGTACCTCCTGCACAATGTATTAGGGAACACGTCTCTCAGTTTTAGCAATTAACCTACTGAAAAAACCTCCCAGTAAATTCAGCTGTGTAACTGAAGAGAAAAAATATCACTTCTGTTATTTTTACATGCTTTATCTGAGCACCTTTTCCATTAATTAAGTTTTATAATGTCTAATTGAACAAAAATAAAAGATTCTCCTATGATTATAAAAGTTTCAGACACACAAAATGAGAATATATTGTGTTCCCTTGACCTTCTACCTTTCAAAAGTTCTCAGCATGAAAGGAAATGTGTTTGTACCCCAAAATAACATTTTCCTGGCTAACGGCTGTAGAGTCAACCCTACTCAATATTTAGATCAGATTCTGTAAGCTTTAGTTATCTCAGATTGCTCACCTGAATTTCAAGTCAGATGAAACCAGATGTCAATCCTAGCAAAGCACTAAATGGATGACATCTTTTATGGATTGGACAAAGAAATTAAACACTGCAAGACTGCTCTTCAACCCTTTCAAATTTTTTCTTTCTTTCTTCCCTCCCCCCAGCCCATTCTTAATGAAATCCTGGTTTTAGTTTCTTAATCTTGTAAGCCATTCAGTCTATTCATTATCTAGCAAATGTCCTCGAGCAATTGTTTAACTTAATTTAAATCATTATGAGCTTAAAAACAAAATGCTTGTCTACATGTTTTCTTGGTCTAAGGCTTAACACTTCAAAGGATCAACAAGTTTTTGGTGCCATTAAGCACCAAAAGGAATGACCTATCTTAAAGAAGACATCTGAAATATATTACATGTACTTTGCTGACTATTATGTAGGCCAGCAGATCTTGCAGTTTCCAGGAACCAATGGCTGGATAAATTCTTTGAAGTAGAAGGAATTGCGAGCTAGGAGCCAGATCACTGAAGAAGTAACTGGAAAAATATCAAAGGCTCAGGAGAAAACTCAAGTTTCATTTACAGTTTACTGCTGTTATTAGAGCACCTGTTGAGGACCCAGGGAGAATAAGTTTTAAGAATCCTGTGCAGACTTGAAACAGATTGTATACAGGCTTCAGCTAGTTACTGTCTACTAAAACAAGTGTAATGAAAAGAAACCATAGGGGGTTTAATATTTTCAGCTTTAAATTCAGGTTTGTCCAGCTCTCTCCTTGTAATGCCAATAATCCTGGTTAATGACCATATTGCATGAATCTTTTAAATCCTTGTCTATTTTAATAAAAAGTTATTTAAAGAGTTTTAGAATTGGTATTATGAGATTGCCACAGCTTTCTTGAAATAGGTAGAACTTGAATAAACATAATCTAGTTTGTTAAACCATGTAATGAGTATCAAAATTAAATTGTCAGCACATCCATCTCTGCATCAACTCAAAATCAACAAGCTAAACCAATGAAATATTAAATACCCTTTATTTAGGGCAGGAAATGAATAGACGTTTTTATTGACTTCTAAACCTAGTGTTTTGTGTAAAGAGTGGATGTACAGAATAGTAATTATTGCTATTGTTATTCATAGCTTTTTTTTAGGAAACACAGATTGCCTTTAAATCATACTAAGGATGGATTGAATGCTGTAACTTTTTATCACATATTTGAAGCTGTTGTTTGGAATGATAAAATTCAGTCATAGGTTGACACCAAAAGTAGACTGTAACTTTACCAGTCAAAGATAAAATCTGTTCATTGTAACATAGAGTTCTACTCATACATACAGATATGAATGTTATGCTTTCTTCCTTTCTTTCTTTTTTTTTCAGTGGCATATTGAATGTCCTGTCAAAAAATACATCTTAATTGATAAAATGTCAAGATTTTTTTTTTTTTTAAAGTTTAGATTTCAAACCAGGCAATGCTTTCTGAACTCTGTTAATATCTTTTTATATCTTGAATTTATCCAGGAAGCTTTTTCTTAAAGAGTTAGCTGAAAGACTGATGAAATTACATACAGTTATAATACTGTCACTGCTGCTAGTATTGGTCTTATTTTTTAAGATTTGTACTAAAAAATATGAAGTACTTTCAAAACCACAGTGTGGCAACTCTAAATCCATTTGGTTGGTTGGTTGGTTTATTTTGCTTTTGGTTTGGCATTGTTTTTAATTTCCTAGTGCTTAAAACTGAAGTGAGAAAAATTGCTGATTTGGGGGGAAAAAACCAACCAACCTTGCTTTGGGGAAGGTCATTACAACATAGTTCCAAACTTATGAAATGTTTCATGTATTCTTTGAGAAATTTTCCCTTTGTTTCCCTTTTACTGAAGAAAATTCATTAGTGTACTTAATGTGCAATAATTCCATGGTAGGTAGATAAATAGATAAGTAGATAAATAGGCAGATGCAGATAAAAATATTTATATTTACAGAAACATGTATGCATGATACAGTGTATCTATACATGTATCTATACAGACAGATGATGTCCACATATAAAGATATTCATACAAGAAACACATCTTTTATGTTAGTTTTTGCCATTTGTGGACTTCAGAGTTGTAAACAAGACAACAATAAACTTTTAGTGCAATAGATAAGACTAATGAAATGACATGAAGAATCAGACTTTAAATAAAATAGCTATATTGTTTATATAGGACCTGTACATATCAACACACTGATCTGGGTCTTTTCTACTCTAAGGGAATTCTTTCTTACAGAAAAGATAAACAGTTTCTTTAGAGAAAAAGGAAGACCAGGAGAACTACAGGCCAGTCAGTGTCACCTCTGCCCGGAAAGATCAAGGAGCAGATCCTCCTGAAAACTACATTAAGGCACATGGAAAATGAGGAGGTGATTGGTGACAGACAATGTAACTTTACTAAAAGCAGATTGTGCCTCACAAATCTAGTGGCCTTCTGTGACAGGGTTACAGCATAAGTGGTTAAGGGAAGAGCAACTGATGTCATCTACCTGAACTTATGCAAAGTATTTGACACTGTTCCACATGACATCCTTGTCTCTAAATTGAAGAGACATGGATTTAACAATGTCATGCTAACAAGTGTGACCCCGACCTGGCAGTCTGCCTGACCCAGTGTTTCAGGACTTAACTGAACTCATTAGACAAAACTGCCTAACAGTGCCCAATATGGACTTTCTCTATGAAACAGTCTGGACAAGTTAAATTAATGATCAATTTGATTTATTGTAGTGACAGATAACAGATTTGGGATTGCCAGTGATAAGTTAAGTAACTGCAGGGAATTCGAGCTAAAGCTAAAAGTTATACTCCTGGGGAAGTGTCTGCCCAATTTGGGAAAGTAAAATCTTTAAAGTAGCACTAAAATATAATAGAGAGAAATGCTAGCAAAGATGTTAGACTGTATACTGGTATGCACAATTCTTACCAAGAAAGCTTTCCTTCCTGGTGACTGAATGAGAAGGGGAGGCCCGTCAGTCATCCTCTGTAACAGCTAAATCCTAAGGCCTTCAGGTAGTAGTAATGTATTCTTGTATTGTAAGATAAGAGGTGTTGCTAATGTGAATGAGAAACAGGATTTTAGTTACTTTGTTATTTGTTGCACTGCAGAATACGTAAATGTTTACATCAGATTTGTTGGTTTTGTTCTCCCCAAAGGGTTTCCTGTAAGAAAACTGTAACTTTGTCCTTGCCAAGAAAAGTGAAAAGGAATATTAAAAAGGTAGCAGAGCATATACCTGAACAACTGTAAATGAGAGAGAAAAAATGAAAGCTCACCTTGCAAGTGATACTGATCAGGCTTAAAGAAGGCTATGAGGTAGGTAAAAATCAATACACACTCCCCTCCCACCACTCCCTCAAGGGGAAAAAATATCAGTCCCAGCAACCTACCACAGTCAGTGGACTCAGAGAGAAGTTAACTATTGGAAAGGCAGTAATCTTTTCAACATCTGTCTGCAAAGTATTTTGAAGTAAAGATATTTGTCAAGTTTTTATGTTGCCCTCTATTAAAACTTACAGACAGTGAGTCCTGTTCTAAGTTATTTCCATACATAGGTAAACAGAGATATAATTAAAGAAATTCAACGTGGTTAATTTTTGGACTAAAGTAGATTTTCAAAACTAATCTATATTTCTAGCACTTTCTTCTGAAATTATGGAAGGGTTTGAGGACAATAGTGAGATCAGTTTGAGCTGTGCTCCTGCATAATTTAAATCTTGGTCCCAAGTGCAATAATAACACAGTTTGTAAATAACTTTACACTGGTATGTAAAATGAGACATTGTTAGAATCAGACAATTTTCTGTAACTTTCTGCAAATTGACTGTATGTAACAATTTCCTTAGATTGTCTCTTTCCAGATGATTTGTGTTTGGTGGGGGTTTGGTAGCAGGGGAAGGAACACTTAGTGGAAGCCAACTGCCAAAACAGAAGCTAGTGTCAAGTGCTGCACTCATAATATTTTAAGGATATTAGTGACAACTTTACAGATAGGTAATTAGCTTCATGAAATCTTGTGAACACAAAGATTTTGCACAAACTCTTTGCATTTGAATACATTTCTCCAGGAATTAAAAAACTCACTCAAAATAGGAAAAAATAGTGAGTGTTATATAAGACTGAAGTATTTCAAACACATTCAATTGTCTCAGGAGAGCACAACTGTTACAAAGATCAAAAAGGTCGTGGATTTAGTTCTGGCTGTCAGTGGTATGTGAATTTCAAACATGGTATCTACAGTGTTAGATCATCTACAGTATAAAGTATATTGATAGAAAACAAAGCTACCAGGTGGGAAAAGATAATACCATTTCCAAAGAAAACATCTTTGCCCAAAGCCCTTTCATATTTTATAAATTGTGTTCTAAAGTCAAGAATGCTCCATTCCACCAATGCACAATTCAGTAACAGCTTGGAATTGGAAACCAAAAATTATAACTGGCATGGAAGCCAAGCATCATTCCATCATAATTCCATATTGTAAATGTGCAATTTATTGCATATAACTGGCAAAATTATTAAATACATAGAAAGTGATTAAATACATAGAAAAATGATACGTACAGTGATTAAATATATATACTACATACATCATTCAAGTACTCATAATAAATTTAATTTCTGCATATATTATGGATAGTTTATTTATTATTTAATGCACCCAGATTTAAATGTGACAATGTTGAATTTGCTGCAATTTGCTGTTCAAGTGAGCACATGCAAACTGTTTCATAGTTAATTTCTATCACTGGTAATTTTATAAACGCCTTTAAAAACTGTTTTAAAACAATATATTACCTTTGGGAAATGTTGAAGTCTTAATAACACAGTAGTCAGGAAAATGCATGTTGTTATTTTAGGTCTCCTAATCCCTAACTTGTTGTTATAGTCTCACATTTCTTTGCATTGCATGTGTGTTTTAGCCATTAAAACAGATGAATATTGAAAAGACCAGTTTCACCTAGCATATTATTGTCTTTACTCATGTAAATTGAGCATGATATTGTTCTGTCATAGTAAAAATTTTATGCAGCAATAGCAACAGAAAATGCCAGAACACAAGATTCATTTTTAAATCCAGGGAGAATTCTGACTGAGTTGCTCAGATTTGACTTACATAAACAAATACAGTCTCACTCATTGATAATAATAACAAAGTATGAATGGGATACTGATCAGATCTTAACCTTGATAGTCTCCTTCTGAGACATAATCTGAGAAAACCAATTTAATCACCTTTGCCGAAGTCTTATTCCATCTAAGCATAACATTCATACATTACATTCATTCATACATACAATAACATTCAAACTCTTCTTTTGATTTAAAATGTTTAGTCTTTATTTTCAATTAAGAAATCTGTAAATCTTCTAATGAGAATTGGGAATATCAAAAGTCTCATGATAGAAGCATTTCATTGATAGACTGAAATAAAAATACATCATCTAGATTAATAAGCAAAAGGGGTTAATTTCCTTTTGTCTTTCACCATGAACACACAATACAAGTTAAGTTCTTGGTTTTTAAGTGCTTTCCTAGTCTTATCTTTAAAGTACAGCATTCTAGTGATTGTTTTTTTTCAGTACCATACATGCATATAATGCATCATCTGTGTTTGCCCCTGTGTCAGCTGACATAATAAAAACCCAGCTCATTTGCCTTTCTCTCCTTCTAGTAGTAACACTTTCTTTATTATTCCAGTTAATTTTTTACCTGCTGTTCACCAGTAGACTTGTATTAGCAGGTTGATCTTGAACCTTCAGAAACCTTCTGTGGGCAGTTGCCTTCAGCTTAAAAGCCACGCATATTTTAACAGACACTACACACTTTTTAATGCATGATTAGGCTTTTAACTCCTATTGTAATTCTGGCAATAAGCCCTTCTTGGAACAGACCCCTGTGTTACACAAATATTATTTAACTTTGTGGAAGGGTAAAATTAATTCATATAGTTATGGTAATTTATTAATATAACCATTGTATGACATATGGTTGAATGTTAGAATATTGGGTGATTACTGACATGTTTTTCACAGAAAATAAAATCTGATTAACTGCACCTTCTAACAGTAAAAATAAAACACATATGAACAGAACCTCTTACCTGAATTCGTTGTTATTTTCAAAGCCAGCCTTGCAACACTTTGTACATGGTAACGTTAGCACTTGTGTTATTCACACTGGCAGACAATTATGAGTAACAGCATTAAAACCACAAATAAGCCTGAAAAACTTATGGTGTGTGGATTATACATCTGCTGGCAAAATATATGTGTGTATTATTTCAGTAACAATGACATCACAGAATCACAGAACCACAGACATAAGCCTGTCTATTTAGTATAATGAAATTAAAAAGTCTCAATCATATTGAAATAATATGGCATTTCTGTGACATTCAAATCCAGCAAATTCATAGATGCAATGTGTGTGGTGGACTAGTCTGTCTTGTGGAAAGGTCAGCCTAATACAAAAGATGAAAGCAAAATACGCAAGCTATGAACCAGGAAGCTGCTGCACTAATAGATTGGCAGCATCTGACAAAATTTACCTAGACTCTCTACTGAAGTCATGGTAACTTAAGCTGAACATTTATTAAACAGTGAAGAAACATACATTTTATATGCAGTAATGTCTTCATTTAGGCTTATTCTTTTGCATAAATTCTCTGGGAGGTATGCACTTAGACCGGAAAATCCACCAAACCATGGCTGACAATAATGTTGTTTAGAAACAGAGAGAAAAACGTGATTGTCTTTGGTTGAGCCAGTGGTGAGGATCTGAAGAATATCCTATACCCTTCTGTGTTTAGGCTTGTCTGCTCTAGCTATGTGAGCATATCTTAGCAACAGTTTATACTCTGCAGAATTTATAATTACTAAAAATAGAGGAAGGCAATGAAGCATGCATTTTAATTCTGGAAAAAAATGTAACCCTTGAGAAAAATCATGCATGAGAAAATGTAAGATTAATAGATTCATTTTAAAATGTGTATTTGCATGTTTTGGTCACACCCAGGAGACAATGAACTTAGAAAACAGAGAAATTAGATTTTTCATCAGGGCAAATTGTAAACAATTGGAGAATAGTAAGTATCATTAAACATGTTTCTGAAAATATAGGGTATCCTGCTCTGGCAGCGGGGTTGGACTAGATGATCTTTTGAGGTCCCTTCCAACTCCTAATATTCTGTGATTCTGTGAAAGGAGTACAATCATGTTCTGCATAAGTGACTCTGAAAGTGAAACATATAAGTTTTATATAATGTGTATACAGCTTATGTAAATTGAAGAATGCAAAGGTGGCAGACTGTAGAAATGAGTTTAAGTTCTGCCTGTTTGACACTAAATTCTTCATTCATTTCATCTGCCTTTCCTCTCATTTTCAATATTTAAATGTGAAGCCTAATTGTTTGTTTCTTCATTTCACAGAAGTGCTGTGATAAGTTATCACCTTTAGAGCTCTATGGCATTTACAGCTTAGAAATATTGTGCACTATACTGGCTGCTGGTTGTGGCATTTACAGAGATATCATGATATTTTTGGAACTTCTGCTTAATATTTATATTGTGCATATACTTAGAACAGAGATAAGCTGTGTAAGAAACAGCAATAATGATGACTTAGCTTTGCAGATTGAAGACAAAAAGTAAAGTAGAGTGCATAAGGAAATATCTAATCTAATACATGTCTCTTTCTGCAATGGAAGATTCAAGCAAAATTTGGATTTTTGAGTTCATGTACAAAAGATCATGGATGGAATATTTCTCACAATGTGTCTCCCCCTAAGAAGTGGGCATCTGATTCAATGTACAGTGCAGAATGTAATTTACATGGTATTTAATGTGAGCAAGTGCCATTCCACATGAACACAGTAACCAACCAAATTTTCTATTGAAACCAATGCCTGTTTACTTAGCATGCTAAACATGATAATGTGACTTAAATTTTGAGCAAAATTAAATGTTCACTTGCAGACAGCAGTAGAAAATAAACCCTGATGTTGGTGACTAGTTAGAGGGAAACACTACCTTAGTTTTTCCCACTATATATACTTTTTTTTAAATTAGGAAAAAAAAAGTTATGAGACATTCTAAAGGTAGAAACAGACTGCTCCCACTGCAGTCAGGCATTTAAGGTATACAAACAATATAATATACAATACTTTATTTCTGAAGAATAAGTATTCAGTGTCCTCTCATTTAATAATGCAATCACCAGATTTGCCAACCTTTTTTAATTACACAAAATAAAAACATATCAAATAAATGTATTTATTGTATGTCCATTTAATATCCACTATATTGTCCATTTAATGTAACTACCCGTCTCTGCAGCACATGCTTACAGAAGTCTCGTTCTCTTAGTTCCTCTGCAATCATCCAAGGATTTTTATGGTGCAGGGGAATAGCTAGAGAAGTAAAGAGGTGTTTTTTTCTTAGTGTCAGTCTTGCAACAGAAAGAAAATAGCAACAGATATGGGCAACAGATATTCCAGAAGAATATGGTTGTATTTTTGTCATACAAAAGGAGCTTCCACTGTCTCTAGAACAGCTAAGAGGAGCTTCGTAGATTCATAAAATGGCCTGAATTGGAAGGGACCTTAAAGATCATCTAGTTCCAAACCCCCTGTCATGGGCAGGGAGGCCACCCACTAGACCAGGTTGCCCAAGGCCACATCCAGCCTGGCCTTGAACATGGACAGGGATGGGGCAGCCACATTGTCTCTGGGCAACCTGTTCCAATACCTTACCACCCTCTAAGTAAAGAAATGTTTCCTAGTATCCAATCTAAATCTTTCTTCCTTCAGTTTGAAACCATTCCCCCTTGTCCTATTGCTCTCTACTCAGGTAAAATGTCTCTCTCCCTTCCTTTTATATGCCCCCTTTAGGTATTGGAAGGCCTCTATAAGGTCCCCCTGAAGCCTTCTCTTCTCCAGACTGAAAAATCCCAACTCTCCCAGACTGTTCTCATGGGGTAGGTGTTTCAGCCCTCTCATCGTTTTCTTTAGGTTAAGCTATAGCTTGTTCTATGTGCATTACAATTAACTCCTCTGTTGTAAAAGTTGAGCTTTGAAAGGCTTTTCTGATTCCTCTGCCAATAAAATCTGTAAAACTGATAAATAAAGTTACCACCAGAGCTACGGTATTAGTGTAATTTTGTTATTAGAAAACTCCAGAATAAAAAACACAAAAACAAAAACCAAGAAAAAAGGAACAAAAATGTCCATCCCTTCAGTATCAGGATTCAGTCAAAGAAGGAGGAGAAAGGCTGGTAGACACTAACCTCTGACTCTTTTACTCAAAAAAAAGGAACATTCTGATCAGGTCAAGAATAGCCTTTTTGGTGCTTTTTGCAGCTAAAAGTAGATTTATTTCTTGGTTTGTTGAATGCAATATACCACTGCTCTATTTGCACTTCAGGAGTAACTGCAGAAGCCCCAGAGGGAAAAAACAAAGAAGTTTTCTAGCAGTTTTCAAAAGCAACAGCAAGAATTGAACTATATGTGAGGACTGGGATATTGTTAAAAGGGGTGAAAATGGAAAATAAGGAAGAGGTCAGTAATTGGAGAGCAGAAGGTTAGAGGCTACCTGCTCATTTGGGAGATTTGTACTGAGAAAAAGACCAGGCTTGTTTAGCTGGTTGACTGATTTCATCTGGGAGATGTGATTTTCTGTATGTACTGGGTAGAAGGAAAGGGAAAAACAGGAATAATTATTTTTGGCAAAGTTAGGTAATTCCCAGTCCCAAGGATCTTCATTTGGTCACCAGATGTTACTGTTGAGAAGTATTTTGTGTTACACAGTATTAATTCTCCATTTATGTTCCTTTTCGTGATTGATACTGCTTTCTTTGTTTATTTCACTCTAAATTTCCTGGATTTTAGAGATCCTGTTTTGCAAACTACTGCTGAAGTTCTAGAATATTTAAAACCCCTCTTTTATTGACTCTTTTCTTCATATCCATGACACCATCTGAATATATTTTCTGTCTGCAAAAATGCTGGCATTTTTCATTTAATATAATTAGTGGGCTTCATATTGGGCATATTCCCTGCTGTTCACCTTGTTACACTAAAAGCTAGTGTAAAAGACCTGTATAGGGAAAATAAGCAATGAACTTAGGCTGAAAATTTCATGGTGCCCCTAATAACGAGGTCGCATGTAATTCAAAACATTTACAAACAAACAGAACCATAAAATATTCCAAATAGCCATAAAACCAAGTTTGTACCCTACAAACCTTTTATGTCCCAAAGAATCTAATAGCTCAGTGACTACAGTAGTTGTGCACTAGAGGAGAATTTAAACCTCACAGTCCACCAGGCCAGGGCTAAACTATTCTTTTTAATCCAGTTTGAGCACATATTCAAGTTTGGCCCCCAGTTATCCATATGGCTCATGTATTACGTTGCTCTCTGACTGATCTTGGCACATGTGGACTGTTTCTCCAACTGGGAACAAAATGGTTTGGAGGTGAGTGGTACAGAGCAACTGAGTCAGGCTTGCCAAAAGTTCATTCTGCTGTGTTTCTCCAAGGATTTCTCAGTAAAAGTCTCCCCCTTTATTAAAAGTCAATATTCTAGCAAGTTTATTATGCAAGCTCTGCATCTCTGTATCAAAATGCCTGATGCCAGACTGATACCTAATGGCCAGAGAGGGCACTCAAGTATCAGAAAAGAACACAGCTTATCTCTGAGGAGGAAAAACCCAAACACACAGCAATGCAGAGCATCTTCTGGAACACTTTTCACACTATTACAGAACAGTTAACTGATTCAAACTTAATATAAAGGTATAGCTGAGAGTATCTGATTTTTGACATTGGTAGTAAAGGACTCCAGTCTTTGTTAACCTTCGTTAGGGCAGAGTCTCTGGTACTTGTCTCTTCTTGTTTTGGCCTAAGCTGCTTTCAGCTTGTAACAATCCCTTGGAGATCAAGGGGCTATTGCCAGTCTGTTGTAGCTGAGGCACTGAGAATGTTGTATGGAGTAAAGGTTTGATACTTTTTGACTGCCCTCAAACAATCCTCCTAAGAAACACTAGCCCTTTTTCTTTTGACTGAGGCTGGCAAATTGTGCAGTTTTCAAACTTTAATTGATAGCCAAAGAGAAGGATACTGTTGGATACAAAACATACTGAAAGACTCCTGAAAAAAAACATACCAAAAGAATCCTAGGTGGATTTAAGACTGAGGAGGAAAAAAGAAACTACTATGAAAATTGTAGTGAGATCCTTGGGACATTGCTACTTCATCACAATCCTTCATTCCCTCCCATGGTTCTTCCTGAGGAAACTGTCGACTTCAAAACAAAGCAAGGCAAGGAAGGAATTATTTTCCAGACAGTGGTCAGCAGCATACTTTTGTAGCTGATGGTGTTTAAAGTGAGGGAATGTATCAGGTACTGCTTGTTCAACTCTACTTTTTTTATTGTTTCTTAACTCTGAACTGCCAGAGCACATCAGACAGGTACCTTACATTTCTTGTGAAGGATGTCTAAGGCAGGTCTTCCTGTCATCCAAGAATGAGATCCGAGAAATCCACTGTCAGAGCCATGTGTCAGTGGTGTCAGAGACTGGAGCAAGAGTGAGTGTATAAGTAAGCATGTGGGTGCTGGCAAAGGGCAAGCCAGGCTTGCTCATAGGTGGGTGAAGTGACTTGGGAGCCAGAGGAGCCAAAGGTCTCTGTGAGTAAGGTCATTGGAGGAACTGGTTATCAGAGGCACCAGAAGTCCCCAGCCGCTAGAGAGCTTGCATGGTCCTGTTAAGTCTAAAGGGACAAGACCAGCTATTGTGCGTGTGTGAGTGAAAGCAACCAGACAGTGTGATGTGAGAAACAAGGCAGTTGCTGGCTTAGGGAAGCCATCTAAGTTAGAAAACAATAAATAATGAATACAGTAACACCTTTGAGGGAATAGATGTACGCAAAGGTCTGACACTGTGGAGAAGTCAAGCCTGCAAGTGAAACCATTGTATGTGAGTCCAGGGCATCAGCCAGAATCCTAGCATACCAAGGGGTAGGAAGTGATAACCTGCCTGTGATGGGAATACCAGCCAGACTGAACCTTGACAAAGCCCTCCAGTGGTGTGAGAGTATCCTGTACAGAATGTACAATTATGCCCTAAAATAAATGCTTAAGAATAGAAATTGCTTACCCCTTCTTATACTTATCATGATTGAGAGATGTATTTTAACTGTTACATCACTTATTCTGTTATTGTGGCTATCTCAACCTAAATTCCTCTGTGATACAGAGAAAACTCAAGCAGGATACAAACAAAGAAATATTTCTGTCCTCAAAACTTATTAATAAGAGTGGCTATGCTGCTAAAAAATATTTTTAAGTAAATTCTGTCAACAAACTCCCAAGCTTTTATTCCATGTATCTCAGGAAGTTCACATTTCACTTTGTCCCTGCGACAAGAACAATGCAGAGTAAGTATACTCTTCCCTGTCTTTAATATTTGAATCTGAGTACTAACACACATAAAAGTAGTAGTTTGAGTGCTTTTGGGATATTTTTCTACTGTCAGACACAAGAGAACTGAGATGATTATCTGCTTTTACAGTCAGAGTCCCTGGATTTGTTGCACAAATCAACTCCTATAATACAGTATACAGCTATAGCTTCGAATGTGATATCAGAAAAAAAAAAAAAAAAAAGTTTAGGTTAAATCTTCATTGCAGCAATTGTTTATCAGGGTGATTTTAACTGCATTGCAACCAGGTATTTTTTGCCATGCATTAACTTCCAGCTGAGGCATAGTAAACTCCTGAAAACTTTTTTTTTTTAATTCTCTTATTAAAAGGAGGCATTGCAATTGTTGCAGTTTTAGTCAGTTAAAAACCTTTTTCCTCACACAATAGGCTAAGCTTTAACACACTGAAACACTGTAGTGAAACCATATTATCAACTTTTCAAGAGTGACACCAAAAATAGATTACGATATTGAAACCTGTCGATGTCCCACATGCTTGGTAAGAAAAGAGTAATGTTCCTCTGTGTGGAACATCTGTGACTGACCTTCTACTTGCTTTGATTTTTAAGAGTATTACAAAACCCAATGCCATTTTTCTGTATGTTTTCTATAGAAAAATGTAGACCCTGTAGTATTCCCTTCCAAACACTCTATTATCAAGAAACACTCACCATAAACTTAGCACCCAAATATTTTCATGAAACAGTAAGTGGGGACAGGCCAGAGGCAAGTTGTATATATCATCTGGAACAAATAATTTCTTAGCAGTCATACTTTATACCTGTTGTACTTGCCATTTTCCAGTATTGTTATGATTGCTCAATGCAAGTAACATGGATGTCCATGTCCATGAAGGTAAATTGGAAGCTGGATACCAGAGTGCTTATTAAGCCATGTATTCATCATGGATAAGATTTTAAAGTGTGTTAACATCCAAACGAGCTGTTTCAACATAGTGTATTTGTCTAGCATGAAGAATAATCATCTAATCAGAGCATGTACCTATCAGTCTGGGTACAAGACAAATTATTCAAACATTCCTGCTAATTGACAGGCAGTTTAAGAATTTTAATTTGAAGTCTCCCTTGGTGATGGATGAAATTAAGAATGAAATTAAAAAGTTATATTGAGTTGAATGATAAACTAGACTTTACCATACATGAGCACCCACAATGGGAATTTTCTAAAGGGATTATTAGGGGAAGGTTAATTAGTATTTCATCTGGGAATTGGTAACAGGTGAGTTAAAGCAAACCTACATATAATATTGAAATAATTAGACAAAAGGAAAAAGAATCCACAACCACAAAAAGATAGATTTATTCAGTAGATAACATAGATACAAAGTCATTTGTGTTGCTGTCATATTTACTGAAAAGGAGGCATTTTTTTGCATACTTCAAACAAATACAATTTTGAATTATAGAGTTCAAGGTAAAAGCTGTTGGTGTACATATTTCCAAATGGAAACCATGGAATTAAGTTATTGTGAAGGATCCAAGAGGGAGGACTCACAACCAATCCTCAGAGTTATAATTATAAAAAATGAAAATCATTTTTCAGTAAGTCTTAATATGTAATTATCAGATCTTCATAAAACTAGATGCATTAGTCATCTGTTTAAAATTAGAATTGTCAGCATAGATGTTAAAATTTAACTGTTAAATCTGTGAATTTAAAATATATTCTATTGCATATGAAATAAGTCCTGATTTTCTTGTCATTTAAGAAATACTTTCCACTCAGACTTATGTCTTTTTCCTCCTTGTTTGCTCCATACACAGTAATCCTTCAATGTTATATGGTATAAATAAACACTTTGTATTTCGAGATCTGGTATCATCACCTCATGTACTGGACTGGCTAAGTAGCAATCATATTAGCAAAATGTAAAAGCAAGGCAAGGTAAGTAACAACTCTGTATGACTTTGTACATATTTTTCCCCCTCTCCAGTTAATCTTTTATTTTTAAAACATTCTTAGTGACTTACAGCAAACCATCTCTTTAACCCCTATAGTCCTCAAATTTAACCAAACTGGTGTATAGTTGGCATGAGAATGTAGTAAGAACAATAGAATTTATTTTGAATTTCTGCTTTAATACAAAATACAGCATTGTATGTAGCTCACCAACACTTGGCCACTAAAGATGAAAATAGACTGCTAAAGAACCCTTATGACCAGTATCACATCTTAAAAGCTAAAAATCCTGTACAAGGTTTGTTATATAACTCAGGCCATCTTTTCTACATAAAATCTCAATGTGCCTGATTTTCTTCTATATGATTCATCTTTTCAACCAGTCTACATAAATCTCTACAGTAATGTACATAGGACATTTACTGCAATCAAGCCTATGTGGCTTATTGTAATCTTCTGACTGAGACTAAATTACATAGTAGGTACTATAATGGAGCTAAAATTAGCTGGGTGTGACGAATTTCCAGTTGCCAACATTTTTATTCTTAAACTTACTGCATCAGCTAGTAAAATGATGGATGACAGAGAAGTTTGAAACCACATTCACTATGTAAATCAGGAATTTTGTTGCAAGGAGTGTGTCTCTTTGAAGTTCTGAACTTTACAACAGGAAGGATTAAAAGCAGTCATTTTTAATGAAATCATAGTATCCTTCCTCTGTAAAATAACTATTAGAGCACACAGCTAGAATATAAAAGTCCTTCTGCTACTTATATTCACTGCCTAAAGGGAATTAAACTACAGATACAAGACAGACTAATTTTCAGTGTACTGTACAAGGACTTGATTTGCTCACTACAGGTTTTCTTGAAAATAACTGTGACAAAGCAACATAGGACATGGAATTTCTGTCTGCCTTGTCCCAGCTGCTGCAGTCTGCTGTGACCTTCAGGGGAAAGGAAAACTGGTTTCTTTCAGAAACACAGATTAACGTGGCCACCTGGGAAAAAAAGTGTGGAGTAACAACTGGGGGCAGGAAGGGAATGAGAACAACACAAATTAGAGAGCTAGCAATAGAAATGAACAATGGAGGCTCCAGAGACGAGAAGAGTATTTGCCTGAAACAGACAGCTGACTCAGAGCTGAGCTGCTGACATGCCAGCAAAGGGATACACAGAGAGTTTGGTTTGGCCCAAGAAGGCTCCACTTTTGTTTTCTGGAACTAAGGTAATGGCAATGTGGTGTTTATTTTTTGTTTGTTTGTTTAGTTTTTTTTAAGAAAATCCAGGTTAGTAAGACTTTTTAAGCTCCTAAACAAAGTATTTGTCAAAGCATATGGATCTTAATTAAAAACTCTTTTTTTGTTGCTGTTGTTGATTTTGACAATATAAATAAAATATTTATTCTGTAAAAAAATAACCTCTATTTTCTGTTCATATTGCCTGGTTTTACATTACTCTTTAAGATCAAAAAACTTCCTGATAAATCATTCTATAGCATATACTGACAACAGGTTTGGGTGTAGCACACAACAAACTGAGCAGGTCAGCAATGTTTTCTGGCACTGAAGAAGGCCAAATATATCCTGGGTTGTATTAAGAAAGCAGATAGCACGTAAAGAACCTTCCCCTTTATTTAATAGTCATGAGACCACGTCTGGAGTACTGTGTCTAGTTCTCGGCTCCCCAGCATATGATGGATAATATAACTCAGTAGTCCAGTACAGGCCACAAAGGTAGACTGCAAATGGTGACTGGGGCACATGGCAAACAAGGAAAGGCTGAAAAATCTGGGTTTGTTCAGCCTGGAGAATAGAAGCTCAGGAGAGACATTATAGCTACCAACAGTTACCAATAATGACACAAAGAAGAAGAACCCAGACTCTTCTAGAAAGCATGCAATAATAGGTCAAGGTTGGAACATAGCAAATTCTGTTCAGATACAAAGAAACATTTATTTACATGGAGGGTTATAAAATAGTGGAAGAGGTTGTCCAGGGATATTGTGGGATCTTCAACTTTACTGGATCTGAAAAACCTGATCTGACTACCTCTTCTTTCAAGAGGGAGTTGGAGCAGATGGCCTCCAGGGATGCCTTTCATCCAGAACTATTCTATGAGTCCCCTCGTCTCTTACTGTTCCTGAATGTGTTAAAATTTTTCAGATTTTTCTTGATAAAGGAACAGTTTATATCTTGAATCATGCAAGTATAATTATTTTTTTTTACTCTAGCATCCTTTCTTTGTGGTAAGTTAAATACAACTTCAATAAAACCTTTATATGCTTTTGCTGAAGACATCACTTTGGTGTAGTATGGAGAAGACTGTCCAAATTTACTGTTGTCTACTGTTGTTCACATTCTTAATCTCTGCTACAATTATCAGAGAGAATGTCATAAAAACTTACTATTCAACAGCTTTTGTACTGTTTTCTTAAGTGAATGTGCATAGCAGAATATACTATATAAATAACACAAGTTAACCAAGTTGCTTCCTGTGTTGCAATTTTAATTAGACCTAATCAAAACAAGTAATTTTGCATGATAAACTGAACAAATGATGGGCAAACAAATTACAGTGATTACTGATAAAATACCTTCATTACTATCAACTACTTCACTTTGATTGTATGCTCATGAATGTGTAATTGACTGTTCTAAATTGTTTTAGAGATTTTATTAGTATTTTTTCTAGTGGACATTATTTTGTGCTAGTACTTTGAGAGTGGCTCTTTTTTCCACACAGAGAGAAATACATTAGTTTTGTCATTTATATTAATTCATCTCTAAAACCCAAGCAGCTTACCAAGTTTTAATAGTGCACCTCAGTATTCTAAAATGTCTGTAATTTTATGTACTCTTGTATTTTAATTAACTAGATTCAATAGTTATAAGTTCATATTGTCCCGTTTTCAGACTTTAATTAGGTTTAGAGTTTGATTCTCAGAAGTGTTCCATTTATCAACATAACTATTTTCACTCCTTAGATATTATCCCTAGGTATGTAGGTAACTATAATGAAATATGCTGTCAAATTAGTTCATAATTGTACCTTATCGCTCACTTATTACAAGGTTATAATTTGTGATAAATCACAATCATTTCATCTCCAAAATAAGAAGACTTTTGAATCAGCAAAATAGATCAAAACAGAAAGACAGATTTTCCTGGAATTTGTTTTTGGATGTGTGGATAAGAAATTGGCTGGATAAATGCAACCAGAGTGTTGTGGTCAATGGCTCTTTTTCTAGGTGGAGACCAGTGACAAGTGAAGTCCCTCAAGGCTCTGTCTTGGGACCAGTGCTCTTCAATGTCTTAATTAATGACCTAGACAGATGTATCGAGTGCACCCTCAGCAAGTTTGCAGATGACACAAAGCTGAGTGGCGTATTTGATACACCAGAAAGGAGGGATGTCATCCAGAGGGACCTGGACAAACTTGAAAAGTGGGCCTGTGAGAATCAGATGAAGTTTAATAAGTCCAAGTGTAAGGTCCTGCATCTGGGTAGGGACAATCCCAAGATATATGCACAGACTGGGAGAGGAACTTGTTGAAAGCAGCCATGCAGAGAAGGACTTGAGGGTCTTGATAGATAAATAGCTGGGTATGAGCCAGCAATGTATACTTGCAGCCCAGAAGGCCAACAGTATCCTGGGTTGTATCAGAAGAGGCATGACTAGCAGGTCTAGGAAGGTGATTCTGCCACTCTATTCTGCCCTCATGAGGCCACACCTGGACTACTGCATCCAGTCCTGGGATCCTCAGCATAGAAAGGATGTAGATCACAAAGATGATCAGAGGACTAGAGCATCTCCCCTACAAGGGTAAGCTGAAGGATTTGGGTTTGTTCATCCTGGAAAAGAGAAGGCTTTGAGGGGACCTTATAGCAGCCTTTCAATATGTAAAGGGGGATTACAAGATAGAAAGGGAGCGAGTTTTCAGCTGGTCAGATTGCAACAGGACACAGGCGAATGGTTACAAGCTGAAGGAGGAGAAATTTAGACTAGAGATTAGAGATTCTGCACACCAGGTAAAAAACCCAGATTTGGGACAACAATTTTTGCACATTGGGTGATGAATCCTATTTGGGACAACAGTAAAGATTTCATCTTTTATACAGCAGAGGCTGTGTTCTGGACTATTTCTGCATTTTGCATTAAATAGTGGGTGGATGAATAAAAACAGGAATGCTGAGACTGAAGAATAGAAGCCAGAACTCCCTGTTCCTACCCATGTTCAGTAAATTCTAAGAAACTTGGTCTTTGTTTTTCCCCCCTTTCTTTTTTTTTTCTCCCAGGTCAAGGCCCCATGAATCTTATATACATTTCTGTCCACTGCACTGGAACAGATTTAGCAGGAGAGATGAAAGCACCTCACTTTTTAATCAGAGAATCCTGATGATGAACCGTGAAAACTATTCCCTTTGATGAAGGCTTAAAGGAATTAACATAAAAATAAACACATCACAAAATAAGACTTCGGGGGAGGGGATATGTAAAAGTTAGGGGAGCTCTACAGAAATGAAAAAAAAAAAAAAAAAAAAAAGAAAGAACAAACAGAACACAGGAGCCATTCTTGGCCACATTATTGTCCAAAGGAAAGAGTTAATGGTTACAGAGATTTCAGGTTTTGCCTGATGGTAAGGCAGGGAGACATTAAACTAATCTCAGACAAAGATAGCAGACACATGGAGATATGAAAGTGTTAAATTTCTGGTGTTAAGTGGTTTGTGAAAATGACTGACCAGCCATTTACTTTTCTTTACTGTCATTTTATAAAATGTGTAAGGCCTGGTTTGCTTCTTAAGAGCTGGGCTAGCTTTGTGAATGATTGTCTAGCCCTCTCTCCTGTGAAGAACAGGAATAAAGCAAATATCTAGACTCTGTGCATCGACTGGATTTTGCACACTGGATAAAGAATCCAGATTTGGGACAACACCTTAACAGTTCAAAATAAAATTGATCTCTTTATTCTCTAACAAAAAGGATAACCTTAATAATTATTAATACCGAATCTTATAATAATAGTAGCTGACACTTCAATGTCAATCTGCAATGACATATAAAGGCAATGCTGGTATAATAGCCTAGACATTTTACTGACTCAACAGTGTTGGATCATACTTTTACTTTTTTGGTCTTTTCTTGGAGTGAGTTAGTTTGAGCTTGTGAAAAGTCCCTAGTGACCAGTTGTCTGTTGCTTCTCTGTTGTAAATGAAGCCCTGGGAAGACTATGCATGCCAAATGTCTGACACCCCTAGGCAGTCACTTCACAGCAAACAGTAGCCCTTTCTGTCCCTTAGGACAGGGGAAGCAGTTGTGCAACTTTCAGACTTTAGCAGGGAACCAATAAGAAGGAAACAGTTTGGTAAAAGACAAAGTGAAGTTTGTGTTTGAAAATTTAACAGCATGTGACAAAAGCTGGCATAACCAGAAGGAGCTTCCTCTATGGGCACTATACTCCTAGCAAAACGCACAGGCTTCTGCTGCTTTGTTGCAACTATGCAGCCCCAGTTATGCTCATGGGGAAAAAAAATATAAAAGTGTGTTAACTTTGGGGTTCAGAGGATTGTTAGCTGGGTGAGCATAACATCACAAGAAAGGGGGAGATGATAGGATGTTTTTAAGAAGTTTTACACAGCAGCTGTAACCATATTACTACTAGAGCTTTTCCATATTAACTAGATAATGTTGACTGTTACACTGTTAAAGTATTAATTTGACGAACAAGTAGTTCTTGTTTCCATGTACCTGATAGGTTGCTCTTTGCCTGTAACAAGACATGGAGTACAACTTCAGGAAACACCTACACCCCCTTCTTTGTGGACACAGTCACTTTTTTTTTCCCCCAGTTTCTGGATCCCATTGTGGTTTAAATAGGACTTAGACACCACATTGTTTGTATACATAATTTTTAACAAGCACAAAGCATGAGCATATATACCAAAGAATTTAAATAATAGAGGAATCTTGTATGGTCAGGTGCCTCTGAAGGTTATACTCTTGGTGTGAATTCTTTTGTGCTGCCATTTCTGTCCAAGTCCTACTTTGGATGGAGCTTTAAATTAATTTCAAAATTGACATTATATCATTGATGGAGGAAACAAGAATTTTCAGTGTTGAAACAATGGGTGAATGATTGAATCTTATAGACTGGATAACATTCAAATTCAGTTTGGGGATTGGTCACAAGCTGCAACCTCCCTCAGGAGGTGTTTGGGAAAGTGCCTGTTTTGCTCAGACAAATACTGCCCTAGGGTCACCCTAAACAGTTTTCATAGACAAGCAGATACTTGGAATACTGTAATTCAGTATTGTAGATACAACCTATTTTATATTTGGCAATCACCAGGGAACAGGGGAGGGGGCTCCAAAGGAAATGAGGTAGCTTCAGTATTTTTCTCTCACAGCTGAATGCCATATTCACTAGACAAAAGAAATTCTTTCATCTCTGTTACTCTTCCGGTCAAATGAGTATAAACCCTTGATTATAAGATATGTAAGCTTCAGCAAAAGATGTGTGATGTACATTTGTATGGACTAACTTAGAACCCATGCCTCACCATTTTTATTTCATTAGCGTTCTCAGCATTAGTCTAGAATTAGGCAAGAAAGTTCCTCCTCCTTTGCTGGTTTTAACTGGACTCAGTAAAACCCAGGTGTGTTAGGACAGTGTGAGCACAAGTCTGGGAATATAATTACAGAATGAGTAGGCTATAAGGTATCTCAAGAGGTCATCTAGTCCATCCCTCTGCCCTAAGGCAGGTTTATTTATGCTTATGTCATGCCTGACAGATATGTGTCAAACTGGTTCTTGAGGACTTTGAGTGACAGAAACTCCACAGGTTTTTCAAGCAATCTATTCCTGCTTTCCAATACTCTTTATTACTAAAAGCTGTCTGATTTTTATGTGGTTTTGCCATTTTTCTAATACCTGACATAATGATTTTTAACTGCAATTTAAACCATTGTTTCCTGGTTTAATAACCATTAATATGGAATATGAAAATATTACGAGTTTTCTCTCCTAGAATTTGTGTCATTTCAAGTGCCTCAGTTCTTCATACAGCAAACACTACCTTGTATCTTTTGGTCCCAGAAGAACTTTTGTCAAAAACTTGCTACCAAATTACTATGGTCTGTTGTAGAGCTGTGTTTAACCTAAGTAGCTAAGAGTTTTTTCCCAGCCTAGAAAAAAACAGAATAGTACCAAACATAGGTTCCCAGGTGCTGCCAGCAGAGGTGACAGAAGCAGCCTCCTTAAGGAAAGGCTGGATCTCCCCTGTTCTAGACACAGCTTGTTCCAGTCAGCTCTGACCAACCCACTGCAGGGCATGGCTTAGCCCAGCAGCCAAGGTGGTGGCACCTAGTGAAAAGTGGTTTCAAATAATGCCAAAACACTGCATAGCAAAGGAAAAAAGGGTTTTCATCAATGTGATTTAGAGAGTGTACACCAGGTTAGTAGGAATAAATGCAATGAGAGTATGGCATGCAAAGTTCTACATCCTCTGCTTGGACCTTTATAGCTGAACTCCAGGAATTATCTTAAAGCTCTGAACCAAAACTAGGGTAATATACAAGTCTACACAATTATATAGCAGGAAAACATTTCAGCATTAGGGAGGATAATTCTTCTTAATAAAGAAAAGAATTATTGCAGCTCCTCTGATGAAAAATAAAAGCAACAAATAATTTCAGTCATTACTGGTTTATTTTTATGTGACATATCAGCTGGACTTCCTCTAGAAAATGATAGGCATGTGGTATTTAATTTTCAGTTATGCAATTTAAACCAGCCACAAAAGATGTGTACACAGAAAGAGAAGAATAATGATGATGCATAAAGTCCAGCCTTCCACACTTATTTAGGCACTTGTATGCACAGACTGGTGATTATTTTGCTTAAAATCGTCTACCTGTGCATTAGCCACTTATTTTATGTGCACAGTTATCTGTATTCATTCCCATCTTTTTCCAGGCATATTTTGCAATCTGATTGTTAAAACTCTGTCAGAAAAGAGCAGTAAGAAAAGTCTATGAAGAGAGTGGAAAATATTTTGAAGAAGGAAGAAGCAGAGAACAGTATTGATTGAAATTGAACAGAATTAAACACAGGAGAGAGAGACACAGAGAGGACACAGGGGAAATGTAAAGTGTTCAAAAGAAAATTAATATTATGCTGAGGGTTATATGTGTCCTCCTTCAATAAATACATTGTGAGCAAGAAATAAATGAGCAAACTAACAAACAGCATACTGTGTGAATATGGAAGGAAATGCCAGAAGTAATAAAAAGAGAGCCAGCTGCAATGTATTACATGTCAAGAAAAAGGGAGAGCTGGAATCATTGTAGAACAGAGTACAAAAAAAAGATTAGAATAGAATTGTAAAATAGAACAGAATAGTATAAAAAAAAAGAAAGATAAAACAAAAGATGAAGAATGTGAGAAAAAAGAGAGGAACAGGCGCTGAGAAAAAATAAATATCTTGAAAGTACATGGAAAAAAGAGGTCCCTGAGACTGCAAAGCATGCAGGAATTAGCCATTTCTTTTCCCTTGTGTAACATCCTTGAGGTACAACTAATCTGCAGGTGAGCTAGGGCAATACTCAACCATTCTCAGGCAAAATTTCCAAACAGTTAAAGGTATTGGCTCTGAAAGTATAATGCTGTTTTTCACACAAACTTCTGCTCAAGATTCAGAGTAGTAAATATCTCTCTTAAATATCATTTACTTATCTGTTTTCTAAAACATGAAATAGCCAGAAGACAGAAGGAATTGTTCCCTCTGATGTTCCTTTTGGCATGTTCAGATTACTTTTTTTTCTCCTCTGATGTTCTCTACTAGCACTTAACATTAAGGTTAGACCTAACTCCCAATATTTTCATTTTGAGCTATACAGGAACAGTGAGTGAAAAATAAACTAAGCATTGGTAGAAATCTCATCTGATAATCTTTCTTTATTTTTGGCAACCAGTGTATTTTGTCTTTAGTTGAAGTCCCGTATTTACTGTGAGTCAAAATGAAACCACAAAATTCATTATCGGTGTGACCTGAGGCTATATTTGAATGTGCATCTCCAGAGGACATAACTCACTGATACAATGGATCTTAAATATTTATGTTACTTCACTTGTGTACTTCTGTCATTATGGTGAAGGACTTTTGTATGAGAAAAAGATTTATTTCCATCAGAACACAGGGCCACTTAGTATATTTTAATGAATAATATGAATAGTGGTGTTGGAAAATGACTATTTATTTCCTTCTGGTTTTCACATGGGTGTTTTTGAGTCAACTAGGTTTAACTACTTTATATTAACCCTAGGTAATTATTAGAATTTTTATAACTAAGAGCCCTCTCATAAAAAAAAGCAAGAGAAAATTTACGCAGCATGAATTTGTTATTTCTGTCAATAGATGGAGTAATGAGAGCTGAGAAATAGAACATTTTGTGATTCTGTAATCACTTTAAGATTTTAAATCTAACACTTTCTGAAATGTGTCCAGTACTATAAGGGAAGGAAGGAGAAAAAGAACCAAAAATGGAGAAGTATCATTGTTACAGTAACATATTATCATGAATCCATTAATAAAGATTATATAAAATCCTTTATGCTATTTAGAAATATTTTACAAATATTATACATTGAGTTTTATTGTAAACATTATTAAATATCTTTTAAGTTCCTCTTGTGATAGAATAATTTATAGTCATTATGTTGTTCATGAAGATTGAATATGTGGTTCAAGTTGAACTTTAAGAAGGTCTCCTTCCTCTCCCTTCACCTTCCCCCATTTTCCTTTCACTTTCACCCTCCCCACATTTCCTCTCTCTTCTCTTTGCTAGCCTTCTCTATCCTGCACTGCTCTGCCCTAATATGCCTTCTCTTTGTTCTTCCTGTGAACTGTAGGTGAATATACTTACCTGTGCCTGTGCAGTTCATAGCATTCGATTCTGTGGATATATCAGGTGACTCTGGAAAACAGAAGAGCTTTTACTTTAAGTCTGAGAACAACAAGAGTTAGCTGATTCTCACTACTGTATAGGAATAACTTTTACTAAAACTTGCAACAGGATGAGTTTTGAGATTCTGCAGGAAACTTTGTCTAGCCTGCAATAGAGGCAAAGAGAATAGATTTACAGAATTTCCAATACGTTTTTTACTATAATATCATAAAACATGTAATAAAATAAAAGGTACAGTTGTGGAAATGACCCATAAATTTGCACCTATTCTCTAGTTCAGTGTTCTCTTACTTTTGTAAAATGATGACCAGTGCTGAACTAGCTCACACAGACACCTTTTTAGATCTTTTCAGCTCAAAAGTCAGAGCCTAAACATGTTGTCCTTACCTCCTTGTCCTAGTAGAGCAAAATGGATGGTGAACCCTAAAAAAGTCATCTCTAGAATAGAGGGTTGTTCTCTACCAACTCATAAAGGGATCCTTATGAGAGAAGGGAGTTAGTTAATGTAGGTTTTGAAATAAGCCAGTATAATAAGGCAAATACTACAGAATGATTTTACTATACTAATCAGAATTTAGTAGAGTAATATTTTTTCCATCAAAATACTTATACTAAAATAAGAGTGTCTTCCAGCAACACAGAAACAGAACCTGGAAAGAAACCATGTTGTATTTCAAAACAGTTATATTTTAAATTGTAACCACTGCATATATACACATCAGAAATATAAGTTAAGAAAGCAGATTCAGTTCACATTTGTTGTGGTGGTGGATTTTTACATGATCCCTTGAAATGAGTGATAACCTGATGGATTCTTTTCTGCTGTCTTATGAAAAAGAATATTATTAAGAGAATTACATTTCTGTTGAAGGGTTTAAGAAAACAGGTTTTGGTAGAATAAAGAGTATGAACACATTAACTACAGATTTAAATTGAACATGAATTGTTTGTGCATGAAAAAGATGAAAGCAGCATCAATAATGCCTCAGTAGAAATAAACAGAAAAGGATAGCCTGAGTCCTTGTGGCACTAACAGATTACTAGAAAGAAATTACAATATAAATGCTTTGATTCCTTCTTTTATTTGCCATCTCACATACAATACATGTTCTTGCCTCCAGGGATTAAATATGCTTCCTGAAAAACTATCCTCTACTTGAAAACATAGGGAGTCAAAGTGTTTGAGACCAGATTTCCTCTTAACTTCAGTTTCTTATCTCTGAGAGTGACCATTAGCAGTTGTTAAGGGAAAGAGCACAGGGAAAATGAAAATAATTAAATTCTGATTTCCTTGTTATACTTTCCTGGTGTTCATCAAGTAAGTAGCATGTATTTTGTTTGATGTTTAGAAACAGCTTAAGATCTTGGAATGTGTATGTACTTGAACTGGAAGAGTTACTGGTCTGATCATGTAATAGACTGAGGAAATGAGGGGAAACAGTAGGTGTAACAAATTGGGACACAAAATGTAGATGTTTATACTTAATTAAGTCAGTTTAATCTGCCATTATGTTCTTATGGCATTTTAAGATTACATATTATGCAATATAATCTCAAAAAGCAATATAAAACCTGGAGACATTTTCTCAATTTGTGGGAACTCTATCTCACCCCTCTCAAAAAGGCCTAAAATCTATCTCTTTACCTTCTGTACAAGTCCTCTGAACAGTAGGTCATTCTATAAAATGCATGCACTGCATTGATGGAAGTACTTACTGAAATTCCTTCTCAGGCAGGAACCTGTGCCTGGGTTTTTTTTATTAGGTGCCTCAGGTAAAGTGCTTATTCATTATATGGTCAGTGGGGATCAGTAAGTGATTCTGAAGTCTCACAGAGAGTCTCACTCAATTAGACAGATAGGATCTCCCCTTGAAAGCCTTAAGGCTCTTACCTGTCTTCCATGCTATATAAGGAACATAAGGATTTAAATGCCCTCTTTTTTTTCCTTTTTTTGATCCAAAGGCAAAGAAATACTGAAGTTTATGTAACTTCCCTATTTTTAAAAACATCCACACAACATCTAAATCAGGATTAACCATCCCCCTTACTTCTGGTACATGAGTGAAGAAAGAATACTACCATGTTGGATATTACTGGACTGACAGGTTTGAGAGGTGAGCCCATGCAAACACCATAAAGTTCAACAGGGCCAAGTGCAAGGTCCTGCACATGGTTCTGGGCATTCTCAGGCACAAATAAAGTCTGGGTGATGAGTGGTTTGAAAGCAGCCCTGTGGAGAAGGACTTGAGGGTCTTCTGGGTGGATGAAAAACTGAATGTGAGCCAGTAATGTGCACTCACAGCCCAGAAAGCCAATCACATCCTGGGCTGCATCAAAAGAAGTGTGGCCAGCAGGTTGAGGGAGGTGATTCTCCCCTGCACTCTGCTCTGGTGGCATAGCTTATAGCAGCATACCAGTACCCAAAGGGGACCTACAGGAAAGATAGAAGGACCCTTTATCAGGGAGTGTAGTGATAGAATGAGTGTTAATGGGTTTAAGGTGAAAGAGGGTAGGTTTAGATTAGATTTAGGAAGAAGTTCATTAGTGTGAAGGTGGTAGGTCACTGGAACATGTTGCCTAGAGAAGTTGTGGATGCCCCCTCCCAGGAAGTGTTCAAGGTCAGGTTGGATGGGGCTTTTAGCAAACTGGTCTAGTAGACAGTGCCCTTTAGGTGGTTGAAGCTAGATGATTCAACCCTTCAACCCAAACATTTCTATGATTCTATTATATGATTCTACATTACCTAAGTTCCTCCTGAATCAGAAGGGATAATATTTACATGTATGACTGTCAACACTACACAATGTATTAAGTGACCATTTATAAAACATCAGGTTTTGTGCCCTGGCCCTGTACATATACAGAAGCACATAAATTATACATGCAAGTCCTTGAAATATCTAGGACTAGGTAGACCCTTGAATAAGGTAAAAAATGAAGAGATTTTTGCCTGGATTTATCAGTGGACTCAAATAGTTGAATGCAAGAAAAATTCATCTCAATACTATTTTGGTTAATGCTTACATTTAGAATGTCTTGACAGCTGCAGTGCTGTTTTTTTCAGCACTCCTAGATCTATTGATATATTAATCAAAGAAATTTATGTTTAAAGATTTGTGAGACAAGGGCTTTTATTTTGTTGATATCAAAGCCCAAAGGTAAAAGCTGAATTTATGTCTCCAATCAATGAAGAACATCATATACAGTATAATATAACCAGAACTCTTTTATTTGGTATATACTGTTGTTTTGATCCTTGATCTGTTGAATTCATAAAAGCTGTAGCATTTCCTAGAGCTGTTTTTTTGCATTTCTGTAATCTAACTTTAAATGTTTCACTTCTTCAACTATTTATGAAACTTCAGAGATGCTTATAATGATTCCACACAATGGATTCTGTATCAGCCTTTTGTATTTTTAATGATGTCACTTCAGGTTTAGCAGGCAGTTTTCCTGCCCAAGGTGCTACAGCTCTTCTTGGAATTATTTTTTTAATTATTATTATTTTGGGGGATGTGTGGAAGGCTTCTCTTTTTGCATTCTTATGCATACAGAATGATGTTACTGGATGATAAGCATCTGGATTCCTCTTGACTCAAATAAGAACAAAAGGAATAAACAGGAAAAATACAGTTGTAATTGAAAAATTTTATACTGAAAACAATTCAAAAACCATTCCTGATATGACTTTGTACTTCAGCCCTAAAGTTCTTTCAATTGAGCCAATACAAGCTTAAATATCCTCCAAACAAGTATCTCTGTAATACATAATTTTTAATTCTTTAAGATTGTTGACTTAAAAAAATATTATTGTTTTAAACTGTAACAGTTCACAGAATCTCACAGAATCACAGAATGTTAGGAGTTGGAAGGGACCTCAAAAGATCATCTAGTCCAACCCCCCTGCCACAGCAAGATTCCTTAGACCAGCTCACACAGAAGCATGCCCAGGTTTTGAATACCTCCAGAGAAGGAGACTCCCCAGCCTCTCTGGGCAGTCTGTTCCAGTGCTCTGGCTCCTCAACTGGGAAAACATTTCTATGTGTATTCACAAGGAACCTCCTATGCTTCAGCTTACAGCCATTGCCTCTTGTTTTGTCACTGGGGCTTCACTGCGAAGAGCCTGACCCCATCCTCCCAAGAGCCACCCTTCTCATATTTAAAAGCATAAATGAGGTCATGCCTTAGTCTCCTCTTCTCCAAGCTAAAGAGACCCAGATGACTCACCCTGCCCAGCTGACTCACCCTGCCCAGGTGGCTCACCCTGCCTAGGTGGTTCACCCTGCCCAGATGACTCACCCCTCCCAAATGGCTCACCTAGCACAGGTGGCTCACCCCATCCAGATGACATTTATAAGAGAGAGAGTCTAGAAAACCCTGAAGACATTAATACACAATCCTACCTTCACAGTCTAATTTGTCATGTGCTCAGAATGCTTTTCTATGTAATTTGTCTTCTTTAGATGTACTTTAGTGGTGCAAAAGTGCAGGAGCATAGCACAGCATCCCAGTATTCTGCTGAAAATCTCTATAAAGATGAAGGAACCATCCCTTAATTTAAAGGGATTTAAAAAGGGTTTAANAAAATCTCTATAAAGATGAAGGAACCATCCCTTAATTTTGCCATCAACTTTCTCTGGTAGCATCCATGAGAGGGTTTAAAAATCTCTTAATCTGATCTATGATTAGATGTGGTAGATGTAATCCAAACTTCCATAAATGTAACTACTGTGTATTTGTCTATTTATGTGGTTCTTCCAGAACATTCACATAGTGGATATGAACGTGTTAATCTTTGAGATAAGGGCAAAAACTCTACAGAAAAGTGCAACTATCATTTTAAAATAAATGACATTCTTCTGTTTCAGAATAAAAATTATATCCTTAGTTCTGAGAGTTGTGCAAGATGAAAATCAAAACACTGATTTGGTGCTATCATAGTATCAGATGTGTTGAATCAGTTTTATGACATTTTCAAAAAAAGTTCAAGAAAGTTCCAATTAATGTTCCAACAGACACCAGAGGCTTAATTTCTGATTCTCTCTTCAGCTAGTTTTGTGGGCAAAAAGCTACAATTACAACCAAAGGCAGAACACACTCATCAAATATCTATTCTGAGAAGTCCTTTTGGAAAGATAAGAACGACCTAAACTAAGAAAATTACATCAAAGTGTTTCACTTTCTTATATTAAAGGCTTAAAAATCCTGGTTGTGTTTTCTCTGGTTCTGGAGATGAAAAGCAAACAAAAATCCCTTCATTTATTTAAGTTTAGAGAGAGAGATGAATACCATACCAAAGAGACAAAAACAGAGAACAAGGAGAAGGAACTGAGAAAATTTATTATTAATTATTCTTATTACTGATTATTCTAATTGTTATCAGAAAATAGCCAAGAAAACTATGATCTTTTGCTGTAACAGTAACACAAATATAAAGGACTGATTTAATCAGAATCTTCTTCCCACTGACCACT
Source organism: Galbula dea (assembly GCA_013399015.1). NCBI lineage: Eukaryota > Metazoa > Chordata > Aves > Piciformes > Galbulidae > Galbula > Galbula dea. The sequence goes on along the minus strand of VWZX01005355.1, from coordinate 460,212 downwards.
GTATAACTGCCTTAAGAAGAATAGTAATTGCCTTTCATATGACATTTGTGGAGGATGATAAAGTAAATAACCATAGTCATGTCCAATAATGTGAAACAGAATGTCAGGACTAGAACAAAAATGTGAATTTCTATTTTTGTACAGTTTCATTATAAACTAAACCAAGTCACATACTTATTGAATAAATTTGATAAATGCTGTTCATCTAGCTATCTGTTTGCACATATATAGATGCATAGATATATAGACCTATACACATTGATAATTTTGAATGTTCTGTTCATGTAAAAATCTAGGACATGATATTATCATCAATCCTTGCTAGAGTTAAGCAGCAGCGAGGTAGGATTGCAATAGAATAGAATACAGTAGAATAGAATAGAATAGAATAGAATAGAATAGAATAGAATAGAATAGAATAGAATAGAATAGAATAGAATAATTTAATTCAATTGGAAGGGACATAAGTGATCATATTGTTCAACTGCCTGAACAACTTGGGGCTGACTCAATGTTAAAACATGTTATTAAGGGCTTCGTCCAAATGCCACTTAAACATGGACAAGCCTGTGGCATTGACCACCCCTCTAAGAAGCCTGTTTCAGTGTTTTATTACCCTCTCAGCAAAGAAATGCTTCCTAATGTCCAATCTAAACCTTTCATGATGCAGTTTTCTATCTCTCCCACATGTCTTATCACTGGATAATAAAGCTCAACACCTCCCTCTCCACTTCTCCTCAGGAATCTGTAGAGAGCAATGAGGCCACACCTGCAGCCTCCCACTGCCGACTCCTGGACACCTACACCCAGTACACATAACCATTCCAGCTGGCCATAGCATTACCTTTGAATTCACAGCAACATAGAAGATGAAGAACTGGATATTACTGGCATTAAGGAGATTTTTTTTCTGTACATCTGCTGATGTAGAAGAAAAGGTTTTTCACTTTACCTGGAATCATATTATCAGATTGACAACATAAAATTTTTGCTCAGAGATTGGCAATATTTATAGTTTTTATTACATACACTTTTAAATTATTATTCTAATGTCAAAAAGCAAAAATACTTCAAGCTAGCATTATTCAGAAAAGTCTCATGTGTCTAATTGCCAGAGCACTGTAATGTACTCACCTCAAGATTATTCCATGTCGAACATCAAAGCTCTTGCCAGATTCATATAAGTTTGCATCCTTGTCTGATTATTACCTAGAGCTTTTGAACATGGAAACAGTGCTAAAATCCCAAGGCATCAGACTTGCTAAAAAGAGATATTTATTTCTTAACACTGGCCAGGTTGAAAAATAAACCTTTCCACTATCTTACTGTTCCAATATTTCTTTTATCTATCTCTAACAAAAAAATACATGAAACTGGGGAAAAAATATTATAGTATGGGAAAATATTTTGGTTCTGGAAGCAGGCAAAAGGGGTGTGAGCAACTGGTAGGATCTAGTGATTGCTGTTCTTCTAACACATGAAATGTCTGCAGCAGATTCAGAATAATGACACTCCACCTGTAAATTCACCTAAAATTATTACCAGAAGGTATTTTTCCATGACATATACATGAGTATTTGCATAGTCATGTCAGTATAAAAGTTCTGAAGCTTTCCACTAAACACTAAGTGTGCTAGCACGAATTTTGAAAACCAATTGTATTATCATAGTAACCTCATCAACATACTACTGCAGTTTAGAGCAAACTAAGTCACAGTTTTAGTCTATCAGCATAGCATTAGAGTATTTCCATGTTGAAAAACACTAGTTACTTTTACATGGGAAGTGTTTTGTCCATTTAAGGCCAGGCCAAGATTTTCTCACTTTACTGAACAGCAATGGGAGTAGGGGAAATGGGATGAAGTTGAGATGGAGGTTCAGACTAGAGATTAGAAAATGGTTTTTCACCCAGAGGGTGGCTGGGCTCTGGAACAGCCTCCCCAGGGAAGTGACCTCAGCATCAAGCCTGACAGAGTTCAAGAAACAATTGGGCAATGTTCTCAGGCACACAGTATGATTCTTGGGGTGACCTGTGCAGCTCGAGGCGCTGGACTCGGTGATCCTCATGGGTCTCTTCCAGCTCAGTAGATACTGTGATGCTGTTAAGACAGACCTGTCTCTTTAAAAGTATAAAACTGTGAGGCTTTTAAGGAAAATTAACTTTGATCTAACACTGATGAAACTCAAAGCAATTTTCTGTGTTATCAAGCTGTCTGTTAGAATTATATAATCACTTACTCTTCAGTTCGGTTTTGTTTTGTTCCTTGTAATGTTTCTGAAACATTTTTGAAACACATTTAAAAGTCTGTTCTAATTTTTTTCAATCTGAAAAAACAGGTTAACATACAAAAAATATTGAACACCCTAGCAACTGTACAAGAGATGAAAAAGGCATCCTAACAAATTTTGGACCAGCTAATGAGGCCACTGACCTGGAGCATAGGATAAGCACAGGATATGCTCTTTGTCCTGCTCTTCTCCTATTGTGAGGAGACAAACAGAAGTTTCCTGACAGGGACTAAATTATGTAAATCTGCATGTGCAGAAGCCTAAGGTTAGGCACCTACAAATAAATTCTAGAGCAATATTTATATTGTAGCCACAGGAACAGGCATTACTTGCATTTTTCAACCAAACATAGCTTTGGTTCCTAACAGTCTTTCATAGATCTCATATCTCATTTTAATTCTTCTAACACAGACCTTGGTGTTTTATCTTGACAATAGTTACACAGACTGTGTATGTTTCAGATTTTCTTTATCTAAATAGAAGGTAAACCAAAAGAGTCTTTTAAGAGTTAATAGCTTTAAACAATTTTAAAAATCAAGACTCAGAGAAATCATCCATAAAACTGCATTTTATTAAAATTAAATTAAAACAACACTTCTTTTGATGTTCTCTTAGCAATGAACCTGATAGTTATAGCTGGGAATTTTACAAGCCTCTGGAAGAAGACACCTTTCTGCTATTGAACCTCAGTGAAGATGTGAGACCCTAATTCTTTTAGGTTTTTCAAAAATAATTTCATTTTAAATTGCTTTGTAGCAATTAAGTTGTATTTATTTAGATGTATGATTTACTTTGCCAGGAAACATATAATTTTTAGAACTGTGGAAACATACAAAATGGAAATATAAGTAAGATATGTATCACTTCTAAGACCCCTAATATATAAAATTTAATGCTTTTTAAAACCAGCAAAATGTAAAAGATTTTTAAGCTTCTAGACTTCAGACTTTTACATATTTTAATATTTTACCTTCTATGCCCTAGAACTTTTTCTGCCAGCACGCTTATAGTTGTGATGTTTAAGTGCTGCTCTATCCTTTGGCATTTCCCAGGCAGCATGACTACTGTGGGATTCATCAGGGAAAGCCATTAGTGCACTCGCTGGCGTAAAACTTGCATGATGCCATAAATCTTTCAGCAAGTGGATTCAGAAGATGTTTTTGTGAAGGTTATGTGTGTAAGGTAAGCTACATTACATGAGCTTTCAGTGTGCAACTTCAACATTACACTTTCTGACATTTAATAAAATAGTGATTGCAAAGAGCTTCATCCTCAGAGGCCTTGTTATGCTAGTAGCAGTGGGAAGGGAGTACCCTCAGACTGTCTTCTCTGTTTTAGTTGCAAAAGAATCTTTTATTTTTTCTGAGCTGTGTAGTGAAACCTGATTCTTTATAAGATTTTGCTTTTTATCCTTTCAGGGTTTAATAAAGTAACATTTTGCTGCTTTAAATACAAACAGTTAACTTAGAGAAGATGTCATTTAAATGCACAAATATTTCCAAACTCAAATTGTTGCTTTTAGCTATTTTATACTATAAAGACTTTATTGTTCTGCTCTTGTCAGTCTATGCAATTTTTGTACATCAGGTATGGAAGTCAGCTCTCCGTGATTTCATGTGTCAAAATTGAAGAATAAAGAGTTTTCTTATCTCTACAAGACTTTTGGTCATTTTATAACATAAAACAAATGATGGCAGGGTAAAGTGAAATGATCTCAGTTCATCTTTTTAATTAACATTTATGATTCATTAATCTGAAGATAAAACTAAAATATGAAAACTTTTTACTATTGCCTACTCAGGGAAATGGAACTGCAGTTTTAATCTTATGTCTAAACTGGAAGTTAGTGGATATTGGCAGCACTCCAGAATTTTCAGAGCTTCCCACACACATAAGATAATTTTTAAGTTTTGCTTTCATTTCTCTCTTTCCACCTCTGCAAAGCAAGAAGAAAAGTAAGACGATTTGCAGCTGAATTTTCTAGGTACTTGTTGTAATGTCAAGGAGCCTAACACGTTAGTGTTCTAGTTTGGACCAGAACATACTTCTGAAGCAAGTCTCCCAATCACCTCCATGTAATGAGCTCTGTCTGACTTCACTGAGTGCTTTCAGAGTAGTTGAAATTCCTGCTGTCCTGCTGAGGGTAACGTAGGAATATGGTTGTGCATTGTTGTGACAGGTTAAAATTATGGGAGAAGGATGTTTCTTTTAAAATGTTAACTAGGCTTTGAATCAGCTACTCTAACAGTTTGACATCATCACCTATAAAGTTTGATTATATAAATATTTCCTAATCTTTCTTGACAAACTTACTTCCTAGAGGACATCAATCCATTTAGACACCAAGAAACTGTAATAGATACTATATAGATATAATTATGTGGATAAAGGTTGTTAGGTTTGTGTGTCATTGTGAGTATTTAACTTCAATCATGTCTGTTAGGTATAGGCTGAAATGAGACATAGAAGGATGAAACCCAAATAAAAATGAAAGAATGTCTTTGGGCAATTTAAGGATTTTAAATGAAAAAAACTTCCAAAGGCCAATTGAAGAGATTATTTTTAAAAGGATTAGCACTGTCACCATATATAAAACAGCATTTTGAATTTAAACTTTTGAAAACTTCAACTTCACAGTTTAGGGAAATGAAAGACCAAAACCCAATAATAAATCAAATAGTAACCAAACAAAACCAAACAAGACATATAGAACGATTTGGAGAAATATTAGTATGATCAGTCTAAGGTCCTGATCTTTATCATTATTACCATCATTAATGGGTTAATAACAGAGGTCTTCCAATCTTAAAACAGTTCTGTAGTATCATGATATCAGTAGAACTTATCCTGGAAGGATAAATTGGAATGTATTACTTCAAATTACTCTCAAGTGTATTGCAATCTTTTCTTTCTAAGACTATACTGTGAATAATAATTAAAAGAATGAGCACTGTTGATTGATCAGAACAGAATGATTTTGTGTCTTATCTAAACAAATAGACTATTTGATTTTAATATCTACCAATACTTAAACTGATTACAGTTAAATATTTTATCATACCTTTAAAAATACATAAACTTTCCATAAATTTAAGGAGAAATGAGGCAGTTCATCTAAAAGAATCATCTGGTTTCTGAATGACTGCTGCTGGGGCATATTCCAAATCAAAGATATAAAAACCAGAGCTGAGATGCAGCTCTCAGTTAAAAAAAAATATAGCTGTGTTAAACAAGATTGATGGTAGTCAAAGAAATTCTGGTATGTTAACATTTCTTTTTCAGGAATGAAGACACTGTTGCTTGATTTCTTGACCTGCTTTGATATTTACTTTGAGATTCTCACTGAAAATTGCTAAATATTATACTGGCAGGTATAGTTTCATTTTAGTCACATTCATTTCACTGACATATCAGGACTGTAATTAAAAATCTTTCCACGTTTGCTTTGTATAGGCACAGGGCAATGATGACATTTTCTAATTGTTTCTTTTATGCTTGTTTTAGCTAGAAAATGTGTTTTCCCTGTCTTCTCTGTTCAGACTGACATTTCATCTACTAACTAAATATTTGGATTTAATACCTGCAAGATCACTTCTGCTCAAAAAAGAACTTTCTTTTGCCCTCCCTTATAGAGCAACTTTATCTGAGAGCCTTTTGCTGACTTCTTCTACACTTTAACAAAAAACAAACCTTTGTTGATTTTCACTTTTTCACTGCCACTTCTGTGCTCTTGTTACCTGCATCAAGGAAATTCTTGACCAGAAAAAAAAAGAAAGAAAGAGAAAGAAGTATTTTTTAGTCTACTTTTGTGGGAATAGAGTTTTTAATTCAGCAGCTTAAGCAGCTTAAGCTTGCACTGAAGAAAAAAAAATAAGATTCTAGTTTTTTGAGATTCTAGCTAGTTTTTTTCATTTTTCTGTATTCTATTTACTTAGTGATTTCTTGGGATTCTTCTCACACTGTAGACTTACAGAACATGAATGCAAATCCAGATATATGAAGATATTGATACACACAACTTGTACGAAATGAGAACCGAACTGAAAATTAAAGTGGCAAAATGTGAATGTTACTAAGTAAAGCAATGATAAGCTAATAAGTGTCAGTATTACAATTTCCTTCTCAATCTTAATTTCAATGCACTACATTTCAGTCTTTAATTCTAGAGTGACCAAAAAAATCACAAATAATCATGAAATTATTTTCTTGAGGTGATGGGGTTTTGTTAAACAATGTTCCTATGTAAGCAATGTATTTATATAGCTGTGAAAAAAAATGCATATAGGTGGGAAAAAATCATCTCTCACTCTCTCATCCTTCACCTTTAGAAGGTCAAAGTTTAGTTTTGTTCTTATCACAGACAAACAACAGTTAAACTCCAGATTAAATGGTCTGAGTATGTTCATTTCACTGCACCATTCTCTTTTCCTTTATTTCCTCTGTTCAGCTGTGGTAAGTAAAAGGGGCTTCACTGAAGTATGTCACAGAACAGAAAGTGGATAACTCCATAATGGTGAGTCAGAGTTAGGATCTGAGTTACTGGTCAGGATTACACAGTCATGCAGGCAGAGACCAAGGTTTAGGACTAGAGTTTAAATACTGCTTCCAAGTGAAGGTGAAGTTGATGACCCCACTTCTCACAGCTCTTGCTTACAGAGGTCTGATCTAGGCTGCACTTTAGCACAGGCAGCCAAAACTGCTGGAGAGCACAAGGATGCACTGAGGACCCTGTCAAAATATGATTTAAACAAATGTATTTGTTTAGTTATTTATTGGTTCTAAGTTGACATAATATCTTATCACATAATCTGAGTGCTAATACAGCTAATATGCATTAGTAACAACATATTTTTTTGTCTTTACTTCTGTTAAAGGAAAATAGGTAATGCAATCTGATTCTATTTATTGGTGGAAAACCAATGTCATGAAACATATTTGTATTCCTTCCTAAAATAAAAAGCAAATTCTTTAATAGCTAACATGCTACTGAATAATTAAACATCTGCAATTCTTCTTACTGATTTAGCTTCCTGAACTTGTTATTTTTCTGTGTATGACAGAAATGCTTAATCAAGTCCAAGAAATCATCTATGTAGTACAACAATTTGTCTCTTATTTCGACCACTATTGGATTAGTGACAGGGAGTAAAACTAAAATAAAACAAAAAGTAAGCAAATCATTGGACATGCACTCCAGTCTACTTGCTTGCCAATGCAAGAAGCCAAAAAGCAATTTGTCTAAAATTCATGAGCTACTACATGTGCTTATATTGAAAGTAATGTGTGTTTATTAATGTTAAATATTTTTCCTTTCATCTCTCCTGAAACCATTCCTCATAAGTGCATTATTAAAGGATGTAAATAACAGATTCCAATATGCTGCCTTTATTTTATTTTTAATATATATCTAGCAAAGGACAAAACAAAACTGCCTTGGTTATTATGGTATGGAGCAACAAAACCTGTCAGACACCTATTTCCACATTGATCATCACTTCTTTGTCCTATAAAATATCTGGGAAGGAGACATTTTTTAAAGGAACTTATTCTTCCCCTATATAATCCACTAGCCTCTAGCTTAGGACTTCTCCTTGTGATGACTTGGCTCAAATTCCTCATTTAAACCAAGTTAAACTGAAGTTCAGAACACAGAACTCCTTTTTACCTTGGTGACTGGCAAAGATTTCTGTATTGAGCTGGGACTTTGTCTATATTTGTAAATGCATATGTCTGACATAACAACCGATAAGCATATATGTAGAGGGGGAGAGGGAATGAAGAGATTTATCTTGCATTAATTGCTCCAAGAAAGTTGAACTCTAAAAAGCTTAGCACAGATTTTTGAGGTTTTCTGATTTAGATTAAATGCACTAACACCTTTTCCTGTGCTGCTCGTTATGCCAAACCATCTCTTCAGTGTTTCTGTAGTGGTTATTTCAGGCTGTTTCACACTGGCTGCCGTGAACCTCATTCTGAGGTAGGTACCTCTCCCCGTGTCCTGTTATGCATGTCTGAGTTATTGATTCCTCTGGCACTTCTCTAAAGCTGAAGTTATTTTGCAGGATACAGTTTAGCAAAGGGGGCAGTTTTGGGGGGGCAAAGAAACACTTTCAGAGTACAAGGGTTTTTATTTGACAGGGTAACTTTCCTCTATCATTCTGTATACTACTTTGTAACTGTTTAAGATACGAAGCATAGGCTTGTTACAGATTTACATTATATAAGCTCATTTTTCTTCTTTCATGACCTTCTTTGAAAAGTTATCCCTAGCAGTATATTTATCAGTGTCTTCTCTGACTTACTTGTCTGGCAATCTGTCCATTGGCATCCTCATAACATCTGTCATGAATGTCTATCTGCACCATTCTCCAAGTCCTTCATTTGTTGCCTTGTCTGTTCACAGTAATTGCCACATTCATCATAGGCACTTCTTTTCAAGTAGAAACAATTTCATTCTCTGATGTTTCATTTAATGTCTTCTTTGTAGCTCTTTGTTTTTTATTTCTTTCTGTATTGTGAGATATCTGCACCTAGCAAACAAAGATACAAGTAGTGAAAAAAACCCACAATCACTTCTTTAACATTCTGAGATTATAATCATTGCATAAGAAAAGAGTTTACAACTCTGTCACAGTTGGCAGATCTACAAGAGGTGTTTCCTTGAACTGACTTCAAAATAATGTGAATTGGAAATGGAAGCTGCAATTAGCTGCAATGATACAGTGAAAAGTATAGCTTGGTACTGTACAGAAGCATAAGAGAAAGAGCAAAATGTGTATTCACTCTACATTATTAATAGTGATATTGCAAACATTTTCTCATCCAGAGCCTTATGGATACCAATATCCTGGTCTGTAAGAGAACAATCGAGAATCTGAGTGAATGTACTGGAATCCTATAATTTTTAAAGAACATGTACCAAATATCTGGCAACAAAAGCTACCTTTGCTACTATTTCTTACATGAGAAAAGATGTTCCTTAAATATGTGACCTTTGTTTGCAGCACCCTCTCAGGCTTACTCAAGCAGATAAGCCTGTCACGCTGCTCTACATAGAGATAGCTTATTTCCTGTTTTAGTAACAGAATCAAGAATCAGGCAATAAATAAATAACTAAAACAATGATCTTATTCCTGTCTGTTTCCTTCACAGCCTTCCTAGTACATCTGACATTGCCAATTGTAGAGGTAGATGAAATGTGTAGGCACAGAAGGGGACTGGGAATATATTACTTTTTAAAAGCTGTCTAATTCTTCACTGTTAGGCTCATATATTAGAGTATGATTACGAGCCAACGTGACATCCTTATGTAATGTTATAGTATTATCTCTGATGATACTGTCACATGAATGGCCACATAACACTTAAGTAACATCATTTGTTCAATGCCAACTCTTCTTGGGAATTTTGATCTTGTTTCTGAATATTTTCTGTGTAGTTTTATATATCTTTTTTAAAATCTATTTCATATTGAATTTCTACAGGTTGCAAACATAAAAGTAAAATATAGGGAAATATATATAGGGGGTTATTTTAATTTTATTCTTAAAAGTACTACATGATTTTTTTTTTAATTGAGATTTTAATCAGTAATGATCTTCGCAATGTGAATAGTCCTATCAATAATCAAAACATTGTCTGAATTTGAGTTCACCAACATGTGCAAAGGATTCCCAGTTTAAATCAAATTCAACACTGAGAGATGTCCTTCATTGAAATATACACTTTAAGTGTATTTCATCATTCTTACCTTTAGGATCATAGTCTATATTTTATAATAAGAAATCTTTTCTTTCTATCCCAGATATCAAACTGTAGCTTTCTAGCAAATATATATGTATTCCCAGTGATATATACAAGTTCCCTTACACATTGTACACATTTACTTTCTCTACTTTCTTTACTAAGACCACAGAAAATTAATCTGTGAGTGAATTATTCAACAGTATGTTGTTCAAGTATACCACCTAAGGAGCTGGAGATGGAAGCATGTTCACTGTAGACCAGATTAGGTTTTCTGTTTTCTTCTCAGTTTTTATTATTGCTTACCTGTCTCCAAAGTGCTGTGGCATTCCACTTATAATGTTCTAGGACTTGTTTTGAGTTTTGACATTCTTCACCCCTAGGTTTCTTAGAATAAACATGCACATTTTATCTTTGTCTTCACTTAATTTCTTTCTTCTTTAGTGTACATTAAACTATGTACATAGCCTATGGTAATTCATTGATTGTCACAGATACAGAAAATCCCATTTTTTAAACACGGATTGCTAAAAACAAACTGTATCATCTCATTTAGCTTTATAAACTTTTCAAGTGGATTTATAAAGCTTAGTTGCAGAGACCACCCTTACAAGTCAGTATAATTCAGTGGGTGATGTACCCCTCTATGCACTACTTGCTTACTTTTTCATCAATGGAGTAAAACAATACCAGGTGCTGCACTAACTCTTTGAGTTGTGGACTTTTGCCTGAGACCACCAATTCATTTCACAAAGTCTGCTGAACAGCAGTCAGATAATAATGACTTTTTGGTATGTAGTTAATGATGCAGGGGTTTAGAGAACCCATACCTTATTAAGTGTGTAGGGTGAATGGTGTGTAGTTAATGTAATGTAAAGTAATGATAGAGTAAGTAGAAGAAATAGCTTAGCTGCCACTTTCTCTTTGTGTCGAATGCGAAATGTTTCATTTTTCAATCTAAGAGTTTTACATATGTTTTTGTTAGCATTTAAGCTTGATTTATACTATGCTTTGAATCTATTATCATGTTAGACTGACTGAAGCATAAGAAAGTTGACTATGTGGCAGTATTGATCAAAAGTCTTCCCTTTGAAATCAGAATCCTTACATTTAATTCAAGAGGATCATACCAGCCTCAATTGGCACAAAGTTTTTTCTATGGCTAGTTCATAATAAGGTCTTCATTGCTTATCAATGTTAAGCACAATGCATTTTTCTCCTTTTAAAAGAGGATACTTGTTCTCTAGTGCAGTTCCTAAAGATTAGCTCATATTTAAAATGTAAGATTGTCCCATTCTTAAAATGTATACATCATAATTCAGTTGAGTTTGTTGTTGCTGGGTTTTTTTCCATGCCATTCCACAGGGATTAAGTTAAATGTGGCCATTATTTCTACTCAGTCAATTTATGCACAAATCTGAAAGGAAAGTGGATAGGCCAAAAGCCTTTATGATGAAATAGTTCTGCTTTAGTTTAGAGGTAACTGGTTCAGCTTGTAAATGTCTGTCTGAAAGTGCAATGTAAGAAGTACAGAGAGAATATATTCAAAATTGATTTTGAAACGACACAATTTTTACTAAAAGGAAAAAACATAACTATAAATAGTAATAAACAGTAAATAAACACAAAGGAAGTGCCTTTATTAAATTAAATGAAACAGATCATTTCATTTCAGAAACTGAGAAAGCAAAAAGAAGAAAACAGTAACTGTATTCTCAGAGGAGTTCAAACACTTGACATAAATTAAACCTATCTAACTCTTAAAGGGATTACTGAGTTCCACTAAGAATTGTTATTTTAACCTTTCTCTTTCTGATTGCTCTGCTCTTGTGTGTAGTTAAACAATTTTTGCTTTGAAAAAGCTCATCTGAGTCACTGCATCTTTCAAGTAATCACATATTCTATAGGGAAGAAGTTCAATAAGAGCAGTCTTGTGGCTCTGGCATAGAATGAGGTAGGGAGAGAGAGGTGATGCAATGCCATTCAAAAAGGGAAGGAATTTCAGTCTGAGAAAAATATAAACACATGTTATTTGAAAGAAATAGACAAAAGAAGTCAGGATCCAGCTTATGTTTTGATTGAAAAACAATCTTTAACACTATTTAATATGCAGCAACATATATTAACTTGGTTATGCACTTCAAGCCTTTAAGAACTTCACACATAAAACATGTCTTTTGATGGTCACAGGAAGGGATCACATTCTGTTAATCACAGTTATTTTTAGCAGCAGAATACTTGAAATCAGGAGAATACCTTTCCACTCCAGGCCATTTTTCCTCTTTTTTTACCTATTAAAAATACTCAAATATTAAAGTGTGCCAGCAAATAATAAACAGCATTAAGTATAATTTTGTTTTGTTTATGAAGAATCTAAATAATGAACTGGTGATTACAAGGACTTCTGTTTGAAAAGGATTGATTTTACGGAGGCAACCTAAGTAGTGAATGCTTTTCTTCAAAGAAGATGTTTTCTTTGAAAAAAAGAAAAAAAAGGCAAAAAAAGCAACATGTAACTCATGTAAGAAAACATAAATGTATAAAAATGTTTCTGCAGTTTCACATGAACAAATAGGGATAGGAGGATCAAGCTCTTTCCCCCTGTATATGAGGGCCTTGTGTCTTGGTATTAGGAAATCCATACCTTGCCCTATTAAGTAGCACAATGGAATCAAATTTAAATTATATATGCTCCTGACAGTAGCAAAAAAATCTGACATCTAGAAAGATAAAGAAGCACAGCAGCATTTTACCAAGCCCTCAGACAGCTGAACAGATGTCACAGCAGCCAGCAGCAGAACCAATCAAGGAATCAGAGAGGGGAATGTGCCAAGAAAGCAGACCCAGGCCCAGATGTCAACACTAGAAGAATTCATCTCTTAACATCTGGTTGTAGCAAGCATTCCCCATATGTGGGTATATGTATTGGCTTTGGGCCTAGTATGCACACAGAAAAAAAAAATATGAACTGGAATACATTCAACACTGCCAGGAATAAGCAGAGTATATGCCAAGTTTGTGCTGGAGTTCTGTGACTCTGACAATTGCTTTTCTATTTGTAAATGCTCAATGTGTCCCTGTGGTAGCTTTGCATGTGTATATGTTTTTGACTGTGAAATAGGTTGCAACCTGTTTAAATAAAATCTTACCTAAAACAGTTGGTGGAATTAACCCAGTCTGTGAATAGACCCTTAAAAATTGCAATCAAATCAAAAAACATGAAAACACCCAAACAAAAAAACTTGAACCAAGTTAACCTTAGTCAAATAGGGGTTTACAGAAGGCATTGCTCATTGGAATTGTGATTGTCATTCCAATAAGCTTGCACATCCTCTTTCCACTACAGGAAACATGAATTAATAACCCTTGAAGAAAAATGAGGTAGAATAAACAAAAAAGGACCTAGATGCCATGAAATATGACACTTCTAATAACTACTTTACTTTCTACCTTTTATTTGAATATTTTGTTGCATTAAGGTTTAAATAAAAGCATAAACTTAAAAGCCATATATATCTAAGTACAACTTAAGCAAACTACTTCTTAGTTACTGGCAAACATACTAAGCATGTAAAATCACATCATTTGGCACTTGTGAACTTCTGCCAATAGGCAGATGAAAAATCATCCAAGTCTTGAAAAACTGCCAGCTTTGAGCCCTGGCTCAGACCTGGTTGTCATGTCAGGGGTTTGAAAAAAACCCAGTGTGCTAACCTTTTGTCCTAAATTACAGGTAGTCATTGTTGGCAGGCTGTCTCAGAACAGGACAGTGGAATGGCCTTGCAGAAAGCTAAACATATTAGAAACCGAAACATGATCTGTTGTAGAATAGATGATTTGAAGAACTTTGATTGCCAAGGACCCTATTTCAATATGAAACTTCCCTTTCAGATAAATCCCCTTTGAGAAGAAGTACAGAATGAGCTTGTTACCACACAGCCTCACAACTGTTGATTAGAGATACTTTATGTATCACTTCTGTATAAAGAAAGATGAAACTGTCTTTGGTCTTATTCTGGTGCCAAAGACATGTCAAGGAATAGATTCTATTGGTAAGTCTACAATAACAAGGAAGAAGGATTTTACTGTTAAAATGTGTTTCTCCAAAGGTATTTTTTCTTTCACAATCTTGCTGTGGTCAAAAGGGACCACACTGTATATATGACAGCAGAAATTTATTTTTTGCCTATTTAAGGTCTTTACCTTCTCATAGTTCACATTATTTAATTAATAAAAACCCCTCAATAAAAATAATAGACTTGAAATTGTTATGTATAAACCCTCTTGTTTTATCTAACTCTCTTATATGGTGCAATGCTCATTCTTTCAATGCTCCCCTGGTTCTTAAGCTATGAGTTAAGCCCTGGTTCATGGCTATGAGTGGAGTTTCTTACTTCATGGACTAGGGCCACCTGGGTCTATTTTTATTTACTCTTTTTTTCAGTGTCTGCTTTGTTCTTACTGGGTCCCACTTTAAGCTGGAAAATTACACCTCTTATGTAAGGGGTGATTGTCTATTACCTTCTGACAGCTGAGTGTAAGATGTGACACTTATACAACATATATTTCATACATGTAAGACCACATAGGATATACTAAGGGCTTCAGCTACAGCAGGACTGGCATCAGCCACTTGAGCTCTAGAGCTGTTGCAAGAAGCTACAGTCTGCTCAGGTCAAAGCAAGCCTGGGCAAGTCCTTGGAGTCCTGAGAGAGTGTGTGTGTATTCTGTAACCTGAAGGATAGTAAGGGGCAGGGGGGACTAGGAAGATGATTGCAACTAGGAGTTTTACTTCAAAGTGCACTCATGATTTGAACTAAAATGCTGATGCAGAGACATTCTAAGTGGGTTAGGACTTTGTGTGCTTTCAGAAGTGGTTTTGGCACTTAGAGTTCAAGCATCTAAATGCTTAGGTCACTTCTGAAAAACACTAAAATGTACCTTAGAATTCTTATCTTAAGCCTCTGTTTCCTCGCCTGTGTGTCAGGCTACACCCCCATACAATTTTTAGAATGTCTTCCCAAAGGCACTACTTCTCACCAGCAGACCCAAGATATTTGCAATTCTCAAGCTGCAAACCCTGGCTGAACTGCAAAATGCTATTGCTGATCTGAGCTTTTGTAATTTTTTAATAGCTTTTATGGCTGTAGGCAGATATCTGCTCTCAAGTGTTTCTGAGGCAGAGAAAGAGAGTCCAAAGGCCAGAAACACACACATCACCTCTTCCCCTCCTCATAATGAGATGGGGAAGAGAAGATTGAATCTTCACTTATCTCTTGCATGTGTAGCACAAACAGGAAAGCTATATGCCTGCTACAATCACCAGTACACCCATCCCTGCAGGCACCTTTTGTAACACTGTTCTATCAGTCAACATAAAATTATATGGTTGACTTCAGAGACTGGAATACTGTACAGAACTCAGTTTATTATTGCATTCACTATCAGCATAAATAGAAGGTAGTATGTTGATTGCAGTGTTCATTATGGATCATTTTTTTTAAATAGGTTAAGCTGCCACACTGCATTTAGCATGTGCCAAACACTGCACCAAACTGATATTATATTCCCTAACAAAGGACTTGGCTAAAATAAACTGAAAAATCACTCTAAAGCAGCAGGCTATAATTGGTGCTTTCAGTAATTCATGGCAAATGACAAATCATTTCAGGTTTGAAATTTCTCTCCAATTCTGCATATCAGTATTACTCATAGAATTGTATTTCTTCTAATATGTACATTTTTATCATCAAAATCAACATTTAATGTGTATTCCTTCACTTTTCTCATTTTTTCAATAGCATCATTTTTTGCTTGGTTGGTAAGTTTCCTCTCAGACATCAAATTTCCTGACAAATGTGCAAAATGTCAGAATATCTGAAGTTTTTTTCCCAGTTTTTACTCCTCTTTTAATTTAGACAAATCACTCAATAACACATAGGATTAATTTAAAAGAGAAAACTTTAAATATCTAATGTGCAGTATCCAGAGCCATTCTAGAAGATTAAAAGAGTTCACATATTTTAAGTCTGCATTTATTTTTACCTAGATAGACGAATAAAGACTAAGACTTTAATTTTATCACGAACATGTTTAAAGGCAATGCATTTTGCTAATCACCTTGTTAAACTGAACCTGGGGATCTTTGTTTTGTTTTGTTATTTATTCTGTGACTGTATGCTGTGTGTAAGATAGCAAAATTAATTTTCACTTTTTCAGTTACCTACACGTGTTTTTTTTTTACTTGGTTCATTAAGTTCAGAGCCCTTTAGGAAAGAGACACTGTTATCTACATTTAGAAAGCTATAGGCATATCCTAAAGTCCATGTTGTGCCTTGTAGACAAATGTTCAACTTTTCCTTACTCAGTTCATACAATTTGGTGCCTGGTGTTCCATTATAGTTATCTTCTGACTTTAAGATCCACAACCCCTTTCAGCCGAATGACACTAAATGTTATTCTGTTCCTATCAGTCAAATTTTTATATATATCTGCTTAAAAAAACCCTTTGAAACTTATATCCCTTGAAAAAGAAGCTCTCTGGAATCACCAATATCTAGCCCTAAGGCCTGCATCAGGATCTTTATTATCTAACAGTAACTATTTTTGCTTATCTAAATGGACTGTAAAGCTAAGGAATTATCTATATTTCTTCTTAGATCATTTAAAATGTGTTTTGAGACATTTAGGAACAGAAAAGGAAATTCAGTTTTATCTCTAATTGAAAAGAAAAGAAAAAGGAATATATTTTAATTCAATTTTTTTCTCTTAGTGTTAATTCATGACCCATAGGACTCCCTCTTAGCCGTGACAGCAACATTTTAATCATAAGTAATTCTGACACTCTAGACATGCAATGTAAAACTATCAAAATTTCTACTTTCACTGATAAGTCCCTTAAGTAACAAGTTTCATTATCCACTTCAGCTCTGAGAGATAAAAGTACATTTAACTAACATACAAAACTTGGGCTATTTAGGTTTTATTGGTTTCATTTAAGCTGCTGCTCAGACTAAGAAGTAATTTTCTTTATTATCACTAGTTGTCAAAGAATTGAAAAGTGTCAAAGCATAAAATTTAATCATAACGTATCCAGGTCTCCTTCTTTTTAGAAATGGTTATTTTTCTTTCAAGAATTTCTATTATCTTCTCTTTCCTTACATATCAAACATTTACTTTACTAATGCTTTTCCCTATGCCATTTTAATAGCATGAAATCTTTAAGTAAAACCGAGTCTCAACAGTTATTACATAGAAAGTATAAAAAAAAAGTAACTCTGGAAGTGTGTAAATGACTGATTGATTTTTGCCTTATTTCTGATATTTAAAAATTGCTTTGTAGGGATATTTTCCATTCTTTGAATCTTATATAATTGTAAAAGGAGCCCAGGACTGAATAAACAAAAAAAATTCTCTCATATGAGGTATGCCAGAAAAAGGTTTTGAGAACAAACTTCTGTGAGAATAAAATAGTGCTAAATAAAATTGGTTTAATCACAACAGAAACAAGATTTTCATGGAGAGTCTGAATGGCAACTAGGTGATTCAGTAACAATGAAAACACTTCTTTGCATTGCTGGCATTATGGAAGAAGTAAAAAGAAAGTTCACACGTCAGAACAAAGAATCAGAACTGACAGGAGAATACAGGCATAAGATAATTCAAATAGATTAATGGATGAATAGTACTCATTCTGTCTCACCAAGTTTATTACCATTTGTTAACAGTTTGGAAGAAACAAATATTCTGTCCCTATGAATTTTGAAGGAACTTAACTAGGAAACTCTTTACTAAGAATAGAGAAGTTACAAAAGGCAACAGCAAATTTCTGAAATGTCAGCTAAAGTGATAACTTCAAAAGAACTCTAGGAAAATATGGAGAATTATGAAGAAGCTGTTATTGCAGAGAATACAATTAGAGGAGATAATGTTAAATATAATGGAAATAGTCAAGGTTTGTAGAAAGAAATGTCTAAGAAAGTGATTACTCAGGTTACTTTGAGAAGTGCTGATGAGAGAAGGAATATGGCTGTAAACAACAAATTTGTGGCTATATCTAAATTCAGTAGAAATCAACTTGTAGTGTGCTGCCAGTGTTTTACTAATACAGATTCAGTATTAAGGGTGATGCTAAGACTACAGTAACCTATCCCAGGAGCTCTGAGATAAGACACTGAGGGAATGTCAGATCATTTATACAGAAAGGGCGCTTATAAGATAGACTAAGAGAGACTTTACCAGGGCCTGTAAGACAGAACAAGGACCAATGGTTTTAAACCAATGAAAGAAGATAGATTTAGATTAGAAATAGGAAAAAAAAGAAATCTGATGAGAGTACATATTGTCATTTTTATCACCTATTGAGACCAGTGCACTTTTTTCTTCTGGGTATACATTTTGGGTTTTTTAAAGAAATCAAGTCTTTTTTTTCAGCATAAGTAAGATAAATGACTACATGACCTAATGATCTAATTTATTAAGCTTACCTTTATTTTTAAAGAAATATCATTGGTATTCATGTAGCATAATACTTAAATCAAAGCCAAACATATAAATTTTTCAACTGGAAGAACAAATTTAAATTGTAAATCATAATTCCACAAGTCTTCCTAAAGCTGTTCTTACTCCTTTAAAGATTTTAATGTGATTGACACAGTTACTATAGCGCTAAATTTTTGCAAACTGCTAATTTATGTGTCTTTGCCACATCCTTTGTAATTTACCTTTGCTGCTGTTAGATAAGATGAAGTAAGATTGATCTGCCTTTTTCATATAAAGAACTTCACAGTCCTCATGCATTTTGAAAACATACAGAACAATTCCTCTCATTCCTTTAATATTCCAGTTATTTCTGAATCTGGCAGACTGACAGTTTGTAATATTAATGGGATGAACATTAGTGGGAAAAAGGTCTATTTTTGGGGGAAATACTTTAAGTTACTCTGGAAATTAAAATTTTGGTAGAAAAATGGGGAGGGGAATAAAAAGAGTACTATTTTTGAAGTTTTTTGGATATTGCTTGACTGTGCTTGCACAGTGTTAAAGCTGTTTATTCAAACTCTCCTCAAAGGCTGGTAGGCTGGAGATGGGCAAGAGGTTGGAAGGAGCCACAGCTGGGACAGCTGACCCACACTGCCCAAAGGAATATTCCATACCATATGACATCATGCTCAGTTAAGAGAAAAGAGGAGAAGGGTGGGCATTTGTCATTAAGATGTTTTATCTTCCAAAGTAAGCATTATGTATTAAAGCTCTCCTTCAAAGAAAGTGGCTGGACATTGCCTAATGGGAAGTAGGGAACAAATTTCCTTTGGTTCTGTGTATAGCCTTTGCTTTTTGTTTCATTTTGTTTCATCAAACTGCCTTTATTTGAGCCCATAGGGTTTGTGGTGTTTTGTTTTTCATTCTGTTTTCTCACCCTGTAATGTTGAGAAGGGGGATGAGAAAGTAGCTTGGTGGGCACCTGGTGGCCAGTCAAGGGATTAACTCACCACAAATAATAATTATTTAGTTCTCATAAGATGAGAGAAGAGCCTGAGAATAAACCATAGGATTTATAAAACAGAAGATGAGTCAAACTATTTCTATGTTATGCCTTTATATGTATTTCTAGTAGCTAAACAATTTCTTAGGATATTCAGGTCTCTCCTAATTAGTTCTGCTTTTCCAGTGACTGTTTTAAGCAATAGCTGTGGGAAAGACTAAGGAAAGGAATTCTTCATATCTGTGAATCCTAAAGATTGACAAGAAGTATTTCTGCAATAACAAGTTAATTGGAGCATTGAACAAGGATCAACAGATGAAGCAGCTGGTATCCTCAAATTGATACTTTATAAAATCCCTACCTTTTATTTCAAAAGCGTTTTTATTGAGTTTTCAGCGTGAAAAGTCTCTATGGCAATGTGCTTTGGAACTGTCATGGTTCAGGCTTTAATGCCACCATCAGCAGCTATTGTACCTTCTCTGTATACCTGGAGAGGAAATTCCAGTTTAGTTTCCTCTAGACTCACAGTCCAAAAACATACTACAAACTGAGCCAGCACACAGGAAGTAAAGGTGGTCAGGGAGGGATTAGAAACCAGAATATGACTTTGAACTAAAAGCCTGACACACATGTGGCCAAAGGGATTCAAGTATATTGTTAGTGTTTATTGTTAGATCTGACTTTAGGAAGCCTTTTCCAGAGTAAGATAGGTGAAGTAACTGCTGAGCAGGATGTATAGGGTGAATTATGTGCCAGAGAATGGGATACATAAAGCTAAAACGTAAAGAGAGTGAACATTAAAAATAGTCAGTGGAAGACAATAAGGGAGGTATGAGCTTGAAATCTTTATTTCTTCATGGATTTAATGCTTAAAAAGGCATTTAATTTCCTGACCTGATACTTGTCTCAATTCTGTGTGTCTATGGAATGTTGTGTTTTTACAGTGGTTCTATTTTAAACATGACTAGAGATAGTAGTTCAACTTCTCAGTGTTTATATGATTTTAGTTTTTATATTTAACCTTGCTGAAGTTCTGAAGGTCAAAAAACATGATGTACTGAAAATCATTTGGAGGAGACCTGAGTGGGACCCCAAATCAACATGACAGTGCTTCCTTGAGCTCGAGGGACTCTAGAGAGGATGGACAAGAACAGAGCTCATCTTCTCACTCTAAGGATCTATCACTGAACAGTGTAAGATGATTTTTTTAAGTAGTGGAACAGAGTGCTCTGTTCAGACTCCTGTTTAACTGCTACTGAGTTTTTAATTTATATCTCTTTTAAGTGTGTATGCTATATCCAACCATCCTTCATATTTTCACATTGTTTTGTTCCTGAAATACTTGGAACTTTTAACCAGGTATATTGTCTCTTCTGTCTTGGACATTGTGAAGGTTTAACATTGGCCTTCAGGTAGGCCCCATACAGCTACCCACTCATTCCCTCACCATGAGATGGGGGAGACAATCAAAAGTTTAAAAGAGAGAAAATTCATGGGGTGAGATAAAGATAGTTTTATAAGTAAAGCAAAAGCCACACATGTGAGCAAAGCTAAATAAGGAATTAATTCATCATTTTCCATCAGAAGGCAGATATTCAGTCATCTCCAGGAAAGCAGGGCTCCACCACATGTAGTGGTTACTTGGGAAGACAAACACCACCACTCTGAATGTCCTCCCTTTCCTCTCTCTTCAAGCAGTTTTATGTGCTGAGCATGACATGGTATGGTATCAGATATCCCTTTGTTCAGCGGCCATCAGCTGTCCTGTTTGAAGTTATCCCTCCCAAAAGTTTGCATGCCCCCATCCTACTTACTGGTGGGGTGGGGTGAGAAGCAGAAAAGGTCTTGAATCTTTGTAAGCACTGCTCAGTCATAGCTAAAAAGTCTTTATATTATCAACAATGTTTTCAGCACAAATACAAAAAATAACACCATAGAAGCTACTGTGAAGAAAATTAACACTGGCCCAGCCTAAACCAATACAACAGTGAATTAGTCTTTCTGCAAAGCTGAGGTAGCATTGATCAAGCAGCCAGTAGAAGTCACTGATACAGAATATCTGGTCTTTAACTTTATTATAAAGAAAGATAATTTCCAATAATAAATCCCAGGTTTATCTGACAATGTAATATATACCTATGTAAAATACAGTCATTTAGGCATCGTGATATCATAGCATATAGAACAGCATAAACCCAAAAGGGATTTTTCATGAAAATTTTTAGACAGAGTTGACTCTTACAAAAAACAACTGAAAATATTAAAATGACATTTAAAGAATCAGTGATTTCATGTTCTTTTGATAGGTTGTGTATTTACATAAATAAGTCTAAACTATTTTGCACTTGGATTGCCTATTTGCCACCTCTTTTCCCTCTCTACCAAGCTTTATTCTTGTCTTGACATAGTCACTAAGATGAGTTACTACTTAGTGAATGTAATTACTTAGTGACAGTGTATCTTAAAATCTGCTTTTCAGTAATGTTATACACAAGACTGAGAAATCTGACAGGAAAAAACAAAACACATATGCCAGTTTGGAAGGAACATATATTTTATATGTAAAAAATTCCTGAGCTTCCTAAACTTGTGAGAATTTTTTTTTCCCCACAAAATGGAGATTAGTTTACCTGAAACAGTTTTTAAGTAAACCTTACAAAAGAAAGGGAATATAAAGACCATTCTGGTTTTAAAGTCACTTGAGATAATAAATATTTTAGAATTTTTCCAAACCCTTTAATGCAAATAACAAATAATGCTAGCTAAACAAAAGAAAATAGATTTTCAATAAAGTGGATTTACAACATCAAACATTAAAACCACAATCTTTCATATATGGTCAATAAAAACCTGCATAACAAACAAAAACCCCTCTAAGGAAAAAAAGATTTTTTTTTCCCTGAGGAACCAATATACAACAAACTAGGTCTGAAGATGAAGATATATTGTTGGGTCCAATTACACTGAAGGGAAACATAAATAAACTGCAGGTCTGTCAGATTCAGAGAACTCTTTAAGGCCAGCAGCAAAACAAACATGATGGTTATGAGGTCACAGTAGCAGCTGTTACATGAGAAGAATTGAAAAATAAAATCATAACCCAGTAATGTAATTTTTTCCTTTGTTTTTTTATTTTCACTTTAAATGACATGCTGAGCTCATAAAATTCAAATACTAGAGAACGACTCACTTGTATAATAGATAGATAGCAAAGCCAAGAATTATTTAAGTACCTTTAGTAAATAACACAGTAAATATGCTAATGTGTGTGAATATTCTTTCTTTCATATGCATTCTGCATTTTCATTTACTTCAGCAGAATAGTTAAGAGTGTCAAGTCCAAAATGTATATTACTCTCAAGCAAAGTGTTTACAATCTTATATTACAATGCACAAATGCTTCCAATGTCTTCTCATAAATTAAAGTTAAGGAAAGAAAAAAGCTGCAATGCAAAAAAAAAAAAGCCAAAAATTTTTTACTTTCACCAAAACTATTGCTACTTTTGTTCTCTTCTTTAAACTGAGAGGAAAAAGAATGTAAAAAAATATTACATATGATTCACAGGATTTTTTTTTTCCAATTTTAAGTACATTGATCTTAAGTTTGAGTAAAATTACTGATATTAAAAAAACCCCAACCAATAAACCCCAACCAAACAAAAAAAGAACAACAACAAAAAACCAAATAGGAAGGATTATCCTACACATAATGGTTAAAACACTCTGTTGTAACGTTAAATAAAAAAGTCTCCTTGTAAATATGCAGTCTTCTGCTTTTGACCACAGAGGTGAAATTCAGCCTCCCTCATCACCAACATACTGTATCCCTTGGTTTATGGAATTAAAATTTGAAACACTAATCAGTAGTTGTTTTTAATGCACTCTATCTCTAACAAATCCAAACTATTAAATCTGACCTCTATTTTATGATCAAAATTTTTGAAAACACAACCATAAGAATTATTTTCTCACTTCTCTAATCACATCAAACATTTCAGTTTAGCATTTTTTAAATAGTTGATTTCAAAACTGCACTTTTTAAACCTATAATATTTGTCAGGGGGAAAAAAAGAGCACACAAAGTCCTAATTATAGTCACTTAAACAGGACACTCTATTAGTATTTAATTATTTAGTGATGCTTAATGTGACTACCATCAGTGGATATTAGCATATTCTATCTGTGTGGAAGACAGATACTTCTGCAACAGGAGAACCTTTAAGGCAACCTACTCACAGACGTGCACATGTATAGTGAGAACTGTTATAGAAACCTAAACCAGAGAAGAAATCACATTACTTATCAAGGGATATTTATAGAGCCTGAATAGGTTTTACTCTGCCCCAGTTTCATTTGCAAGGAAAGGTACAAGTAGAGATGCTCTGCACTTGAAACCTAGTTAATTTCCTTCCATCCTAATCTAATGTACTTTAGGGTCTGCCAAGTGGCACATTCTAGTATGCTGGGGTAGATCATCTCAGGTAACATCTGTGTCACTTCATCTTTCAAGGCTGAGGGATGTTATGCTTTTAATTCAGGAAGACTGATCTTCCAGAGCATTAGAGAATTCCATATTCAGAGCTGATCTTCCACATTAGAGAATTCCATATTCACAGCTGATCTTCTACACAGTATTTATCTAAGAAAAAGAACAAAAACACAAACAAAAAGAAAGCCACCTGAAACACTGGAACACTTTGCCCAGAGAGATGGTAGATTCCCCAGCCCTGGGGAATTTAAGATCAGGTTGGATGGAGTTCTGAGCAACCTGCTCTAGTTTCAGATATTCCTGCTCACTGCAAGGGGTTGGACTAGATAACCTTTAAAGGTTCCGTCCAACCCAAACCATTCTATAACTCCATGATTCTATGATTTGCTGGTAAGTTTTAGACATTTATGTTGGAAACTTTCCTTTGTATACTTTAATAGTAAATACTACCACTAACTTATTGCTAATCTTAATAGCTAAATCTCCTTCTATTTATGGTTTTCCAAGTATTTGATGCAAAACAAGCTTCAAGTAAAATAAAATAGACAGGCAATAAAATGATATAAAAATGTTTTTTCAGTCAAAGGATTTTAGCAAGAAAATCAGTGTTAAAATAACTCAAATTATTAATGCTGAGGCATTGAAAACAATCTAAATTAGAAAAATTCTGCATCTGAGAACTAAAGACAAATTTAAGGATACAGCTTTCAGGAGGACTTAGAGACAATCTACTTCTCCCACTTGAGCCTAACCGAAAAATTTAAGAAAAGCCATTAAAAGGACAACTTGTATAGTTTTAGTGATTTGTCCCCAAAGGGTTGAGTCTCACAATTGTTTTCAGAAGAAATTCAGTGAGATTTGGGACAGGTCAGTGAACTTGAAGAATTATTTGCTTTCTAACATTGCTTTTGTAACGTTAAAGCAGAAAGGTCTGTTTCTGCAAACTGGAAGATGAAAGGTAATGTTAAAGAAGTGACATGTGAAAATGAAACACTTAACTGAGACTATATGTGGGATGATGTATAGGTGCAGTGGGAAATTAATGCAGAAGATATGCCAAAAATACACAATAACACCTTTAAAATCTTACCTCAGAATTACATTACCTGTTACTGCTTATTATAGACTTGTGGGGACCACAGTTTTAACACACACTACTGAAGTTTATTTCGGTAAACCAGTCTCATGTCACTAGGCAGATGGCATATTCCCATGTCAACATGTTCCTTATTATACTCCTCACATTATTCTCTCTCACGTTATTGATACCAGATTTAAGAATATTAGTTTGTTGTAATTCAGATATAGAAATTTAGTTACTTGAAGATGTGTTTGAATTATATTTAAAAGCTACATATTTAATTTTAAAATAACTTGTAGGGTGCTCAGTGCAGTGATTTCAAGATGCAATACCTTACCCATAAACCTGGGCATGTGTGGGTGTGAGTTTTCTTTTTTCTTTAAGTAGAACAGCTAATCTATGTATAATCTTTTATTGAAATTAAATTCTGGCTTTATGTGACAGGATCATGTTTGGAATTAACATAAATCTTGGTATAGGCAAACCAAATAATTACTGCAATCTTCTGATCCATCTTAATGTTCATGCTTATTAACAAAGACTTAAACATAAAGCAAGCACTGTCTTTCATTTGGTGAGGATTAGTTCACCAAAGATAATACAAAGCACAGTGGTGGTAGATTGACATTGCTAAGTTTTTAGGATACTGTTCAGCAAGCTGTTTAAAGGTAGACTTGTTGACAAATATGCCATCTTGCAGACAAATTTAATGAAGTTGGGAATAAAAATTTAAGGTGTGAAACATCTGTATGTGTTACGAGAATCTTGGTTCTGTTGTCTGCAATGTTTAGTAATATGAAGGCTTTGAAAGTAGATGATATTCTCTATTGTATTTTGAAGTCTAATTTGGGAGGAAAAGCATAGTCTATACATTAATGGTCATTTTATCAAAGGCCTCATTCTTAATGTGTGAGAACTATCTTTCTAGGTGTTGGACTTTGCATTTGTCATTTCATAAGATTCCTGTTGATGCATTTTTTCCAGCCTTTTCAGGATCCTCTGGGTGACAGCTCTATCCTTCAATACATTGTCTCATAACCCACAGCTTGGTGTCATCTGCAAACTTGCCTCTTGCAGGTCCTGTTAATAACGTTAAACAGGAGAGGTACCAGGATAGAACTCCAGGGTATCCCAGTTGATTTGAATATCATTAGCATTTTATTTTTATTTCTACTCTGAGTTTAACATTTAATGTAAATTACATTTGTTTTACTTTTAACTTTTTGACAAATTAAATGATTTCTTCAGGAAAAATTAAATGCAAACCCACTTAGATGCATAAATGCACAACAATAATTGTTTTTTTCTTATTTAAATGTATGAGCTTCCTTCTGTTGTGACATTTTAAGCACAGAAACAGATAGCTGAAAATGATTGTGGCACACAATAAGCTCCTACAAGTGCAAAATACATACATAATGAATTTGAATACTTCTGCTTCTTCCCTGACTTCAAATTCATAATGGTCTTGAAAAAAAAACAACAAAAACCAAACAAACAGAAAACATAACACTCCATCAATGTTTTATTTTTCCTTGCAACTTCTCCCTGCTTATGAAGTGCAATCAGCATTTTTAGGATATATTTTCTGTCATTGAAATAGCAGAATAATTGTTAAGTGTTATTATTTAAGCATGCTTACCCTTATTTCTAATGTGAATTACAAACAAATAAATTGTTTATATTGCTCTGTTTCACAAACTGCTTAACACTTTGAGTTAAATATTGTGTGTATTTATATCTATACATAAATAAAATGTACTTATGCATGGAAATATTCACACTAAATATACACCACATAATTTAGTTTGGAGGTCATAATGTGGTGTAATACATTTTTATATTGACTTTTCCTATAATTGTGTGCTTCAATTCTAGGCAATTAAATAAAATCCTGTTGTGGTGCAGGTGTTACTATGTTTTTATTATATGCAAATTAAATTGTACTAGTCTGGATTTATCTAAACCACAGACTTGGATTTCTTCTGTTTTGCCTACATTCATTACACAAGGAATGCTTTGTATGCTCAATTTCTCATGCTTGTACAGAAATTATCAGTAGGTACATTTGTATTAAGAATTTATGGAGAGACTGTGTGCTTCTGGATGCCCAGGCCTAGGTTAATAGTCTAGTAGGTAAACTGTTCTGCAACAAAATTTAAAAATCCAAACATGCCTTAAAATTATTTCAAGTGCATATTCAGAGAGCTTTTAGAAAATAGCACTGTAGAGAAGGGTTTTAAAAAAAAAAATGAAAGCAATACTGATAATTCTTGTGATCCAGTCTTCCTGGCAGTCATATATTCAATTTGATACATATTTTGGATTGTGGAGATGTAAAAAACCACCTTGATGAAAACCAGCTTTGGTTAAACAGCCCTTTAGATGAATAATTATAGTTTCAGCAAGCACACATTTCTGTTCTTGAGGTGCCTGAAATTGTTCTTGCAATGAGATGAAGATTTGCAACAACAGATTTGTCACAATAGAGTTACTGCGAATAGTAAGTAGAGTTTCAGCAGGAGAGAAGGTAGGCTCCCTTTTGTGCTGACTGCACAAGTTGTCTGGAAAACTGCATGAAAGTACAAGGGGGCACTCTACCCTGCATGGCTACAGTAAAAAGCCTCAATTCTGACATTGTAGAGATATTCTTTCTTCAGTATTTCATCTTCCTTATCTGTTCCAGATATACCAAGGAAGCCTAAGAAACTGAATTTGTTAAATTAAAGCCGGCATTCAAATAATTATTTGTTACCTTAAAATGATGGCTTTCACTGCTGCTGAATTATAATATGTTCTTGTTCCTGATGGACTACTGGTATTGAGGTACATTATGTGCAGAATGGAACAGTGGGTAGAAAAAACATATTTTTTTTCTTCTCTTTTCAGATGTTGATTGTTGCTGTTTTGAAACATCATGAATACATGAATTCCACAGGAAAGATATCTTCTGTAAAAAATAATTTTGTTAGCTAAGGATTCATGAACAGACAAAAATTGCTGTTGCACATTATGTTAAGAGAAGGCATTACTAATCTAAGGATGACACCAGAAAAAAGTCTCAGGTGCTTATCAGCAAATTCAATTACACTAACAAAAAAATGCTTATAAATGCAAAGCTAAGAAAGAGTTTATATCAGTCAGGTGTTTCTTTCATAGTTGCTTTTTCATGGATCTTTACCTGGATTTGATGAGATAGGAGTAAAAGGAAATATCAAGAATTCATAGGCAGACCACATATATTAAAAATAATGAAATTGCTCTGCATATAATAGCTTACAGAGCAGATTGTCACAGCATGCATTCTCATTAGGATATCTGCTTGAAGCTTAGATTCCTGGCATAAGAAAAAATTGAATATCCAGGTGATGGAGGCTAGACATAGGTATTTATCATTGTACTAAACTGTTTTTCAAAGAACTGTGAAGTCTATAGATCTTTTGTAACATATATGTACTGACAGTTACTTTAGACTGCTTTCAGACACTTTTTGAGTCTTCTTTAAACCAACCATTAATTTTCACTCTGTGTTAACAGAAAACTGAGTTTTGCAGATAGCAGAAAAGAATAGGGAAATTTTAACATTATGGGAATTGTTGTGGTACCAATTTGTATAAATTAGAGTTAATTTCTAGCCTACTGGAGCAACAGTGTTTCTTTGTATCATTTACTTCTTCATGGGAAAGGCAATTTATAAAACTATACCAGAATTATACTGTGCATGGAAAAGAACAAGCTTGTTATATGAGAGAATGAAACTGAGAGCTGTGAAAAAGAGAAGGAAAAGGGAAAGGAAAGGAGAAAGGAAAGGAAAAAAAGGAAAGCAAAAAGGAAAAGAAAGGAAAAAAAGAAGAGAAAAAAGTCAATAAAAGAATGAAAGAATGAATACAAGAGTCTGGCTTTTTCAAGCTGAAGACTAAGACACGACAAATGGAGCCTTACCTGAAGCCCATTTCTTATAGCATGATGACACTTCTTATTTTAGATGCCTCCTACCATTACTGCCAAGAAACCTGTCCCTGTATCCACTGAAAATGAATTTCTGTGCACAGCCTGATCCTCACCGTGGCAGGTGACAAATATCCTGACAGCAACAGTAGCCTAGAGAACCCATTAAGAACATCATGTGAGAAAAAAAGGGAATTAAAAAACAAAAATAGGAAGCTAGATGGACTGTGAAAAAGAACAAACAATAGAAAAAAATCCAAAACATTCATTTTTCAGGGGATTCAATGCAATACTTTTTCCCAATAGAATTTTTGGTTAAAAGCCATGTCTGATAAACATTCCTCTGTCAAAAATGTTACATGAATGGACTGTAATTAAGCATTTTGACCTCTTTAAATTATGTGGTACATTTTCACTGAATCTATGACAGGTCAGCAACTTAATTCCCATGTAAAAAAGAAAAAATGTTTCTAAATCTCTCAACTGCTACTTGAGTATCTCATATTTATTGTATATTAATTTTGTATCATTGGTTGGGTTTGAAGCTGACTTTGTACAAAAAAGCTCCAAGCATTAACAAGAAGTAAAAAATCCCTTGCAACTAAACATCTATCTGACTGGTGTGTTCTTACTCCACAGCTAAGGAAAGTGTAGATGAATCCTTCTAAAAAAAAAACCAAACAAAAAACCCAAGATAACTTCTGCTATGGAAAGATGATCATAATCCAGCAGTGTGCTGCTGTGGCCAGGAGGGCCAATGGGATTCTGGGGTATATTAGAAGGGGTGTGGTTAGTAGGTCAAGAGAGGTTCTTCTCCCCCTTTACTCTACCCTAATGAGGCCACATCTGGAATATTATGTCTGGTTCTGGGCCCCTCAGTTTAAGAAGTATAGGGAACTGCTTGAAAGATGATTAAGGGGGTGGAACATCTTCCTTATGAGGAAAGGCTGAGGGAGCTGGGTCTCTTTAGCTTGGAGAAGAGGAGACTAAGGCATGATCTCATCTATGCTTGCAAATATGTGAAGGGTGTGTGTCAGGAGGATGGGGTCAGGCTCTCCTCAGTGGAGCCTGGTGACAAGACAAGGGGCAATGGCTGTAAGCTGAAGCATAGGAAGTTCTGTGTGAATACAAGAAAAAATGTTTTCCCAGTGAGAGTGCCAGAGCACTGGAACAGGCTGCCCAGAGAGGTTGTGGAGTCTCCTTCTCTGGAGATATTCAGAACCCGTCCAGACACACTTCTGTGTGAGCTGGTCTAAGGAATCTTGCTGTGGCAGGGGGGTTGGACTAGATGATCTGTTGAGATCCCTGCCAACTCCTAACATTCTGTGATTCTGTGATTCACTTCATAAATTAATTCCATGTGATCAGTCTTGCCTTAACATTAATCAGGTAATGTTAAGCGTGTTGTAGAGAAATGGGAAGTATATCTGTGGGTAACTGTGTTTAAAAAGTTGCTTTATCAACACATGCTTGTAATGGAAGCCATCAATGTTTTGGACAAGATAAATAGATATATCTTGCTCTGGGAGTTTGTGATTTTATTTAGTTTATTTTGTTTTGTATTATATAATAGATGATATTTACTCTAAATGTTTCTTCACAATAAATGTGTTCTCTTCTTTTTAAAGGATATTGGCAGACAGCAGAGAGGAAGGTTTCCTGTTTGTCTTTTCTTGTTTCATTCTGGGCCATGTAGAATTTCCTGCAAAGAACAGAACAGCATGCCTTCACTGAAAGCAGAATATTTTCAGGATGGTACAGAGACACTGCAGGAAGTTACAGCAGCTTCACTACTGAGCAGATCAGTGAGAACATACACAGGTAAGTCCCATTCTATAAAAACTCTTGATTGTACTATGCAAAGTATAATGAAAACCACAAAACCAGTAAAAATTGTTTTGGAGCAAGATTGGAAGAAAACAGGAACTTGTAGGAGAAAGAATAAACAGTCTTTGAAAGTATAGTGAGAAGGAATACAACAGTATGTTTGATAATCAAGAGTAAAAGCAACTCCACCACCCCCCCCCCCAAAAAAAAAAAAGAAAAAAAAGAAATAAAATCTTGATAAAGGTAAAATAACTAGAAGTTATCTTGGCCTTGTTAGGAAATGATTAATAGAAAGTCTCAGCTGGGATTTATAACTTGGATGAAACTTAAAGATACAACAATAGATTAGCCCACTGAAGGAAAATACTGAGGAACTGGTGTTGAACTACAAGGCTGCTAACACTAATCAATTTTATCAAGTTTTATTCAGTAAAATGTAATATATTTGTTATCCCTAATGATTTCTACATTTCAGATTAATTCCTTTAAAAATTGAAGTATTTTTACAAATAGCACTAAGTAAACACCAATTTATCTTGAAGTATAAGCTGTTATTTTGAAGACAAACAAGGTAGAACAATAAATTGTCCCTAATAAGTTCAGAGATAGAATTTCATTGTTTCATACAACTATATCATAAGGATCTTCACATTTAGAAGAAACATTTAGCATTTTTGAGGTCTCCACCAATGGCATAACAAGTTTAGAAGGGAATTGTCTTTTCTCTTAAGGGTTCTTTGCAGATGGAAAGGAAAGGGAAAGGAAAGGAAAGGAAAGGAAAGGAAAGGAAAGGAAAGGAAAGGAAAGGAAAGGAAAGGAAAGGAAAGGAAAGGAAAGGAAAAAGGAACGGAAAAGACTTTGTTCTGAACATAATATCTGTAAAATTCTGCTCAGTGCTAACACACATAACCTCTGTCCCATTATTTAATTGACTGCTAATGCCTCTACCGATTGTTTCTGAAAAGGATGTCACATACATCTAATACACTCTGATAAAATACCATGACCATATCTACTATCAGGGCTTGAAGAAGTAAATGAGGATTTTATGCTACAGTGTGTAAACTAACTTGTTTTTTTTGTCAATACTATTTCATACAAAAAGAAACAATCTTAAAGTAAGTAATAAAGCTGACCTAATTTTGATGCAAGAAAATCTATCACAAGGATTTATAGTGCTGCTATGTTTCAATCAGCTCAGGAGTTAGCAATTTATAGTCTTTTGATCTACTGAAACCAGTCTGGCACAGATCAAAACAACTAAACAAGAACTGCAGGGCACCAAAGTATTCCTTGCAGGTATTAATACAATAAAGAAGATACATCATAGAGCTTTATTAAATATTGCAAATTTTTTGGAAATGTGAAGGACAATTCCCTAGGGTTTCACAATCAGCTATAATAGAAAACAAACCAAAACAAATACTGACTTAGGTTTCAAGTTCAAAACTTCTACATCTACAAAAAGGAAAAAATATGTTAAGATCTGGAGTTTCATAAATAAGAACCTCAAGGACCATATTAAGCTGCATTTCTGAGGGTGCATCTGCATTGTATCCAAATGGTGTATGTCTACACTGCTCACAGACTCTTTAGATCAGACTGATTGCATGCTACTTGAGATACCCCATATATTATCCTTGCATAAATTAATGCAATTCTTATTTTTGTGGGAGGGTTTTGTTCCAAGTGTTCAGAATGAGGGAAGGTCATTGCAAGCTTCATGGTGCTTGCAAGAACACAGGAACCATTGTGTCATAAAGGATAATTGAACATGCCAAGAATGTTTCAACATTCCTTGAAAGCCAAGTAATCTGTAAGGAGCCAAACAAGTTATAGTCTTATTCATACTGCTTAATGGATGATATCACTGGTGTGAACTATTACCCAAAACATATGCAGGAAATAGTTGAGTACCCTCAAAACCAGACAAGAAGCAATTAATATTTATGCCACCAAGAGACTGGAATCTGTGAGTGAACAAGAACAGTATAGCTATACCTTAAAGATAATCTTACACTGGCCAATTCTTGCTAGTGTCAAAGGGAATGGCTGGGAAGCAGAGTCAACATCCATTTTAAAAAGTTAAAGAGTGTTATAGAATGTTCTTGGAGAGAATGATATATCTATGCTATAAGTTTCTCTAAAGAAACCAGCCATGAACTCTTTCACTATTGTAAATATTTTCACCATATTCATATGTTTATTAAAAAAATTATGAAAGAAATCATTGTGTTCCCATGAAGGAAATAGATGACAAACATGTTCATTTAAGGCTGAGACATCTAAAGGAATGATACACTTTCATGATGACTTTATAACTTTGCAATTGCTGGTTTTGTCCACTTTCTTAACCAGCCAGTTAATCAAACCAAGGCATCTCCCTATACCATTTGTAAGTTACTGAGTGTTCTGGGGCAGTACTGAGGTCAACATTTACAGAGTTTAGGATGATCTGATATAACAGAACAATGTTTCCTGTAACTTATTACTTACTTTTACTTTATAAGATTCTGAAGTTATAAGGTGGTTCGGGTTTTTTTATGAATTAGGTAACACTTAATTAATGAGTTCAGAATAGAACTTTTCCAAAGTAAATCTCTAAAACATGTTTTATATAAGTTACAGGCTCAAAACATGACCATTTTCACTTGACAGACCTACTCCTGTTACAGCTCTCTACATGCTAATATAGATTGAGCTTCTGCTTCTGTTTCTAATGTCCTACTATCCAGAGGAGCTGTAAGGCACTGTTCCCCTTTGCCCTCCGTTTCTTGTTCAGAAGAGATTTGTAAAGTGAACTTTTAGAAGTTTTTGAAAGTACATCATTCCAGCTAGAGTTTATGGAGCTGTGCTGAATCTTAAACTAAGGACATCACCATTTTCTTTCTGCTCATATTGAACTATTTTTATTTCAGAAACACCTTGAAGAAAAAACACTTGATGTATTGAATATGTTATTTTGTGTAATACCAGGAACTTACACATCAACTGAATAAAATCGTTACTCATATCTCAGAAAGGTTTCACTTTCTCTGATATGTTAGTTTTAAAAGCCATTCTCTTTAAATCTGCCTAAACAAAATTATCTTTTGAAAACTTGACAAAAAGAAAACATAGACATCTATGAACACAGTACTCACAGCATGACTATTAGATTACTATCAGTCAATGACCTGGTTCACATTTACCATGTGCATCTTGCATCTCCTTCTTTTGTGAACTTCATTCATTTTGCTAAAGGTTCTTGCTGCTCTTCTTAAGGTACAAAGGGCAGAAAGTGCATTTCTTCATGATGTCTTGTTGACAATATTCAGGATGAAGAGCAAATGAACAAGCTGCTGAAGGCAAATTCCAAGAAAAATGAAAGGTATCTGAAAGTGACCTGGGTTCATCAGGTCCAACCAAATGAAAAAAAAAAAAAAAAAAAAAAGATGAAAAGTACTTCCAGATAATAAAACTACAGTTTCAAGTCAATTATTCATGTTCATGATATGGTTCATTCCAGGAATTAGTGTTTCTTTAAAATAAAACAAACAAACAGAAATCTAAAGACGATCATTGCCTGATCCTTTCAGGGTATTTGTTAAATTATTACAAAGTATTTGTTACCCACCAGTTATAGTCTCTGCTTTCCTCCTTTCCTGGAGAATGATAGCATTCATTTTGTAACAGCAGTGGAGTTCCTGTTGTCTGCCTTGCTACATCTCATCAGTGTCAGAAATAATGAGTGTGCTCCCTATTTTTTTTTCTTGTAAGATTTCTACAATACCTGTCCAGAACAGTATCACCTAGTGCTTCATTTTTAAATAGTTAAGTGAGTCATGCCCAGTCCTGCATCCATCAAAGTGAGTTTCTCTTAAACAAGTACTTTTTGCCAATCTGCATAACCAGGTCAGGTATATTCTACAGTGTAGGGCCAATTCCTAACTAAAATATTCTGATATAAACTCCAGTTGATATAATTGAGAGTAGCACATACATGTCATTCAGCATGGTAGAAATTTCCTTACTTTAAATCTGCAGTTGGGAGAGCAAAAATTTTAATGTTTAGTGATATGTTCAGACAGGCACATTCAATAGAAAATGTTTGCCTTTTTTAAAAAAAAAAAATAGAAAAAAAAAGCTGTCATTTTTATTTGTTGCTGTAGAATGATTGCTTAACTCTACTCCCTGGTAGTTTATTCTTTCTCACTTCTTCAAAGGCTAACTTCATACATCACAATTTATATAAATGTTAAGTTTCACAGCACAAGTACTACATGATGCTTCTCAAATTACAGTAACATATTGTAACCACCAATGTGTTTCATTTCTTGTTAACAAAACAAAAATGAAAATAAAGAGAATTACTTGACTCATTTCTTTGCTTTCTGAAACTCATTATATAATGAACATATATATGTACATGCTAATGGACTTATGAAATATTTAAGATATTCTGAGATTTTTTGTTACTCATCTAAAGAAGACACAACGTTTTGGATATCAGTATACACAAATTATCAGTCATAAATCACAACTTAATTTATCTTCAGATCCCAAAAGGCATAAAAGCAATTATGAGGCAGAGAACAGATTTGCAGACTTGTTCATTATTCAAAGGGCATACTCTTCTTCCATAGGTTAACATTTGCTGTGTAAGAGAAGACCAGTAGCTTTAATTTAAAACCATACTTTGCTCAAACTCTAATGAAGATAATATTTCCACTTTTGCTCCTTTCAATAATCTCTGTACCAGTACAGGTGGGGTTTTTTATAGTCAGTCACAGAAAAAGAATTTAAAAAGCTTTCAAATACAGAAAGTGACACTAGTGGGCACTCTTCATCCATGGTACTTCAGAAAACAATTCTTCTGCAAAAAAATACATGCAAAATGTCCTCATAGTGCAAATAGAGAAACTAATGTCACAGCAAAAAATTACTGTGGGTAAATACAAAACACTGATATGTTGCTAACTATTAAAACCCAGAAATCTGAACAAGTGAGATGATTGTTTGTCTGTCATTTTCTTCATGATGGTTCATTTTACAAATGTCACTGTGAATATTTTTCACTTCTGTTTGAGATGCTATTTGTATACCAGTATTTGAGAAACAACAAAATATAAAGAGGAGAAAACAATTGTGCAACTTCTGAGACAATGAGTGAGTGAGAGAAAAGACCAGTTACGCCAGAACCTTTTCTTCTACTTGCTGACGTACTTATCTGGAGTAAGATAAGTGATGATTCTGTGACCTTGTGGAACACAAGATTGATCTTTAAGCTTGGCAGGGATGATCTCTCCATCCCTAATTGTTTTTCAAGCTTTTATAAGTCTCCATCAGCCAATTCTCCTCTGAAACTACAATATTAGAGTTTCTCATTTTCAGGATGCTAATGCGTTTCAGGAAGACTCTTCTTAATGTGATAAACATCATAAATAAGATCATATTTACCTTATGTACACCATTCTGAATGCCCAGGAATGCAGGGCTGCAATGTTAGCAGTAATGAAAATATCTGTGATTATTTATTGCATTCATCTAATATAGATGGAAGGTTGAAAGGGCCAAGACCTAAAGGTAAATGTGAGGAATAAATGGGATATGTGTGACATTAGTATATAGTCAGAAGAGGAGTTGTAATAGAATTAGGAGAATAAAATATCTTTATTACTTTTCATAAAGGGTTACTAAATGAATCTATATAATGTTAGGTATAAACTTAGTCATAACTAAGTTCATGTTTCATGAATACTTTTGGTTATAACTGTCTTGATGAGCTCCACCTAACTGTCTTGATGAGCTCCACCTTTTAGGCTGAGATCCCTCACTGTTGGCTGGTGGTTGACAATTTATCCTGGAAAAAAAGTAGTGAAATCCTAAATCAATAGTCTGCTGTCAACAGGATGAGTTTATGCCAGGCTATATGGCATCTGAGAGAAGTGCTAGTAATGACAGACCAGTCAGAGCCCATTAAAAATATTCATCTACAGAAAAGTAACCTACAAATAAGAAAAATAAATTACCAATGCAAAAAAGAAGTTAAGGAAAGAAGTAGGTCCCCAAAACACATTGGTGGGAAAGATTTGATTGATGGTCTCTATTTGTAAGAGGAGCAGATGGTGAGGCTTAGAATGGACTTACACAAGATGGGGCTGAGATGAAAAAGCGTCTCTGTGCTTTGAAAGAGGGATATCCTGCTTTTCTCCAAGACTCCTCCTCATATCTCCTCTGTCCTTCTCCTTGCCTGACCACACACTAGATCATTTCAGTTTACTAGTTTGGCAGAAAGTTAATGCAAAGAGCAAATGAGAAAATAGCTTTTTTGACAGGCTAGCAAGTTGTATTAACTTGCTATGTGTTCAAGCAAATGTCAGATCTAGCAAAACCAGAAAGGAACAGGAAGCATAGGCATGGAGCTTTTTCCTTTGCAGTAGCAGAGAACATTAGGTTGACTCAACCATCTTGATAAAAGCAATCTTATGAGAGCAAAGTGAGGAAATGTAAAAAAATACTACACTTCCCATTGTAATGTGCATACAAAACCCTTGAATATTCACAGCTTGAAAGTTAAGTAATGTGGCTACAGAAGTCACCCCTGTATTTGTGTTTCTTTCCTTCAAAGGATGTTACATTTCTTTAGGGACTTCAATGAGACCTAAAGCTTGCCACACTTGGAGTCATCTGGAAAAAAAACACCAAAAAATAAAAATAAAAATGAAGAACCAAACCAAAAGAATGTTAGCTACTTTGTGAGTTTGGAAATTGGAGCTGTACTGCTGGTACACCCATCCCTTTGGTGTTATAAACAAAGAGAAGGCTTATATCACATAATAAAGCACAGTAAGATCCAAGATAAAAATAGATTGTTTTCCTTCTGTTGGATACACTTCAAAAAATTATTAAGATATTTTTATGTGAAATGCCAGCCTTTGAAATATTCTCTCAAAGTAAATGGCTATTGGGCAATTCTTGTGACCTCCTGTCCCTGCAGTGGAACAGGTTGCCCAGAAAGTTTGTGGATTCTCCATCCTTGAAGATATTCAAAAGCTGTTTGGACATGGTCACGAGAAAACAACTTTAGATGATCCTATTTGAGCTGGGGTATTGGACAAGATGACCTCTAGAGGTCCCTTTCAACCTCAACCATTCTGTGATTCTCATCATTATTGCACTACATCTAAGTGATGGAGGTGCAGTATCTAACTCATGAGTTTTGCAAAAGGAATGATGTTGAAAGAAGTCACTGCTGTTATTAATGAGGGTCATATATTCCAGTGGAGACTTTGAATGAAGGTTAATACTGCAACAGAACAGGCATGCATAGTGGCATAAATATTATCACTGCTGTTGTTGGAGACCAGATTAATCCCATTACATCTTTTTATCTTTTTTTTTTAATATTACACTAGAAAATTAGTTTTTCATGGGCATTTGTCTGATTTCTAATAACTAAGGCATTGTCTTGATTAACTGATCAAAAATACCATAATAAAAAAAAGAATTTTCTGTTTTATACCAAGGGAATTTGGACTGGTATACAATAGATTACATTATGTAAATGAACTGCTGTGTAAATAATCTTGGCTAATTAAATTTGTAAGTGTAAACCATAATTGTTTAAACAAATAACATCTACTCCATTTTTATTGAGTGTTGAATATAAATTAAGGTCTAACAAATTCACATCTAACAAATATTTGAAAATTTTATTACTTGATACACTGTAACAGTTTTAATTTTTGTCAGCTAATTTTTTCATGGAGAAATTCATAGTAGAAATTTCTTTGACAGTCATATGGAAAGGCTTTGCTGAGATCTTAAAATGTTGTATTAGTTTTCTGTTTTGTTTTAAATTGAACTTTGCATTACACCTATGAACTGTTAGTTTGATATACAGGAAACAAGCAGAGTCAGCTACAAAAATAAGTACAGAAAATTCTGAGTGTAAATCTCGGTCCCATTAAAATCAAACTATAGTTTAATTTTAATTTAAATTCATGGTGTTCTGGATGTTTGCTGCTGTGCTGATATATTATATCATTAAGAAAATTATAACACATATCCTCCCAAACCCAAACCAAACCACTGAAAACCTCCTAAAATAAATTGTTAATTTAGTTTGCATAAGTATCAAGAAAAATAACCAAATCAAGCTCTAATATTTAATATAAGCTTGACTCCCCAAAAGAATTCAACACATAATCAATTTTTCATTGTTTTGATTATTACAGAGGTCAAGGATCGTGTAGAACAGACTTGTTTATCTATGAGCACAGGCATTGATTTATTTAACTAATATTCACACTGAGCATTAGTAAGGAGTCTAGGTAAGACATTGAATCTTCTTGACCTTTCTTTTTATTATAGTCTTGTTTGCATAAAATTAACAAAAAAAAAAAAATCCAGCCCTCATCAGTAAAAAATCCCAGATGATTTACAGACCAATTTCTATATAAGGAATTATATTTTGCCATTACACTGACATTTACAAAATTCTTTTTACTGTGAGACTGACTGTGAAGGTCATGTGAAGGCTCTGTCTTGTGAAGGCTGTTTAGATGTATTTCTTATTTTTTCTTTGTGATGCAAGTTTAAGAGAAGAGTCTTCTGAATAGCAAAATGGTTTAAAATTTGTTATTCATTAGTGAAAATGGAGACTAATGATTATTTAAATAAATTGATTAACTAATTGGTTAGATAAGAAACAGATTACTTAACAAAATTTTATATTAAGTAGATACAGGTTTTGGTTGTTATTTTCAATTTTTAGCAAGCACTTGACTCCAATATTCTTGGCAATTTGAGTTATTTGTGTGGAAGTGTTGCCCCCTGTGTCAAAAAAATTATGAAGAGCTGCTCTTGACAAGCAGCCACACGGTTGAAAGCTTATGGGAAAGAATTAAAACCTCAGGCAACAAAGATTACCTTGTGGTTGGTGTCTACTACAGGCTGTCTGATCAAAGGGAGTCTATTGGCACAGGCTCTGGTCCTGCTGGGGGACTTCAATCACCCCAGAATCTTCTGGAAAAGTAGTACACCAAGCTGTAGGCAATCCAGAAGACTTCTGGAATGCACAGAGGATAACTTCTTACAGTAGGTAGCAGTCCCACCAGATAGGATGCGATACTAAACCTGGCAGTAACACTTGCACTCTGTGGAAAGCATCCTTAAAGGTCTCCCTTGTACATGAGTACCATTTCACAGGGGTCCTATTGGCTAACTCCTTGAAGAGCTGGAAGTTTGGTTTCCTCAAATTCAGGGTCTTGACTTTACTCCTCACTTGATCCATATCCCTCAGGACTGTGAGCTCCACCAAGTGTGGGATGACAAAGTCCAGGTTACCTCCAATCTTAATGTCACTGATTTTTGTTCACTGGCATTGGTGACTATCAGGAAGGCAGGGCTGTCTGTCACCTGGTGTAAGTGCCTGCCCTGAGTGTGGACTTGCCTCCATTCACTCCTTCCATTTAGGCTGTTGCTTTCAGCCTGGAAGGGGGAGGATAGAGGGTCCCCTTGATCTTAAGAATTTTCTGATGAGTACTCCAGTTTATGTCTCATAGAGGGTAGAGTTTGGCTCCACCGGTCTGTCTCTTGCTCAGCCTCCCTGATGCTCCTTAACCCTTCTGCTTCCTCTATATGTTGAGATCTATCACTCCACTGGAGGCCAGGCCAACCCTGGAGCAGCTTCCCTCGTACAGCTAAAGTATTTTTATGCACATAAACCCAACAAGCAATACTTTGAAGAATATCAAAGCCAACATTTGCCTGCATTTTATCATTGCTGTGTTATTTTGTGTTAAGAAAGGAAACATCTTAAAGCAAAATCAAACTGCCTAAAGCAAACTCTGAAAAGAGATGGTGCTCACTTCCTAATTAGCTATCTATGCACCTACTCTCACACACATAAGTCAACCTAAGAAAATTTGTATCCACTCAATACAATTGGAGACAGTCTTATCTACAACATAAGAGAGGCATAGCCTAGGATCACGAGTCTGAGAAACCTGGACATTACTCCTGAACCCACAAGTTAAGGTCTCAGGGAAGGAGGTTCAGGGCAATCAAGACCTGTTAATGTATTAACTTACTTCATTAAAGCCACACATTGCAGACAGGGCAAACAAATAGATTTTGTAAAATGCCAGGACACCTTTGTACAGTTGCCCATAACAATTAAAAATGGAAGCAGTCAAAAATTGCCAGAGGGGATGGACTTTATATCCAAGGTAATATTAAATGCCTCACAAAATAGGGCATGCTCAGCAGATTGTACAAAATTACTTTGTAACCTTAATGATGCAGCCGGTAACACTAAACTTTGGTGCCGAATTGCTTTGTTCATTTTTTTCAGTACTTTATGCTTTTTCTCCCTGTTGCAAACAACCCCAACCACTGCTACTTTTTATATTTACTATTACAGTGAACAAGAGGAAAATAAAATGAAAGAAATCTGGAAAGTCTGAAGTGGAAGGAGGTTTGCAAATAAAATTATATCAATTTGACTTTTTCTGAAGTTTCTGGTCCCTAACTCCACTCATGCTTAGTAGTTCAGCAGTACTGAGAGTTGTACAGAGAAAGTACATGAAGATACTCAATTGTAAAGTTTTGCTCAATTGTAAAGTTTTGAGTTTTGTTTTTGGTTTTGGTTATTTTTAAAATTAATTTAAAAATTGTTTTCACTTCTGTCATTTGTGCATTTAGCTGCAGATAAAAAAATGCATTCTACTGGAGCACTGGACACAGGACATAAGCTTTATGGAGGGCACATCTTAAAATGAATGTCAAAATAATCTTTCTTTTTTTTTTGATCAGGATGCAACACAAGTGGCCAAATCTTCTCTGTTTAAATTATATAGTTATGAAACTTGGTTTTGTCTGAATGCATTGTTTTTTGGAAGTCCCCCTAAGCAAAAGACAGGCTGGAACTGAGCTGCCCACAGCAGTAGAGCAGACAGCAGTTCAGTGACACATGGAGATGCATCCCTTTCAACAGGCTTATGTAGCAGCCAGTGCTAGCTGGGTGCACTCTGTCAAATACATAAGTCCATAAACCTCTAAACATTTCCTGCTGGAGGACTTTTTAACAATTGTTTGAACATTCTTACACTGAACACTTTTATGCAGAAACAGGTCTTTAAAAAATGGAAAAAACCCCCCAAGTTATAAGTACTCCTTTAGAATTAACAAACATGAACATTTAAATATAATTACAGATTTCTACTGAGAGGTGAGCCAGGACTGGCTGGCCTCTGAGATTGTTTCTGCAGCAAATACTTAGTGTTCAATAAAGAAGAATAATTACTGATAAAACACCCTCTTCCTAATAATTCTTGATAACACATATTGTTGCTGAGTTCCAGAATTAAGACCCTTTCACAAGTCTCTGGACTAGCTGCCTTTAGCTGGTATATGTGTGAAACTAAAGGTGATAATGAGAATGCTGGAAGAAGGGTGCAAATATTATTTGTCATCATGTATTTCTTCCTACATTTAATTTCATGTAAGTTAGGATTACACCTGCCCTTATGTTCTGTGATTAATGAAGTCAAGGTCCATGCTGCTGAACTTGGACCTGCTTGTTTTCTGTCGTCTTTTCCTTTCTCTCTCTCCCTCCATTTTCCTTTAAGCAAACTCCATACTTACATGCAAAAGACCCAAAAAACTCACACTGATTTTTATAGTCTTCTTAGGTTTACATGTATTGGCACAAAGGGACTCTTAAAAGCTCTGTGTTGGCCGTACCAGCAAAGAACTGAAGTTTGCAATAAAATAAAATAATAATAACAACAACAATAATCAACCAAAACCCCACTACACAATGTTTTTCTGTATTTTGTTTTTATCTGTTTAGGGTTTTTTTAATGACAGTACATACAGAGACATATAAGAATTGATGTAAATGTATATGTAAAATGAAATAACTTTTATGAAGCAGAGTTCATTAGTTATGGTCAGCTTTACAGAAATAGCAATAAAAACTAATTTAGACTTTAAAGGACATTTGCAGTTGAATCTAAGTACTACAGAATAACTTTTTCCATTAAAAAAATCTTTTTTAATTACAGAAATTGTTAATGATGACATGAGTGTGAAAAGAGAAATGGGATTATTCATTTCAGTCTCCCAAAGAAGAGATGAAGAACTTCACAAAAGCAGTAGGGGATTTTGCATTTACTTATGTGGTGTTTATGAATCCTCACTCATTACTCTGCTGTATGCACCTATTGATGTTAATGTATCTAAACTTAAGTTTCCTAGGTTGCTGTTTGTTCAGGTTGTACATGAATTTGCTGTATATGGAGAGGAAAGAAAAGAAGACAAACATGATCCTGATCCAGGTGAGATGTCACTTGGTTACATTCTAGGTGCTGAATCAGGTTTTGTCTTTTGAAAACTACAATAAAATTGTGGAATTGCTGTATGTTAGACTTGGGAACTGATGACCATTCCTATATTGTTCAGGTTAAGTGCACAAATACACAAAAAGATGGATGCTTTACTATTTGTCACAGCTGTCATCTGTCTACTGCAAGTGAACAAGCCACCATCTCTCCATAATCAGTGGGGAGAAATAGCCTGCTTGAGGACACAATTCATCTTATCTATATAAAACCTCTCCCTCAAGATGAATTTTGCCTTGAAATTTTTATTAGTTACCATATAGGGTGACTCATTTGCGTTTAAACATCAACAGTTCAGGTATCCAAATATGTTAATATTATTGTAGCCATGTATTGCAGTATTACCATGCTGGTACATAGTGTGAGAGAAGAGATCATGAGGAGCTGAGACACAAGATGAGACCCAGAGGAGTGCAGGTGTAGAATGACTAGCAACAACTCACCAGTAGCCTATTAAAGAATTGCAGACATGGAACTAAATGAAACTGGTCTTAAGTGAACCAAGAATAGCAAAGTACTATGCAATATGGGTTAAGGGATACCATATATAGGAACTGCAGATGTAACATGAAGCTGCAGACCAATTTAAAAAAAGCGAGGTGTAAAAGCATATAAGAAAATATACAAAAAGCCCCAGTCCTAGGTGAATCCTAGATCAGGAAAGAAGGAGCTACTAACAAGACCATCATACTCCTCCCTGGCAAAAAACTCCACATAGTAGCAACCAACCATAAACTACTGTTCTCCACAGAACCATTGATGTCCTCCAGCTACATGCCACCAACAGGCAGTCAGGTGTCATGCTACCTCAGCATAGTCCTTTAGAATCTGGGACATAAAGAAAAAGCATTCACAGGAAATTCAACTCCAGCAGTTCTCTCTACTCATAGGACAAGTTATTTTACTTTTTCTATAAAGATTTCATTCTCTTCTGATAAACAGCTGGATAATACACACCACAGATGATCATTTCTACTGCTAAAAAAACTTCCTTAGAAGAATCCATTTTATTTTACTAACAGTTTAATACACTGGTAGCATATGCTTTCTTTATATTTTCATGAGATTTTATGTGAACCTATATATGTACAGTTATTACTTATCTGTACAAGGCATATATATTAGAAAGCATTTTTATATAATATTTAGTGAAAGGGTATTTTTCAGAACTATTTGTCAGTACCATGCAACCACCAAAGCCAATAAGATTAAATGCTTCTTTTGAAATTAAGCAGCATGACTACTGTTTCACTTAAAGTTTGAGGCTTTGCTATTTCTTGGGGGATTAATGCATTCACAGTTAAAATTTGCTTTTCTGACACAGCAGGAATGTTCATTTCTGATGCTTCTGCT
The DNA here is from genome assembly GCA_013399015.1 of Galbula dea. Taxonomy (NCBI): domain Eukaryota; kingdom Metazoa; phylum Chordata; class Aves; order Piciformes; family Galbulidae; genus Galbula; species Galbula dea. Next base: position 415,609 of record VWZX01005355.1, on the reverse strand, counting down.
TTATGTTAACAGAGCATGAAATAAACAACAACAACAAAATCATGATTTGCATCACTAATGAACTAGATGTGCTGACATTACACGGATTTCACTTACATCAGTCTCACCAAGACAAAAAGATTATTTTTCTGTAAGAATCATTCTTATCTTTCCCTACCTGAATAATATGTAACTAGGGGGAAAAAAAGTTTAAATTTTTTTTACAAAACTTGGTATTACATAAATAGTTTGCTAATATAATTAGGCACAATGACAAGAATAAATTATATGAATCACATGATGATACATGCAAATCTCTTTCTAACATTCAAGCCAACAGATATGCTTGTGTTTATTTGTACATGTTTTTATTAATTCACACTAACAGTCATGATCACTTGGTGTTTCAAATAACCTCTAATTCACACCAAATTATTAGACATAATTTTTACTGCCTTTTTTTCCACTGAAAAGCTTGTAATAATCGGAGTGAATAATTGAGAGAAAAGGATATTTCTGTGCCAGGTATTTCCATCAAAAACATCATTTCACTTGATGTTACTAAACAGGGCTACATAAATTGTGATTTTGACATCTGTCTTTTTTACATCACATTGCTCCAAGACATTTTGAGGCACCTACTATATCTCTGAGCAATCAATGTGTTCCAGTGTTTCACCACCTTCTTTATAAAAAAATTATTCCTTATATCTAGTCTAAATCTTCCCTCCTTTAGTTTAAAACCATGACCCCTTATCCTGTTATAACAGGCCCTTATGAAATGATTGTCCCATCTTTGTTATAGATCCCTTTAAGTACTGAAAGGCTGAAATAAGGTCTCCCTGGAGCCTTCTCTTCTTCAGGCTAAAGAACCCCAACTCTCTCAATCTTTCATCATAAGGGAGGTGTTCCAGGCATTTTTCCTGCCACTTTATCAAATTATCAGGTGAGTCACTCATTAAAAAGGCAGAGTACTTTCAAGGAAGCAGTTACACCAGGTTATGTACCTAAATAAGTGATTTTTTTTTTTTTTTTATTTCAGTGTAGTTGCTTTGTAAGATATTCTGGGAAGCATTGAAGATGAATTTTGAACTCAAAGAAGAAATAGGAGCAAGAGTATAGGTTGGAAGGACTTATTAAAAGATTAATTAATGGATAACATTAAGATCAGTCAGTTATCTCTTTATGAGGAAAAGAAGTCACAAGAATTTTCTTATTAAGATTCTTTTTTATCATGATAACTATGTGTTTTCTAAGATACTTTCTATATTAGGTCAAATCTATAACTGATGAAGGTATCCAGTGACCACATTCAGGAGCAATTCACTTCACAGTGTCAGCAAACATTATAATGAAAAGTCTGTGCTAATATGAAGAGTTGTGAATATATGCAGAAAACATGCATGTGTGTGGAATTAATAACATTTTGTTGTATTTTATAGTGTGTAATTAAACAGTGATAAATCAGATTGAATTAGCTAAAATTGTGGGCTACCTGTAAGTCATGGATACCATCACTAATGAAACATTGTTAAATTCACATTTTAATTAGACTAGGCATGCATTTTAATTATGTTTTCTCTGATGAAGTAAATTTCAGTATAATTCCTTCATACTTGCACAAATTGGCTTAGCAATATCTTTTGGTTAAGGGAATAATGTAGGTCAAGAACAAGTGTTATTTAGGGATAAATTCACCCTGTAGGCAAAGATGCTAAATGTTAGAACCTTAACATTGTTAAAAGTACATTTACTAACACTGTTAAAAGTACAAGAGCTAAAAGCAGTACTGCAACAGGTAATTACAATAAATTAAAAAAATATCAAATAGATATCGAATAGATAGTCCAGTTAGAGACAGGGAGCAGAGATGGTTGTATTTTAAAGATGAAATGCAGGAATATGGGTGCTGGGGAAAATGTTTATATATGGAATACTTCTTTCCTGCCATATTATCAAATTATCAGGTGACTCACTCATTAAAAAGGCAGAGTACCTTTGAGGAAGCTGTTATACTGTGTTATGGAACTACCTAAATAACTGATTTTTTTTCTTTGTTTTAGTGTAGTTGTTTGGGTGAGGTTTTTTTAAGTTTAAAAAGGAGGCTAAACTATGACATGAATTTCTCCAGCTCATCCAAAACCAACGCCCTTCAGGTCTCTTGTAGCAAGTTGTTTCTATGGGTACAATCTCTCCTTGGTGGTTTCTGCTTTGTTGGCTCACCTGAGCTGGTGAGCTATGGCCTCTGTAGCATGTTACATCTGCTGTGATACTAACCATGTCACGAGCCAAATGTTCAAAAATGTCAGAGGGGTTTTATCTATCTTTCTCTCTCTCTTATTTCTTTCTTTCTTTCTTTTAATTCCTTATTTACAGGGCATTAAGGGCCTCATCTGCCACAGAAGGGCTTCAAGTATTGCTCTTAATCACTGTGGTCCATGTCTCTATAAGTATAATGCCTTTGTAACTTTGAAAGGACAGTGTAAGAAAAATAATTTGTTAGTTTTGGGAAGTACCCAGATAACATGGTGATACAAAAGCTTAATATTAAGAGCTGTTACAAGTGGCCACCACATCCAGCAGCTCCAGGCCTAGGGGTTCCTCCTGTGTGGCTGCTGGAGCCCATTCCAGTGCCTGGAAACCTGTTGTCTCTGCCCAGGCTGCATGACATAGCTGATGTTTTCCTCTTTGCAGGTTCAACCAGCAGCAAAGCTGAGCATGTGTCCAACACAGACACACAGAGGACACATACAGGTGCTGATAGGTCAGGAAACCAAGTGTGTTTTGACCAATATATTGACTTACTCTAGTTAATGTGACAAATTATCACAATGGACTGTTTTATACACAGTCAAATTTCCTGAATAGGTAGTGCCCAGAAACTGGAAAAAGATAAATTGTATGGTTAAAATAATGAAGTAAGTGTCACACATTTAATTTATTTCTCAGATTATACATATGTATTTTAATGAGCAAAAATGTATAGCTTGTCAAGAATTTTGATGTTTTTAAAGCTTTCCTGTTTTTTTAATGTAGAATTGAATTTATCCTAGGTATTCTCTTCCTTGATAGCTAAGAAAAAAGAAAAAAAATTGTCTTTAAAGTTTGTGCTTTTTCATATGGTTGTTAGTGGCTGGAAACCCAAAGATATACATAAATAAAAAAGAAAATATTTAGTTACTTGCAGGGCACATAGTACGCAGTGTAAAAAGGGGTTCAGAGAAGACTGGATTTTTTGTTAGTTTTTTTTTTTTTCTCTTTGTGAGATGTTTAGATAAAAAGTAAAGAGTTTAGCAATTGCTGTATTTGTGGCAGCAAAAAATTACATTGCAGTTAGGAGTGCTCTGGGACCCAGAGGGAAGGACAGTGAAGTTGGTGAATAAAAGAAGATAGAGGTAATTGGACTTTTTTAAAAGTAAAACAAAACAAAGAACCCAGAAAGATTTTATTCATAGTTGCAGATATTCTATAGAAAGCTTTCCAATCAGGTTAAAAAGATCAAATATCTGAATACAGGTAGCTTTCTGTAATCTATGAAAAACTGCAGTTATTCTCATAGGAAATTCCAGCATTTTTAATATGTTCAATATTATTTTCATCTGTTGACAGATGAGCCAATGCATCAATAGTTGCTCAGCATTTGCAAACAAATGTAATAAGTGGGTTTTAGAGGGGGGAGCTGACCAGGAGGAAGGAAGAAAGGGAGGGTGGGGAAGATGAGAACCTTGTAATGAAGTTGTGGTCTTAACGGTGAAAAGTTAAAGGTAAAATGTAACAGTTTGTCACAATTATGCTCCATATTGGCAGGTGTTCTGAACTTTCTGTTTGATAACTAGACATATAAATTTCAGTTCTTAAAGCTTTGAAGCCAATTTAAGGGCTCATTTATTTCCCTGACAGCAAGATATATATGCTGCCTGGCATAGTGGATGTCTGGGGCCAAATCCACCACTTTGTTGCTTGTGTGTCTCGTGGGAAGTAAATAGTAGCAATTTTTCAGCAGAGGCATAGCAGCACAAGGTGTTTAGCAAATAAATGAGCATAAGATGACCTGTGGTGTCCTGAAATTACTAAAATTCATGAATAATAAAATGATCTATAGATTGTTAGCAGAGGGCTATAGCAAAGGCTAATTTGCAGTCACTGAAGCTTTACAGGATAATTTGTAACTTTTGAAAATTTAATGACTTCATCAGTTTTTACCTATTTTTTTCACCAATATAATTGTCTGAAAGCTACTTTCAGCAGTGATCTTCTGCCTAGATAAAATCACAATCACCAATACCATCACATTATGAGTACTTAACTGACTTAATCTGAAGAACTTTTCTTTCTTTCACTCCTACAGCATGGTAAAAACCAAAAATATATCTTTATCTTATGAATACATATTTTTCATTTGTTAAATCTTAACATATAAAAAAATCCAAGAAAAAGATCAGTGGAGTAATAACAAATTGAAAAGGAACTAGAAAAAAAAATCAAGTGAGCAAAATACAGCTCTTAGAAAATAAGTGAAAGCACCATAAAACAAAATCAAAGAGATGAGAATTAAATTTAAAAAACTTTACAGATAATATCAGGCAAATTCTGTGACATTTAGTTAGGGGTTTGAAAAGAAAAGAAAAGAAGGAACCTATCAATTCAGGTCCTTGATCACATTTCATTTATTTATTCAGATTACTCTATCCTTACTGAAATAATCAAGAAAACAGGGACTGGGGTTCTCTCCTTTACCTGAATAGCTGATCACTTACTACAGTCTTTTTGTTCCCCTGGTTCCAAATATTTCAATTCTTTTCAACATATGACATCTTCATACTTGCTGTTTCAAACATACACTACAGTTGGAGTCAACTTTGCATTATCTTGGTTGTTATTTAGGTAAAATTGGATGCAAGGCACTAATCAAGCATAGTTTGAACACTGGTTGTGCTCAGCACTGCAGGAGTACACATTCTCCTGCAGCTCATCCCTTGATTTTTAAATGATGTCACTGTTTCAGCTTATCTGAATTCTCTGCTTTTCCTATCTCACATATTTCCCTTACAAATTTAGAAAAATATATAATCTTCACTTTTGTATGACCCCCTTTCTTCACATTGATGCTCACCATTCAGCTGTATAAAGGTAACTATAGGTTGGTAGTATCTCATCTAATGTCACATTTTTAAGAACAAGTCCCCCTAGTATTACTGAAGAAATAGTCCCACCCCAGGATCTAATGGGGTCTAAACCCTTTTAATACCAAATGTAAGCATCAGAGGAAAGTACTGTTAGCAGCAATATACATTTCTGTCAGAAAACATTAGCAGCATGATCTAGAAAAGCAAAACAAGAAAATGGGAGCATCCTCTCCATAGTCTCTATTTTCTTTAAAAGATATTCTTAATTAAGGCTGCTGAATTTTGAAACTATTTAAAAAGGAAAGTTAATTAACATCATTCTGTCACTGTAGAGAAATAGTGACATTTGGTAGATACTGGAGAAGCACTTTAAGGGGATATTTACAGTAAGAATATTAGAGAAAGAGAAAGTACAAATGAAATATAGCAATATCTGGAAAATACAATTTAAAGAAAGAAGTATTCAAAGGAGGAAAGAGAAAGATAAAAATAAATTAAATGAGCAGCTAGTCTGCTTCTTTTACAATTTTAATTGCTTTTTAACCTTTAGAATACATCTGAAGGCAAAAGAAATTGTAAAACATTCATTTATACAGTCTTCTTTGGGTTTATTTTTTTAAGTAATTATTCTCTTATAATGTAAACCAAATTTCTCTTTTTAAAATGCTCTTGAGTGAGGATTGAGAATTTTTGACATAACAAGTACCATTTTGTGGAATATTTACAGTGCTCTTTAAGTTCTGTATTTGAGGAACAATGAGAAGAAAATCATTTATTTGCAGCAATGAGTTTCCATAGACAATGTGCTTCACATAGCTATCACATGGATGAGACTTCACACAGGTAATCACAGTGATCTTACTCTTTACAAAAGTTGTGCATAATGTTTGTTGTAATCAGAGCATATGGACCTCCTAATTAGTCCCAGAGCTTCAAAGTTGTGCTTAAAACACAGTTAAGTAGGAATTGTGCCTAAAAAAGGTCAACATAAATGAAATATCTGGGGGCTTTTTGTTTTTTGTTTTACTCTCCTTCTCAGTTAGTAAGAAAATGTATCCTTCTGAGGCTTCTTGGGCAGAGTGTCTAGAAGGAGAATAAATAAAAATAAATAAATTAGTAAATCAAGACTAGGATCTTGATCATTTCACCTTTACTAGTCTGCTACTAAACACTTTTCCCTCCTCCCCCATTTCAATTTACCTTGATAATGTTTCCCCAGAAAATAAAGATGCCTGAACAGAAGGTAGCATAAAAATGAAGCAAAAGTTTTATAGTGTTTTTGCCTTCCACTACTTTCTACTTTTTTCTCTCTATCCTTTTTTTTTTGTTTGTGTTATGAATAGGTAGATTGAGTCCTGTACTTTGTCTTAGTTGTAAAATCATAAATAATTTCTCATAAAATTCTAACTATTTGATAGGTTAAATGTAGCTATGAATGCCCCAGAAAAGATCACCCTTTTATAGATGCTGTAAGCCTGTGATACCAGGCAAGGACAGTGCAGCTGAAATGTCTGCAAGCTTGAACATGCCACTGACACACAGTGCTTGATCTGCCTGCTTGACATCCAGAAGGCTGAAACTCAATAAACCTGAGGTTGTAGAGTAAAGGCAGTCAATATTTTTATCACCTTAACATCATGTGAAGTTCACCTGAGTATTCAATCTCCTTATCAAGGTCTAAAATGAAATAATCAGCTTAACTGTTGAAGGAGAATTAGCACAGACCTGACTACGTGACACATCTGTGATCTAAACCATTGAATCCATTTAATCAGTCACTGCATATCACTTGAGACCCTGATCTAGGAGTCTTGGGAACCATGGTATATGTCCCCACTAGAATTTTACCAAGGGTTACCTCTTTATACATTGTCCTTGATTTCTTTCTTTGCACTAACACAGCACTTTCTTTCCACTACAGCAACAGGGTATGCACCACAGCTATCCAAAAAGAAATACACTGTGCCTGCTCAATAACCTTCACGTGGGGGCATGTGTGAACCACACCATACAGATGCATTAGACCTATTAATTCTCTGGTCTAATAAGTCTAATAGCCAGTATTCAAGCAAGTCAATTTAATGAGCTTAGTGCAGTCAGAGCAATTTCAGCTATTTTTACATATTTGAGTGCTGTATTTCCTTGTTTCACCTTTTTAGTAAATCTCATTAAAACCACAGAGACTCAGTTAACTTTTTCAAATAGCCACTCTTTACAGAACTATAGGAAATAAGTGAAACTAGTGGAGTGTTCTGAGAACTACTTGGCACTGCCCTTGAACTGAAACTTTTATCATTTATACATGTCTGGGTAGGGTTCACAGGACCAGACCCTGAATTGTTGCTATGCTTAAGGCTATTATAGATATGCTTTATACACTGATTAATTTTAAAAGTCCTTCTTCTTATGTGATTTTTTTTAAAGCAGAAAGTAATTGAAATGTAATGCTATTTCTTGAATATCTGAATGCTAGTGGATTTTTCTTCCAGTCACTTAAGACTGACAATTAAATGCTAAAGCTGTAAATGCTAAGCAAAAAGCCAGGAAGTCTGATTAAATTTTGCAAATGAAAATTTCCAGCAAAACTATAGGTCCTTGGAGGATTATTCATTTAAATGAGCTAAACTAAATTGTATAGAGGAAATAGGTGCTTTAAGAAAGCAGCATGTTGTGCAAGATTGTATATAAAGTATCTGTGCAAATGAAACAAACTTCATCTTATGTAGCATGGTACAACTATCTCTGAGTACCAACCTTTGTCTGATGAAGTCTAAGTATTTATACAACAGAGGAGTTGAATGGATGTAGCAGCTAAATGATACAATAAAAAGCTGTGTAGAGAAATGCCAAGACCATGAGCCTTTCATACTCTCTGACTACAGACACATTCAAGAGTTAAAACAAAAGCAGACATAGATTTAAAAATTTTCAAGATGTTTTTCCACAAAAATGTTTTCTATTTTGATCCCCCCTCATATAAATTACAAAAAAATTTCCACTATTGTCTATTAATGATAAATATACCAAACTGTTCTGGCTGTGCCTAAGGGCCATGCCTATACTGGTGAATCTGCCATAACATCCCAAATAAGGAATCTGAAGATGTATCTGCCTGTCTTCTGTTTTCAGACTCAGTTTATGAGATCCCACAGAAACACTGCTGGAAGTGCAGGTGCATGAGGTGGAAGAAATGGTGCCATTTCTATTTTACACATAGCCAAAGGTCAGTTTAGAATGCTTGGGGAAGTTGAAAAAGAGAGTTCTTTCTGGTGAGAGTTCTGTTTGGTGAAATGGAAATAGTGATACACATATAGAAAACACTTATAGGAAAAACACTAAGTGTATTTCCCCTCCCCCTTTCCTTTTACCTTGTTTTTTCAGACATGGTATAATCTCCATTTTTAATCTGTATTTCAGTAATTTGTTTTCTGTTTTAGTAATAATTTCAGTGTATGCCTACACCACAGACATTGAAAGCACAGCATTAATGTTGCACAAAAATGTTCTGCAAATTACCTGATAGAACAATTGCCTTACAATGGGAATCTTCCCAAGAATTAGGGTAGATATTTAGATGATTAAACCAAACTAAATTCCATGTTGCTTTATGTAACATACTATTACTACCACACTGTTGTGGCTGCAAAAAGTAAAAAAGACATACTTCATTAGTCACTAGGTTTGAACAAATAAAAGACTGTCAGGCAGATTACATTTAAATATATACTTGGGGTAATTTTTCAGGATTATGTGGGCAAATCCTTAAAAAAACAAATAACTTTTGATAGACAGCATTATAATAACACAGTAATCAATTATTTATTCTTCAATATGGGGGAATTCACCATTATAAATAATTATCTTATTTAAAACAAATATACTCTTTGCCATTACATTACTGAAATGTAATTTCATGCTGCTGCTACAGAGATTTTATTTTGAGTTACTCCTTATGGTGATTGCAAAAGTTCTTTTAGCACATCATTGGCTTTGTGCTTCTATCTACAGCAATTAATGGGCATGAACTCCACAAAATTGAATAAAGGGCATTTGTACTAATACAGCAGGTATGGACAACTTTTGCCAGAACTGGTACCTCTACTGGGAAGTCACAGGAGGTATTGTGGTTTAAGATTACAGGTAATATTTTGAATCATGAAGAACATCCTTTGGCTCCATTCATGGAATGCAATTGGTTGTACTAGGAAGCCTGTATAAGAGCTTTGAATCAAACAGAGCAAGAAATGAGAAGGAGAGGTGGCTGAAGAGAAAGACATAGTTTTTAATTAAAATGAGCAGCCAGTTTGGCACCATTTCGCATTGGAGTAAGAACCATGATGAGAATCACAGTCAATTTTTGTTCTGATGCTGACTGACTCCTCCTATGATCTCAGCCAAATTAATTAGGGCCTAATTCTGTCAACTTAAGTCACAGTGATTAATTCTTTACTCAGTGAGTAATCCGATATATATCAGAAAGTTGAGAAGTCTGAATCATTCACAAATAGCAGGAGGTTGAAGCCACTGAAAAATTGATATCTTTCAGTATGACTTGTAACTCACTGGCTTCCATCTCATCACCAAAAATGCTCTGCATACAGAACTGCAGTGATAGTTGGAAGAACCAGTTATATTTTTGTAAGATAGTTTTAAAATTTGCTACATCTATCCAATAGTGCTAATATTGATCTTGGTCTTATGACATTTGTAAATTATATCATCACTCAGGTTACGTGACTGCAGAGACTTGTCACATCTGGTAGGCTGATAGAAGTAAGGTTCCTGCAACAGCCCCATGCTGCCAGGTACAACCAGTAGTGAGTCTGGGCATGTAATTCCAGCAGGCACATGCGTACAGAGTACAAATAAAGACCACATTATAGACACAGCTGGCTACACAGAGCAACACAGCTGGAAACACTTATCACTCACACAGACACAAACACCACCAAAAGTGTCATTCTTTTCCTCTCTCTGGCTTGATGTGTATATATGTATGTATACTTATATAGGTATATGGATGTATACACATGCTTTACTTCATTATTTTCCCATGCTTGGTCCTCCTCAAATCACCTAGATCTATCCCTCTGTCCCTTTCTCTGCCTTTGGATCCTCTAAATATTCTTATTCTCCCATAATGTCTTGCAAATCCTCCAGGTAGTGACTCACCCTTATTCTGTAAACCAAGCAGAAATACATTCCCTTTAACTCATGGGATGGGTGTCACATCTGGACCATGGAGTTGAGGTTCCCCTAAGGCAGTCCTTCCTCTGGGTCTCTAACTTGAGCTCCAACTTGCCATTGTGCTCCTGTGCTCCTCTGAGCTTGTGTAGATGGGGTTGTGATGAGCTGGTGACTCTCACTAGAGCACAGCAGCTCTCCCTCCTACCTCTTTCCCTCTAGACTCCCTTTTGTCTGTGGAGATGAGCTTTTTAGCAGACAACCTAAATATTGGCTCTTGAATGTAGTGTTCTTCACTATATAATTGTGACATTCAGTCTTTACATTTAAAAATTACAGATTGAAAACAACGTGGGGGGAAAAAGCAAACCAAAAAAACCCCCCAAACAAACAAACGAACAGAGAAGACAAAAAAATAGAAATGGCATAAATGAGGAATGGAAACTGTAAATATAACTGAGGAACCTTGAAAAATATAGTGTACAAGTTTGAGTTACCTTGGACAACTCAAACTTTTGTACTTAACATTTAAGTAGTCAATAACCTCAATTGAGATTGACCTTGGGAGCAAAATGGGGCAATATTTTCACTTGGGTGAACTCTTATTGGAGAGTTTCTCTAGTGTATTAGGCACAAACATGCATTCCATCAACATCAAGTACATGCTATCTTTTCATCAATTTTCTTTTATTTTTTGCTAACATTGTTATTGTGGTCACTACAGGGAAAAAAATTACTTTATCTGAGTTACCTTCACCTCTGGCATAATAGTACTGAAATCATCTGATTCTGCTGCATTTTTTGTTTACAGGAAGCTCCCATATTGATTTTACTGGTAATAAAATAGATGATATCACTTGTTTAAAAAGAAAAAGAAAAAAGTAAATTTAGTTTTATTCTTTTTAGATTGGAGGATTAATTTATTTTTAATTTTCAGGAGTTAATTTCCAGTTTGAAAGCTTCTAAGTGCTGTCTGAGATGTTAGATGTAAAATGCAACCAATATACAGAACCAGCAGATCTGCCAGCGAGAAGGAGTATTGAGGGAATCTCTTAAAGTACAGGACATTTACTGTGCTATAAGTCAAAAAGAGGGACTGAGAGTACTGGTACTGACCATCCAAAGAGCCACCTCCATTGACTGAAAGGAGCTAAGAGAGACCAGCCAAACCAAAAAGATGGTGGCTGTTTTCTAGATTATACAGCCAGCTGGGTTTGCTTAGAGTGCTCTGAAAGAAGTTTGTTCCAAGCTCACTTTTAGAACCTATGTTTAGTATACATCAAAATTGCAACCAGAGCTTTTGATTTCTCTTAAGATGAAGATTTTAAGGTTCCACTTCATTCCACAAAGAACTGTGCATGCCCACAGAAATTAGTTCCTGCAGTGCTGGTTCATGATGACTTCCAAGAAATATTGAAAACCTTGAAGAAAACACTGTTGAAACGTTCTCTGCTGCTTTTCTTCTAAAACCTGTTGTCTGTCCACAACCCCCTTAAAGATGGAAGAAAGTTAAAGGAAAATAGTTTTACTAAACTTACTGGAATTAAGATATAATAGGTGCTGCTGAAGGGAAGAAAAAAGGAACATATCTAACTGGAATTGTGTTTACTAATGCTATTCGATCTTTCATGTGGACATGCAACTGCCTTTGTTTATCTAGTTTCTGTTTATGTTTAAAGGTGAGCAATCACATTTCAGGAAAGCACTACTCAAAGAGAAAGTAACTACAGGTTAATACACCATCAAATTGTTCTTCATGAGAAGAGGAAAAAAGAAATAGAAAAGTAAAATAAAATTAAAAAAACAACATAGGGAAGAGACATTATGATCTTAAAAAAGGTCTATATCTATCCAGCATATAAAATTGAATCTAACAGCCAGAAAGTTAATATATGTAAACTAATTTTAATGAATTTGTAGAGATTAAATTAATATTCCAATTAAATTAATATTCCAATTTACTTTTCGTGTTTTGCAGATGTCCACAGGCATCAGGAAAAGGCCCTTTCATTTTGTGTAGCCTTATACCTTGAAGCAGTCTCCCCCACAACTGAAAAATAGGATGATGTTCATTATCTTGATCAGAATGAACTTTATACTCATGGGAAAGTTGTCAGCATGGGCTCTTTTTCTGATTTTAGGACAGATAACAAACAATCTATTTTCTGCAGCAGCTTCTGTATCTCTGCAGAAGTAATTATATGCCTTTTCAACTGCAACAAAAATATATTATAAGTTTTACCTTATTGAAGCTAAGTCAGAAACAATCAAAACCAGAAATGTTAGCACACTTAAGGGTCCCATAATGGATATAGGAAATCAGAATTTGAATCACAGAGTCATAGAATCCTTATGGTTGGAAAAGACCTCTGAGATTATTGAGTCCAACCGTCATCCTATCACCACCATGCCCACCACTAAACCATGTCCCCAAGCACCATATCTATACATTTTTTGAACACTTCCAGGACTGGTGATTCTACCACCTCCCTGGAAAGCCTGTTACTTCCTAATATCTAATCTGAACCTCTCCTGATGCAACTTGGAGCCTTTTTCTCTTGTTCTATCACTTGTTATGTGGGAGAAGAGACAGACCACTGCCTCACTACCACCTCCTTTCAGGTATTTGTAGAGAGTGAGAAGGTCCCCCTAAGCCTTCTCTTCTTCAGACTAAAGAACCTCAGATCCCTTGGCCGCTCATCATAACACCCGTGCTCTAGATACTTCACCCCTTCTTTAGACGTGCTCCAGCATCTCAATGTCCTTCTTGTACTGAGGTGCCAAAACTGAACACTGTATTCAAGGTGGGGCCTCTCCAGTGCTGAGTACAGGGTGGCAATCACTTTCTTACTTCTGCTGGCCACATTATTTCTAGTACAAGCCAGGATGCTTTTGGCCTTCTTGGCCACCTGGGCACACTGGTGGCTCATATTCAGCTAGCTGTTGACCAACACCACCCAGTCCTTTTCTTTCATAAACACTAAAGAGAAAAGCAGGAAAGGAAAAAAAAAAAAGAATAGTCACTCTGCAATTTCCTTTTGTATCAAGGAAGTAGAATAATTTGATATCCATCTGTTTCAGAGCCGAATCTATCTTAACCCTCTCTTTAAAACACTTGCCTCCCTCTCTTTGTATTTTGAGTACTGCTTCTCCAAGATCTCTCTTCTTCTACTTTTTTTCTTGTCCTTGGTCGACTTCTTTTTATTTTATTTCTGTTCTCCTTTTATTTCTCTCAATTTACTTCTCACAAGCATATATCTGGGGAAAAAAAGAAAAAGAAAAAAAAACCTCTTGCTGTTGCTATTGCCACTGCATGAGAGAAAACAGAAGCAAAAAAGAGGGTTTTTTCTTCTCTTTCCCTACTCCTCTTCTTTATATTATTAGGATTTAATAGCCTCTAACACCATCTACTCAAGCAATACACAGAACAAAGTTTTTCTTTTCTAGTTCAGAAAATAAGGGCAAAAGCTCATAACAAAAGCTCTCAGTAGGAGTCTGACAGGATTCAGGTTAAGTCCTCACTTCCAGTTTTGAGAAGAGTTCCCAGATGTTGGGATTTCATATTGCTGAGTTTATATCCCAAGGTCAAGAGATTATGCTTAATGTACACTGCTTCCCTCCATCCTTCACATCCTTATAAAACTTGACAGAGGCTGAAAATCAGTGATTTTCAGGTTTTAGTTCTTCACTTCCTAATCGGCTCAGACATAGCAAAAGCTTCCCAAGCAAGGCGATGGGCTCCACCAATGATCTATCAGCAAGAGCTCCTAGACCTCACAAATTCTGGACTCACACCAAGCCAGGAGTTCCTGAACTAGGATCTCTCCAAGCTGTCTGTAGTTTAACAGTAATAAAACTGTCTTAATTTTTCAGCCATTAGGGTAGGAAAAAATTCTGTGGAGATCTTAAAAATAAAATCCGTTTATATGTGTCTGTAAGCATATGGTACTAATCCCTCTTTAAACTAGACTTTTCACATTTGTGCTTTTGGAAACTGATTGAAATAGTGTGCTGTGACTTAGCTGTCAAGGGATTTTTGAAGGTGGCTGTGTTATTTGGAAGCATACAAATATGAGAGAAAATTATTCATATTAATATGACACAGAAGCTGTGAAAGACTTCTGCTCCTAAAATGCACAGTGCTTTTGAAAATTCCCATTAAAGACAAGCATTAAAAGAAGGGGAGGAGGGTTTAATGTCTTTTTAAAACAAGCTTTAGTAAAATTGAAAATCTCCTCTTAAAGAGAGAGACAAAGAAAGAAGAGAGGTGTTTCAGCAGTTAATAACTAATTCTGCTGAAATAATTGACATTTTAATTGTAAAAGACATTTGTTTAAAAACCTCTTTTTCATTTCTTTTCCTTTTTTCTGTCATTCTGTTCATTAAAGTCGACACAATTCTCTTTTCTAATATCAAACAATATGGAGCTGTCATAAAGGCCCCACAAAATGGAGAGCAATCACTAACCAAAATGTGGATTTATTACAAACACTGGCACTTCCTGTGACAAATTATATGAAAGTTTGGATGTCAGTAGGAGATAAACTGCAGCATAACATTCTTAACTACAAACAGTCTTATTACTAGAAAGATAAACTACAATTATTCATGCACTCACAATAAAGGGAAATACCTCTCTCAACCCATGCAGGCGAGGGCACTCAGTCTGCAGAAGTATCCACCAACAGTGTCCCACTCTATGGGGAGAATCTTCTGACTGTAACAAGCTCTGGTGCTCATATTGCAGAGGTCAGCTCACAGATGCCATGCTGGTGAATCTCCTTTTATATCCTTAGGCTGGTGCTGACTCATGGTCATAAAAAGAAGTCCAGACACAGAGCGGCCACAAGCAGAGGAGCCAAGCTACCTCTGGAAGGATTCCTTCTACAACCCCATCTCTGGTGTCCTTAGATGCCACACTGGATCTGCAGGCCTTGGCTTCTTTGTCTCAGGCTTGTCTGGCTATATGCTGTTAATATTTCTGGGCACAGCCTACAGGAATACCACAGCATCAGTCCAAACATTGATTCTTTAGACTAAAAGCATCTTTTCAGCATCACTCTATGCATGCAGTCCTTAACTCAAGCTGCTGGGTGCTGCCACAAACTTGGTAAGATGTGATGACATGCTCCAAAAAGCTGTAGCTACAAACAGCAAAGAATTAATCTGGCAAGTTAGCTTTTGTTCCTAGCACTTGACTTAGGAAGGACATACATTTATAAGACATACTCTTCATCATAAGGATTTCAGGTATTGGTAGGCTTTCTGACAAAATACCTCCTCAATGGAATTAAATTTTACTAGCTCTCTGTATCTATATCATTACTTATCTCTTTTGTATTTTACTTTTGGATCTTGCCTGTGGTGCTCTTTCCTTTGTCCCTAAGTAGTGAGAAAAAGCCTGAAGATACCTGGGTGCAGATTGGTTTCTTACTAGAGAGTAGACAGAGTCTAATTCTCACATCTGGGTGATATAGCTGCAAGAAGACTAACAGAGGAGGAAGGGACTGATCAGGCATTTAGCACTTGTTATCTGCCTCACTGGCATCTTTAGAGGCCTTATCTGAGCACACTGAAGTAATAGCAATTCCAAAGGTCTTTTGCTAACTCTATCATTGCATTGGTCACCTGCTATTAAGCTTTCCAGCATCTGTTATCTATTAGTGGATGTGGTGTTCATAAGACTTGGTGAAAGCATATTCTTGTCCTTACCCAGCTCAGCTTTAACCATGCAATGTCTCAGCTCAAAATGAGAAAAAGACCTAGAATTTAGTGTCTGAGCCTTTTGAAATTGCCTTCTATATAAACTATATATAAAGTACACTCTTCCAGGACAATGTGATTCTGAGAATCTCAGCTATTATGCACTGGGAGTTCACTTTCTTGGATTCCTACAGAAATTTTATAGCCTCCTGTCAGACCCACCATTGGAATAATCTAGAATTTACATTCAGAAAAAAATGTCCTTAGAGGGCAGAGTATATTAGCTTCAAGGTCACCAATTCCCTCCCAGCCATTTCTTTACTGGATGCTCTCTCTTCTGGTTTTGGAAGTGGACTAGAAATAGGAAACTTAAAAAAATAAATCTGTGCTATGATTACCTTATTTACCACAGAAATAAATTAGAGTTTTGATTTTTTTTCTCATGTGTAATAGATAGTTGAGTTTGCTTCATTCAACCCTCAGAGACTGATAGGCAAGTTCCTATGGTGTTCCAGGCATTTTCACCACTAAATAGAACATTAAACTAATCTGCATCTTTCTTTGATAGCCACACACACACATCCAGTCCCACAATGCTCCAAATCCACAAGTCATTGTTACGCTTGAAGAAGCACAGAAGGCTTCATGGAGCCATTAGACTCTAATTAGGAGTAAGTAATAAATGATGCAGAACTTGGGAATTCTCATATATACTAACCCTCTAGAAAAAATAGCAGGGTGTCATAAAAAGTAGTGTCTAACACTGAATAAAAACAGATGCGGTGATACAGAAGAAAACAATGACTTCCAGGAAGAACTGTTTTTAATTCAAAGAAAAGAAAGAATAAATGCATGTTAGATAACATGACAACAAGAACAAAGAAATCTCTCAGAGAGAAAAGAAGTAGCAGAAAGAAAATAGGTCAGTTAATAAATGAAGGAGCTGAAATTAATGCTGAATAAAAAATGGCCTGGATGCTGATCCCTTTTTCTTTTCCTTAAATAATCTGACTTCAACAGGAAAACTGCAAAAGAAATGTTGATATGATTAAGAATACCACGAAGACTTACAATGAAAACTGGAGATATGATCCTAGGCAGTACTTGGGAAAGATTAACATATAAACATCAATCTGTCTAGGAAGACTCGTGGAGCAGAGTTCTGAGAGAACCCACTATTTACAATTTCCATTTAGGTGCCTGGATATTTAACAGGCTATGACCCTGCAGGAGTAGTTGTATGAACCACTCAATGTTCAGCATTCATGTGCCACACTGAGATCAACTGCCTCAGATCACTGAACTCCTCTGAAAAGTTGAACACTTCATGCAGGTGAAAAAAAGAAGAGACTTTAGCTGTCTTTGAAAATGGGGCTTTTGGAGGGTAATTTGGAGTTTATGAATTGTGAATTAATACTCCTGTCAAGCATTTCAACTTGAAAACTAGATGATGAATAGACAATGAAAAATAAATTTAAAATTTAACAAAGCATTTGTCTAAATGTTACCATTGGAAAACTTGATTCTCTGTCTCATATGTGACCAGAAAGTTTTGAAAAAAATTAAGTTTTTATAGCAGGTATATTCAAAGCTATGCACAACTACCCTAATGTGCTTGAATGCCACTGACAACTTAAGAGGTAAAGTCAAGAGTTGCACAGAAAGATGGAAACATTTAAGAAGCTTGAGAGATCCTTAATAGTACTTACTAACTCTGATAGTATGGAGCTAATGGCAGCATTGCACATCCAGGTCTGTTCAATGCACCTATTCAGGAATATTGTTTCTAAACTGCACCAGAACTACCCTTTCATTCATTCTCTTTGTGTTACATTCAGTCCTTAAGTATACACTAACACCATGCAAGTATGTATACATATACACATGCATATATGTACACATATACATACACATATGCACATGCATACACATAGAGATATAGGATCATAGGATTGTCAGAGTTGGAAGGGACCTCAAAGATCATCCAGTTGCAACCCCGCTGCCTGGCGGGGACACCATCCACTAGATCAGGTTACCCAGGGCCTCATCAAGCCTTGTCTTAAAAGCTTCCAGGGATGAGGCTTCCACAACCTCTCTGGGCAACCTGTTCCACTGCCTAATACATAAACATCCTCAGTATATCTATCTTTTACCATTGCCTGTTGACAAACACCAGTACTTCACAAATGTTTTTCCAAATTGAGAAAGGGTAAGGGAGTGAAGGAATGGATCTCTCAGATGTTTGGTTTGATGTTGACTTTCAACCATTTGCACCAATGAATCTTAACATCTTTCCAAAATAGGTGAAGAATTATAACAAAATATTTTCAGTATCCAGGAAAAAATTTCAGAGGATTTGATTAGCACAGGTCTAGTATTGTAGCACCATTTCCTTTCTGGTGTTTGCTGTTGTCAAGCCAGATCAAAACATAGATCAGAACAAATGTGTAATTGTCTGAGACCACTTATCTAGGTACAGTCAGGTATCTCTGGAGGGCTTGTTTCTACAGACCTGAGACTAACAAGTGGAATGTTTTTGTAATGGTTAGAGTTTCATTGTTTCTTAATACCAGGTAGACAAAGAACCTGAATACTGAATGGAATTTATTAAAATAACAAAACAATTTGAGGCCCTCTATAGCTGTTTGGCCAGACCCATGTCCAAGACAGCTTTTGAACATCTCCAGGGATGGAGACTTCACAACCTCACTGAGCAACCTGTGCTCAGTCACCTCCACAGGAAAAAAAGTATTCCCTGATGTTCAGACAGAGCCTCCTGTGTTTCAGTTTGTGCCCTATGCCTCTGGTGCTGTCACTGGGTGCCTCTGAGGAAAGCCTAGCTTTGTCCTCTTTGCACCTCCCCTTCAGGAACTCAGTTGTATTAATACAAACCCTCCTGAGCCTTTTTTACTCTAGGCTGAACAATTCCAGTTCTCTCAGTCTCTCCTCACAGGAGAGATGCTCCTTGCTGGACTCTCTCTAGTATATCTGTGTCTACTTTTTTTTTTTTTCCTCAGAAGTGGTCTGCTTCTGCAAAGTGACTTTGTATCTTTGAAAGAGCTCATCTCTACAGTGATACTTACAAAGAAATAAAGGGAACTGCTAGGTGAAGAGAGCTTTTGAAAACAGGGTCTCAACTGGTGCTAAAAGACAGCAACTAATCTATTTTATTCTATGTGATATTTCTTAAGGCTTTTTGGTGCTTTTATTGATGTTGCTGTCTCACTTCCCACCAGTCTGTACCACTGCAGAAAAAAAGGTGCTCTCTGGTTTTATAAAAATCACATGTGCAAAGCTATTCAATAACTTTATTTGATTCATAATTTAATTAAGGGGGGAGGGGGGAGGGAAGGGAGGAAAACAGAAAACAGATGAATCTTGCATTTGTCAGATACCCAAGCAAGGGGTTGTCTGTTGTTCTTGAAGGGTATCATGAGTTTGACTATTTCAGTCTAAGCTTCTAATTTGCTCTCAAAGTGCATGATCACTTTGTGTCCATGATTGTTCTCAAGATCCCTGTCACCTGCTCCTGCATTGTTCTTATTTCTGTCACAAAGCAAAGATAATGGCTAACATTTGTCTTGATTTGTTTGCTTTTAATTTCAGAGGGTAAAAGCAATGAATACTAATAAAAACACAATGTCTTTATAGATAAAATAAATGCTTCTACCCGGGTAAATGTTACAGGAAACAAAAACCCAGTTCCCTGTGAATGCTATACAATTGTTTATAAGGCACAATGAGAAAGAGAACTGTTTAATGTGCCTTTGCAATTATGACCAGTCTGCATGTTCTGCAGTGAAATTGCATGGAATTACAACATAAATTTAAATAGTACCAGTGAGATTGAAGGCCAGTGAAGACAGAAAGAAGGATTCATTTTTGTTTGTTTGTTTGCTTGTTAACAGAAAATAAATTTTGAACAAACATACCGCATGACTGCCACAGCTAATATAGCTGTTCCCAAGCTTTTCAATGCCTTGTTTCATACCTATAAGATAATTACAGGCTTAGACATCAGAACTTTTCTCTCACATTTACACTAATAAACAGAAAAGAGGGAGTGAGTTTCTTTATTACTGCAACTTTTTACTTCTAACTTATATGTTTTACAACTGTTTGCTTAATATTTTTGTTAACCTCTCTATTGTCACGACTATCATTGTCAGTTTGATGCTTTGAAACATATACCTCTTCCTACCACTAGATGGAACTGAAAAACCTTGTAATTTCTATTTTACACTTACACAGGTGAATACCAATTTCTTCAGGACAAAAGTCCAGAAACAAAACTTCTCGAAACGGTCTATAACTGGCACTTACCACGCTAGGAAATTGTATCTGAAGCACAGTAATTGCTACTTGGTGTAGCTCTACCTTTGCTGATTGCAACTCTGTCAAAAAAAGAAGATATTTAAAATACACTATAAATGTTGTACCTTCACAGCAATCAATGTAAAAATAAAATCAAGCAAATCAAACAAGCAAAAAAACCACCTCAAACATTATAGTTTTCAAAATTTTAATAACTCGAAGTAAAAGTCAATATCTATTGATTTTTCAGGAGATACTTTGGCAAGAAAAAGGCAGAAATGTGCACTTTCAATATGTCTGATATTTAACTGTAGAAAGGCATGCTAAAACTCTTTCCTTTTATTAGATTTGTTTTATTCTGTGTATGTGGTGAGTTTATGTCTTTACATATCCTACAGAAACAAACATTTACTCTTTTTCTGAAGGGATGGAAAACTATTAGTTTAATGATGTCTTCGAGTTAAAAAAATATATAATACAATATATTTGTTACTTTTGTTTGAAGATTTATAACCCATTCTATTCCTGGAAGTTAGTTACTGTAGCAGAATCATGTCAATAGGTTGATACAGTAGTGCCTGCATTCATTTCATCCACAATTGAATCAGTAGTTAAAGTAGTCTCCATTCACATAAAAACTTTGGGGTTTATCCCTCTATTCATTTGGATTGCTCTAACCTAACCAGATTATCCCTTTTTTAGACTGAAGTATTACTTCTAATTAGAAACACTTTTGACTAACATCTGACCTGATCTGTTCCCCTTTCTGTTAAAACTTTTAAAGAAATATTTGCTTCCCTGTAATGTGATGCATTAGTCTATATGTGTATTTTTATACAAGGAAAAGCTGTAATGAATACATAGGAAATGAAGGCTGTTTAGTATTGTTCTACAGTTTCCAGGAACCTGAGAGTTGCTACCTTTCAACTTCAAACCTGGAAGCTCAGTCTTACAAAGATCAACTAAATGTATTTTAATCATTTTGGGTGGTGGGGTTTGTGGTTTTTTGTTTGTTTGTTTGTTTTTCTCCACAGTGTAGTTGAATTGAGACTTTAGAATCGAGTATATTAAACACCAAAAGACAAACAGACAAGCTTTACAGATTGTACATGAATGTTTCCAGTTTGGCTTACCTGTAGAATAGAATAAAACCCAGCAGAGAGTGTCAGTGGATTATGTATAACTAAGCTTCTTGATGCTTCTCACATTTATTTCACTGAAAAGAGTTAACAGTCATGTATTGTTGCTGGTTTGTTTTTTTCTTTATTTCTATTGTTGTCAGATTTTCTTATTCAATTCCTTGACCTTTTCCTTGATCTTTCTCTGGCATAATAGCCCCTTTAATTGTCTCTGAAATTCTTCCTTTTCTGCAGCCTTTGCCTAGATCTTGTCTCTGTTAGAAATATATTGCATCCCTGGTGTTGTCAACATCTATACAAAAGGGCAAAACACTGCAATAATTAAGTGTTGCAAACACTAAACTCTAACATATGATCAACTCCTACCTAGGAAAAAAAAAAGAAAAAGCATTTTGTTCGAACTCATTTGTATCTTCTTAGCAAAGTAGGATGCATGTTAAAGGAAAAATGTGTAAAATGCTGTGTGTTGACTGTGGATTTTTGAGAAGGAAGAGTAATATTTAAAAAGTAGGTATTTGTTCCCTAACACTCTTAGAACAAGGTTTCTTTGACTGTACCTTTAAGCTATTAACTGCACAGGGCAGGTTCCTAGTTTCTTTTATTTTTCATAAAGCCGCCTGCATGTTGCCAGCCTTCTGCAGCACCAGATGACAGTCTGCTAAAGCCTGTAAAAGAGCTGAAGACAGTTTGCATGTTCTGTGAAATCCCTGGAAAAGATTAAGAAGAGAAAGCAACTTCTTGTGGTTTCAGAAAGGATGCAGAAAAATGTCTGTATGAGAAAGTGCTGTTTCTTTATGTAGCTCCTTGAGTGCCCCACAGAGTTGGGAAGAGTCAAGAAGGCTTACGTATTACAGTGAAAAGGCCTTCCTCCTTCTTTCTTTAGGATAAGCTCCCAAAAGAACCTTTCTTACTATAAAATAGCAGTGTAAAATAAGAACCTATGCTCAAAGACAGTATGCAAATTGCTCTATAACATTGTTGGTAAGTTCAGTTAGAGCAGAACTACTCTCTCTGCTGAAACAGGTGCTGCTCTTGAGGAGTATCTCTATTAAGCATTGCAGTGATTTTCTGCAGCATTTCATATTTTAGTATCATAAAATACACATACACAGTGCCCCAGAGTTTCCTGCTTCTGCTTTATATAATTTCATCATCTTACTTCATACAGTATAATAGCATTATGTTTTTATTATTAAGCTTCAGAATTCTCAGAAAGGTAAACACACACCAGTATTGAATTTACTGCTACAATTGTATTAGTGTGCAAGGTATTTCAAACAATCTGGATACATACTGAGAGTTTACCAGGTGTAAATTATCTTCATAGACTTAAATGGAACTAGATGTATTTTACCAGCAGAGGATATGGCAAATAATAAAATACATTTCATTTCTTGATGAGACTTTTATTCAAATTGTGATGTTTTAAGCATCTATCCCAAGTGAAAAGCTTTAACACTGTATATGATTATACCTTATTTTCAACATTACTGCTTTAACAACATTGCAGTTCTTATGCTGAGAACAAACAAATGGACAAGAATGCAGATCTGAATACACATTAATATTGTTCTTTACTTATGCATCATTGTTATTTCAGTACCTCAGGTGTTGAATTATTGTCAGAAGAAATATTCTAAGCCTTACCTCAGAAATTAAAAATATGTTATGTTTCCCAATCTGTTTATTTTTTTTTCCTTTTTGCTTCATTCCAGCTTTTATTTTGTGGCTGTTTTAGTAGTTGAAATAGTACCTGAAGACTTGTTAAAGAACATATTTGGCAAATATGTACCCTATGTTTAAATAGCCTAAACTCAGTCAGTGAAAATAGTCTAATAAGATGATTATGATGACCAAGTTTTTGCAAGTAAGTTAACAAATTGGTTTATATCAGAAAATATCTTACTGTGAAATTGATGTGCTGCTATGTTCTTATGGACAGCTTTTTTATATACTGTAATTTTGCCTGATGAATCCAGTTTAGAGATTATGTGCTAGAACCAAAGAATGACCAGCCTGTACTCCTTAACTTTTTGTTAGATATACACAGCACTGCTTGGCTTCACAAGAGCTCTTATACCAATTAAAGATCAACAGAAAACTTTGCCTTGATTTCTCTCTGCAAGCCTTACCACTTACAGTGCAAAAAGGGTGATGGAAGCTATGACTCTGTGAAGGACACCCACAGCTGAGAATAATACAGGAGCTGGAAGTCAGCTTTTGGTTTAGCCTTTGATTTACTTGAATGACTTAAAAGTTGTCTGTTGTTATGCTGGTTTTTAATACTGTAAATTTTCAGAACTTCCAGTCTGAAATAGATCTCTTATTCCAGGTATGTTACTTTGGAAGTCAATGGCATTTCAAATTTGGCATTGATTTAGGACAAATAAAATGCTTAGAAATTCATTTAAATAGTTATAGAGTTCCTCTATAGATAAGAAAAAGTAGTCTCTTTCCCACACAATCCAATGAATAATTTATTGGCCTTGACTGTCCTGTATCTATACAGTATCTACTTTGATGGAAACTACAGTTTTCTATGACATCTTATGTTAATTCTATAATCACCAAAGTAATCTCTCTAAATGAAATTTAAATCCTTTTACACAGAAACCACAGAGACAAAAAAAGCTGAAGGCAAAATGAGATTTAAAGAAAAATATATCTCCCTTGAGATCTTAATGAACTCAAATATGTAACTGATTAGCCAACACTAGAAAAGATGTGAGAAATAAAATGTACCCATAACCCTATATTTGACATCTATAGAAATCTGAAGTCAAACACTGATTTATTGAACTATATTATTGTGATTTTTTATGCCGTGTGGAACAAAAATCCATCTGCCTGTTGGGTTACATTAGAAGGACTATTGACAGTTAAGTCAGAAGGACTATTGACAGTAAGTCAAGGGAGGCAATCTTTCACCTCTGATCAGCACTGGAGAGGCCACACCTGGAGTACCCAGTCCAGTTCTGAGCTTCCTAGTCCAGGAGAGACATGGACATACTGGAAAGAGTCCATTGTAGGAACACAGAGACAACTCAGACACTGGAGCATCTGACATATAGAAAGAGGTTCAGAGAGCTGGGGCTCTCAGCCGGAAAGTTAGCTCTGGGAGTTCATTCCAGAGGACAGAAGGCTCCTTACCAATGTGTATAGATACCTCATGGGAGAGAACAAAGTAGACAGAGCCAGACTTTTCCCAGTGGTACCACAAGACATGAGGCAGTTGGCACAAATTAAAATACATAAAATTGCATATAAACATATGAAAATGCTGATATTTCTTCTCTTTGTTTTACTGTGAGGGTGAACAAACACTGGCACAGGTTGCACAGAAGGGCTGTGGAGTCTCCAACCTTGGAAGAATTCCAAACGTGACTGGATATAGTCCTGGAAAACTTGCTTAGCTGACCCTGATTTGTGCAGGAGCAGGTTGGATTACACAAACTCTAGATGTCTCAATGCTCTTCTGTTTCTATGAATTTTATATCAGGTATAGACAATAGATATTTCTGCTTTATTTTTTAAACCTTGAATACTAAAGTAGAACTTTGTTCAAGAACTAAAAGGCAGTCAGGACCTGTACTTTCTATATTTAAAGCTAACAAGAATTTATGGGGCTGTTAACATTTTTTACTTTGCTTAATTACAGCAATTAAGATATTACCTGCACTGAAGCACTTATCTGTGGCTGATCTAGCCTAGAAGTAAGAATCAAAGGAAAAGGGAAAAATAAATACTTAATTTATTCTTGATTCAAGTTGACACCAGACTTGGAGGCATATTTCTCACCTTTCCATTGTTTTTAAAGCAAGGTAGTAAGTCACTGAACTCTTTAGAGCAGAAAAATGTAATGAAAGGTCCAGAGAACATTAATCTATTTACCACTTTTCTTCTAGTGCTTGGGGAGGAACATAATCCATGGTTTTCCTACATTACTGCTTGAATTTTGTTCAGTGCTACCACATTTAAACATCTTAGAAAGATGAAAGTCCTAATGACTGGAGAAGGTGATGATACTATCATAGAAATATTATTTGAGCTACATAAGAACACATATATATTTGAAGACACATAGATATGTAGATGTGATTGGTTTTCATTTTTTGGGGGGGTTGGGGTTTCTTTTGATTTTTTTAAATTATT
The DNA here is from genome assembly GCA_013399015.1 of Galbula dea. Taxonomy (NCBI): domain Eukaryota; kingdom Metazoa; phylum Chordata; class Aves; order Piciformes; family Galbulidae; genus Galbula; species Galbula dea. The sequence continues at coordinate 390,012 of VWZX01005355.1, read as the reverse complement.
ATTTAAAGAATTAAGTCTTTTAATGACTTCTGGATAACAGAATAGATTTCTCATTCTTCCAAAACATATTAAAGTTTCAGGGTTCTATCACAGCAAAGTTCTGTCCTTCTTATATTGTCCATTTGATTACCTCTTGTAACCTCTATTTTGTTTGCTCCTAAATATCTTAGTGGAGTAAGAATTTTTCAAAACAGGTAAAGGAGAGATTTTTTGGTTTGTTGTTTTTTCCAGAGCAGCCAGCTAGTTATGTGATTCCTTTCTGACTTAAATACTGCTAGATAGATTGTCCTGTTTTCATTGATTCACCCTCACTGCATAACACAATCCTTCTAAAATGAAGGAAGTGTTAGGAACTTCTTCTCTTTCACCTTGCTTATTAAAACTTCATTTTATACTTGTTTTGTCAACATAGTTTCTTTTCTTTGGTTTCATTTTAGTTCTGGTTTTCGTTATGTTTTTTGTTCCTGAGGTACTTGTCATCTTTTCTCAGCCTTCAAGTAGCTAATAATCTCCTTTAATTCCCAAACTCATACTACTGGTGGAAAGTGTAGTGTGCATGTCTCTAATCATCCATCTCTGGATGCTATAGACTGTGGTCATTCTATAGAGACAGGTACCATATCCCCTGTGAATGGATGTAAAAGCAATACACGTGAACAGAAGGGATGAAATACACCCTATTTGGGGGATTTGCAATATGATACTGTTTCTTTCTCTCCAAAGAGTATTTTATACTTCAAATGAGAAAGTGTGTTGGATCTAAAGATGAGATGATGAAGAGATGATTCTACTGGAATTAAAGTGGAATGGAAGAGTAGGAAATATGTATGCTACATAATTCAGCATAGACATTTTCTGAGATTTCATCTTACCTGACTGACTAGACTGGGCAGCAAAAACTATGTCCTTTCTATCACCTTAGAGGAAAATGTAGGTAACATTACCATGTGTAGTCTTTTGGGGAAATAAGTCCTACTATTAGATCACTATAGCATTTGAATACAAACAGCTATTCAGCTGATGTAAAGTAGTAAAGATGTAGCTGTTCAGACCTCTGAAATAGGAAAAAAAAATGGGTGTTGCTTTAAGCAAAGGTCACCCAGCTGTCTTAGAGTGCTTTCTAATACATTTCTTACTTGGATTTGCTGCTTTGATATTATGTTACTAGACCATCAACCAATTCTGAATTGCAGTTCAGAGGTAGCTATCAGCTCTCATAGTGACATAGTGGTATGCCTATGCTGTAGTTTATACTTAAACATTCAGTGAGTCATATATACTGTACATATGTAAACATGAATTTACAGTACAAATGAGCTGCAGGGCCTTGAATACTTAAAAAATGATTGAAAAACAAGCTTATTTGAAGAAACATTTTTTTTCTCCAAGATCAAATCCATAACCATGGGAAGTAATTGATTGCCTATCACCTGTTATATAGAATGTGTACTGTGAAAATTTCTTCAAGACTGACACCACCCTTTTGCTGGGTGGAGAATTTTCTTCTTGTCTCCTGGAAAAAAAAAAAACCAGGATTCAGCACCTCTGTTTCTTTAATGATTAGAGGAATGGACTGATGAGAGGAATACATCATGGGTACTCGGGGATTCCAATACTCTATTGACACTTTACAAGGATTCTTCGATCTTACGAGTCACATTCATGTTAAGGAATTACAGTAAAATGTGTGGTATGTGCCAACACACATTCAATTCTTCCTATAATGCAGTAAGAAACAAGATCATCATTTACAGTGGTTAAAGAGAAAACACAATACACATAATAGTCTAGAGTAAGGATTATGAAAGCAGGAGGAAAAACTATGTCATAACACAGACTTTAAAAACTTGTAGTAAGAGGTAGTATTCAGCTATATATGACTGTTACAACTTTTGAAGGGATTTTGAAGTCTGATTTCTCTTAAGATCAGCATTCATTTAAACATTGCTCACAAAATCACAGAGAGTTGCAAAATCACTGAGGTTGGAATGGATATCTGGAATTTGTATAGTCCAAGTTATTCTCTGAGCCTCTTTCTATATGTCAGATGCTCCAGTGTCTGAACTGTCTCTGTGGCCCTACTCTGGAATCTCTTCACTATATCCATATCTCTCTTGGCTTGGGCTCAGTACTATAGGCATGGCCTGACCAGTGTTGAGCAGAGGGGAAAGATTGCCTCTGAAACACTCCCTATGCAACCCAGGAGGCTGATGGACTTCTATGCTACTGGGGCTCATTGATGGTATATAGTCAGCTTGCTGTCTTCTAAGATTCCCAGATGCCTCTCTGCAGAGCTCCTTCCCAGTCATTTGACTCCCAGCTTGTACTGGTGAAGGGGATAATTGCTCCCCAGGTCCCTGGCTTTTAATTAATTATTAAGGAAATTAGACAAAAGTGCCTAATTTGGCTTGAAAGCTGAAGAAAAGTATGAATTTGAGCCTGAGTATTTAGGCTCAAAATTTCTAAATGGTCATTGATAGTTAATTATTTTTTTAATAAATATATAGCATCATTAAAGAAGCAGAATTAAATATCAAATTTAAAAGAATAACAATTCTATGAATCAGAGATACTTTGAAACTTTAAGGATTAGGATCTTATCTCATTTTGTTAGTTTAAGAGCCACTTTATTATCTTAAACAAAATTATTCCAATTAAAATAACAGAAAAAAATTTAAAATCAACACTATCTTATGATTTGGCAGAGGTTTAAAGTAGGAATTTTTTATTTTTAATTTTAAGTGAAAGTCTTAGGTTTTAATGATTTATTTATTAGCTTTCTTATATTTTTGGTTACTCTGGGATGTCTTAATCTGGTTTCAGACATAACAAGACCTTACAAACCTTTGCATTTCCTGTTCTTACCTTGGCTTTCTGATGATGACAAATAAAAACCTAGGCTTTTCAGAAATCTTGTTTTATTCTACTAAGAAACTGAGCATTAGTTGTACATAACATCTGAAGCTTTACACTTGTAAACAATAAAATTTAATAAATTTAAAGGACAAAGATTGAATTTGACAATAAAAACATAGATTTCCTCCAGAACGTGCACTTTATTTTAAATGCATCTTGTATGACACTTTGGAAAAATACTCTGCATTCAGCTGTCTATTTGAAGCTGAAATTGCATAATTTCATGTTACTTTTTCACTGTACTCTGTGACATTTTTTCACTAGAAATGCATCATATTTGAGAACAAGTCAAAAACAGGGGGAAAAAAGTCATTTCACCTTCACACAGACTTCATTCTTATAAAAGAAAGGAAAAAGATTTGTACATACATGATTCCATATCAGGTTTAGAAATCAGCATTCTTTGTATGTCACCTCAACCTATAGCACTTTAAGAATATGAAATTATGAATAGGTATGTAAGGCTCAGATTATACTGTTCTTGCAGCAGGCACTTTCTTGTGCATTATATAGGGCTTCTGTGTAGACTTTAAAATTTTGGAGGTTTAGAAGCTGCAAACATTTTCAGAGAGAAAAGAACTATTTTAAAAGTGGGAAGAAGGGAAAAGAAGATGCTTACTTAGACTAACACAATGCACTGGAAAGAATACTCAGTACTGCTGTCTGCTCCCTATCTTTTTCTGTCTGTTTAGTTTTTTTCTTTTTTCTTTCTTCTGACATTAAAGAGGGATAGTTAAAACAGAACTAAAAACCAAAACCCCCATACCACCAGACACTACAGTCTCTTTCATATTCTCCTTCAGTTCAATAAATCTTACATTTTTATTACATGGAAATGTTACTTCTCCTCTTCTGGTTCAGTTTGACAGCGCATAATTAGCCAGGTGCAGAAAGACCCTGCTAGCAGAATATGCAGACCTTACGAATATAAGGCTATTATTAGCTGTGTACCATGCACAAAAGATAGTTAGCATTTAATAGACTATTAGGCTGAGGATTCCTATACTTGACACTCCTGATAAGTTATCCAAAGACCATTTCTTGGCCAGGTAAGCATCACTTTGGAGGGAAACCTTCACAGTTCCCTAAAATGATTCCTTACTGCTGTTGAATTGCCATCCTTCCCTATAGAGGTATCAGTGGTGAAACTGATGATTCAGGCCTGGAAACCCAACAAGTGCCCAGCTAAATCCCAACTAGCATCCCTCTTCTGTTTTGTTTCCTTTTTTCCATATACTAGTTTTGAATCCTTGAGCTAATGACAGACAGTCCCTCTCTTAATACTCCTACCCCTTATCCATAATTTCACCTTCCTTAACTTTTTGGTTTTCCCCACAGCATCCTCTTAGAAATTTTCTCAGAAGTTGAAGAAAATGTTACACTGTTGAGCTATGTCTGAATTGGTCCTTGGATTCTCAGCACTCAGGCCACTGAGCCTTGGGATTGGGGATTTTGCAGCAGGACTTGCAGAGACAGAGGGTTTCTGTGATGGCCAGGAAACAGAAAACATCCACCCCAGTATATGCACCTCTGCATGCTTGTTTGTATTTATGTAAAGTCTGTGGTATTCCCTCAGAGAAATACTGAATTTACTCTGACTGAGATAGACTAATTTCTCTATTTCTTGTGCAAGCAGCAAGTGGTGTGCTAGCAGCAAACCTCCACCTTACGGAGGCTTCAGTGCTGCAGGTATATGCTAGACTTTACCATAATACCTCTACTAGATTGTGTACAACTGGTCTGAGACAGACTGTCACCAGCACAATCTAGGGAAATCTAAGGTGAAGAAAACACTCTGTAAAAATTTAGCAGATCAGTGTCCTTATTTTTCATTCATATCAACATCTTTCCTACTGTTGGCACATATCTGAGACTTTGAAAAAAATTGTAGCTGAACAGCAGGCACCCAGCTTAGATATCAGAGTATGATAGGATCCTCTAGAGGATGATTCAGAACATCTGCTTAAATTAGCAAGCATTAAATATAAATGCCACTTTTTAATATTTTTTCATGCTTTGGATGGAATTTCTAATGATTACAAAGTAGCAAAGACTTGAGCTGCATGTCATCTTTCACCTGCAGATTATCATATTCATATTCAAATTTGACCATGTGTTTTACTTTTATTACCTTAGCTTAGCCTGAGATTTAACAATTGTGGTAGGGGATTTTAGTTAGCTTTCTTGCTTTTGGTGAGGGATGGAAAAAGACCAAAAGGAAAGAGGGTTTTGTGGACATCAACTGGAATTGTGTAGGTTCTACAGGCAAATTTGACATATGATATAGTCATCCACCTAGTTTAGTGTCAGCAGCAAACTTGCTGAGAGCACACTCTGTTCCCTCATCCAGGTCATTAATGAATAGATTGTAAAGTACTGGTCCCAGTACTGACCCCTGAGGGACTCCACTAGACACAGGCCTTCAACTAGATTCCATCCCATTGACCACAACTCTCTGACTTCTGTCCTTCAACCTGTTCACAATCCATCTCACTACCCAATCATCCAGACCACACTTCCTCAGTTTAGTTGCAAGGATGCTGTGGGAGACAGTGTTAAATGTTTTACTGAAATCAAGATAAACCACATCCACTGCTCTACCATGATCTATCCACCCAGTTATGTCCTCATAAAAGGCTATCAGGTTGGTCAAACATGACTTCCCCTTGGTAAACCCATGCACAGAAAAAGCTCATTTAAAAAGTTTAAAATGTATGCTGATTTATGAAATCTCAGATACTTTAGACTCTAGAAATGTATCTAGAAGTCTGTAATTTCCGGTTTCAATTTTACTTAAAAGGCAATTCCAAGGTTTTCTTGCTTCTATTCATATTATCTTAAAAAAAACCAATACAAAACCCAACCAAACAAAAAGCATCTACCACCCAAAGAAGTCTCCAAGCTCCTAAATATATTTTCTTGATGTTTTTGGGAACCTCAAAACCCCCAGATCACAAAGTAAAATCAGTAGTCAGGACAGTACCCTCTACTCAGTCAAATATTTTCTTATAAGTCTCTGTGAAGCAAACAGATGAATTTTTTCAACCTTTTTTATTCCTCCATCTGATAGTTTCATGTATTAGTTCAGCAAATATCAAGTTAGACATATGTGCTTTGACAGATTTGGCAGTTGCTTAATATGAATATGCAGTATAACAAGATACAGACTAGATGAAGGATATATACACCAACTTCTAGTCACTTCATGGTGCTTCTGTAAATTTGACTAAACAGTTTTCTGTTATATTCATTTACAACAGTAAAGTAAAGCAATGTCTTATTTGATTATCTCAAGAATGGAGTTCTGAAAGATGGTGTGAATTTAATTAAGAATTTTTTTCAGCTTCATAATTTATTCCTGTTTGGAGACTTTTTTTTGTGTAGATTTGAAGTGCAATTGTTTGAGATATATACAGCTTCTTTTAAATAACACAAGCAATACTGAGACAAACTATGTCTGTTATAAATGAAAAAAGTATATACATTTGAATCTAAATGAGACTATTCATTGTTTCCCAGTCAAATCTTTGTGTAAGAAATAGAAATCTATATTACACTCCTGATAGATTTTTATGTGAGAAGCTCTCTTTTGTCTGACAAATCTGAATTTCTGGCAACCTTATATGTCATTAAGGGTCTACAGTGTACACATGATCATATTTCTCCCTCCATGGGTACTAATATTGTTTTAGATACTTCTTCCAATGCTAGTTCAGCTGGCAGCTTTATTGAACATCAGTATTGTTTGAATAAGCATTTTAAATGCTATATTGAAAGTTTCTGCTTGCAGCATGGCAATATTTTGTATTACTAAGGAATTTCCCCAAAGGATCTGTGTTCTAAGAATGAACATCACACTTTGCTTACCCTATCTTCCAGAAACTTAAGAAAAGGGGAAACTGGGATTCACTGCAGTTCATATTGTTGATATACATATTGTACACTTAAGTACTTGTATTGAGATAGAAATACAGTATGTATTTTGATGTTGCAGTACATTTTTTTCATTTCTGCATTTTTGAATAATCCCCTAAGGGATTAAAAAACCTTTTTAACATTTCTAGTGGTTTTCTTTTCCTGTTACTCTAATCTTCCCACATGTTCACTAATATCTTCTACACTGTTTTTTATGACACATATGTTCTCTATGTGATCTCTGTCCATTGACAACACTCCTGTAAAACATAAATAACACCAGACATCAAGGCCACAAAAAAAGTCAATCTAGCAGTTGTTTTTAGCAGTTCATCCAGAATTTCCAATCTTGAGTACTCCATGTTTTTAAGTTGTTGTTTTTCGAACTGTTGATTTACTTTGCATTTTTAATCCCCCATTTTGTCTAATTTTAGGGAGTAAATTAAGAAAATAAAGATAAGTTGGGGGGTTTTTTTGGTTGTGGTTTTTTTTTTGGTTTGGTTTTTTTGTGGTTCTTTTTTTATAGAACAAGTCACAAGTAATAGGACAAAAAGTCCATGAGTGTTAGCTTGTAAAAAGTAACACAAGATATAAAAGTATGGTAAATGAAAAAATATCTTCCAAAAGTAAGATATTTTTTCTGAAATTTTACAATAATTGTGTGATTTTCCATTGTTGAATACTGTCTAGAAGATCAAATACAAACTTTGGACTGTTTTTTGTTTATTTATAGAGTCCTTTTTGAAAAAAATTGCAAATATTAGAGTATTTCAGGTAGTCAAAAAGCATAAAGTAAATTGTCTTGCAAATACTTATAACATAAAAAATAGTTTAGAATTTTCAGAATTAATTCATAATTACAGTCTTTCACAGAACTTAATATGACATCATTTGCAGTTTCATCACAACTTTTCTGTTGCTTCATTTCAACACATTCAAGTAGAAAGTTTACTACATCTCAATATACACATATCACTGGAACACATATACAGTTATCAGTTAGCAAACTTGCTGTCTGTGTAAAATAATCCTGTTCTGTATTCATTGCATGAGCATTTATAACCAAAAACTGGAACCGTGAAAAAGGATTTCACAGTGCTGCAAAGGGGCATCATGAATTATTTACAGTAAATCAAATTTTATAACCCTCCTCAATCTTTCATAAACTGTATCTTCCTATTTTATTTGATATTTTGTCCAGAGACTTAAAGCAACATAAGTCAGGGAAATCTCTTATATTCCTGAAAGATTTGTAAAAGTACATGAAGAAACAGTTCATACAGTAGGTTTTTCATTTGATGTAGCTGTAAGGCTATTGATATCCTCTAAACATTTAATATTTAAGAGGAATGGAGTTAGATTTTCTAAAATGTTCAACACTCTGGTACTCCTTTATTTTGAATTAAGGCTATTGGAAGTTTTTAAGAAATGTTAAAAAGTTATCTCAAGCTCATTCATTGACTTGGTCTTGTCATCCTCACTGTTCCACATACACAGAGCTAAATATAAAATAATGATTGAAATGTATGAGATTCAAAATGTAGGTCATAGTTGGAGAATGAGAATGTTTCCTCAAAAGTGCTTCTGGACAGTGGAAAGCTGAAAAAAGTTCAGAAAGGAAATCCAAGAACAATTAAAAAACTAGAAATTCTTTACAATGAAGTACATAGAGAGCTTTATTTATTGAGTTCACTTAAGGGAACACAAATGATGTGACTTCATTGCAATGGTAGATGTAGCTAAGAGATTTAGTTGGTTGGTTGGTTGGTTTGACAGATAAAAGCATAACAAGGAAAATGCAGTTCCTGGAAAGAGAATTTATACTTAAGGAAGTAACAAATAAGTTGTCTAGAAGTAAAATGATGTTCTGTTAAGACATATGTGGTTTCTTATCACATAAAATTACCGTAACAAGCTCCAGAAGTGGTCATGGCACTAAGCCTGTGAAGAGTTCAAAGACCATCTGCATCTGGATGAAACTTACAGTCACAGGTTTAGTGTTAGGTAGTCTTGCAAGGAGCAGGGTGTTGGACAAGATCCTTATAGGTCCATTCCAACTTCAGATATTTTATAATTCAAAATTATGATAACTTAGTTATAAACATCCTCAAAAAAACCCACCATGGTTTACACCAGTATCAGAAAAAGTGAATATAAAGAAACATAGGAAAAGAGGGCCTTAGAGCCAAGTATTTTATTGAGACAAAAGCATGAAGAAGCAGTCATTTCCTTCTATCTCTGATGGAGAGCTGTAAGAGACTATTTTCAAGAAGTATCCCTGATATATTTTCATCTTCATATGCCTGCAGGTTCTTCCTTGCTCAGAGCCAATTAAGCTTCCTACTTAACAAGGCACATCCTGGAGTTATTGTATCTGTAATGATCCCAATGGTTTTCTGAAGAGAGTTTAATGCCAAGAATTACAGGGTAACAGTGATGTTACCTTCCACCATATTTAAGGCATGAATTATGTGTTTCCAAATATATATAAGAATATTCCTTCAGGAAATACAAAACAATATAAGAATTAATATCTATATGTTTTTATTATCTCTTATTTGTAATTGAAATAAATTCTGCCACAGCAAAAGGAAACATGTAATATGTCAATCAGTGGGACTTATAATGTCTTCATAGCTCTTGAACTTAATAATGCATGAAGAAAAGTGTTACACATGACACACATGGCAAAGCAGTCAACAAAGGAAAATGCTTACATACAAAGTTAGTAAGAATTTGTGTAGTAATGAAATTCAGACTGTATTTGTACTCACACTTTCAGTATTTATTTATTTATGAAACAGAGTCAGTTTTATGATCTGTTCTATTAATATTTGTTTCAGGTTTTGATAGACATCTAATCTTACTTTTTCTAATGAAACCTGAAACTTTAACTCTCTTTTTCATATTTTTTTTTTAATGTTGTGAGCTGCCACTTGCCCTTGTTGAACCTCATCCCATGGCCTCAGCCCATAAATCCAATCTGTCCAGATCCCTCTGTAAAGCCTCCCTACTCTGAAGCAGATCAACACTCCCATCCAACTTGGTGTCATCTGCAAACTTACTAAGGATACACTCAATCCCCTTGTTCAGATGTAAAGCTTTGAACAGGACTGCCCCAAAAAACTGTTCTAGGGGAAACATCAACTGGATTTAACTCCATTCACCACAAGTCTCTGGGCTTGGCCATTCAGTAAGGTTTTTATCCAGCAAAAAGTACACATCCAGGTCATGAGTAGTTTCTCCAGAAAAATGTTGCAGAATCACAGAACCACAGAATGTTAAGAGTTGGATAGGACCTCAGATCATCTAGTCCAACCACCCCCTGCCAGAGCAGGATTCCCTAGACCAAGTCAGAAGTGTGTCCAGATGGGTTTTGAATATCTCCAGGAAATGGTATCAAAGGCTTTACTAAAGAAGAAACTTCCCTGAAAGTTTTACAAGACACAAATCAGTCAAATACTAGGTGAAAATAGGATTTAACTTTTTGTTTGTTGTGGTAGTAGAAGCCACTATAAATTAGCAGCTATTGAATATGCTATATTCAAATATGGCTCAAGAATAAAAACATGATTTGTAACTTTGAGGTCCAGTATTTAAGATTCACTTCATGTAATACAGCAGCATTCACAGATTGATAAGGAAAGGCATTTGCTTTGGTTAGTTTTGTCTTTATGCTGAACAATATAAATATACAAGTATCTTTGGAGAGCCACATGGATCAATAACATTAACAAATTCATTTAATAATAAAAATTGGCTTCTGCCAGCCATTTGTGTGATGGAAAAAACTGAAACAGGTTGTCTGGTAGAAGTTTTATGTTAGAAATTTCAGCAATGCAATACCAGGAAAAAAATCTGCTTCAGAGTTGACTCTCATGGGAACGAGGAAAATGCTGAATGGTTGTAATTTGAGCTTGGCTGCAAATGATCAGTAATGTTCTTGATATGTTTTCTTTTACTATGTTTGATTTAACAATGCTGAATTGTTACCACAGGAATAAAGCATAATACTTTGCATAAGAAAATCAACATTTTATTAATTTTGTTTTACTCATTTTTTATGTTCCAAAATTATGTTACATTTTCTATGCAAAGAAATAGTCTCAGAACAAGATGATTGCATGTGACATTTCACCACTAGGTAAGATTGTCAGTCACTGAACTTTTTGTGATGCCTCTATTTTTATATCACAGAATGGAATGCTAATATTCATCAGTTTCACCTACAAGCATCTGAGAACATATTTTTAAATTTTTTTATTCAAGGAACTTTGGAAAAATAGTTAAGTATTTTGTCTACTGGAGAGTATTACATGCTTCATCACACAAATGTAAAGCAGAAAAAGTAAATTAAGTTAGAAGGATTGAATAGTGTTAAAAGAAAAACATGCAAACCCCAAAATCTATTGAAAGAATAGAAGACAGAATATATATAATAATATATTTTGTCAAAATGCCATTTCATGTTTTTGTTAAGAGCAAGATTTTGACATTATATTATGTCCTCTGCATAAGACAGTGAAACAAATAAACCAAATCTCTACGGCTACAGATTAGTTCAATATTTCATAAAAGATTCTGCACTTTCAGAGAATCTTGCATGAATCTTTGAAGGATCAAGTAGAAAGAGGTGTTGCACTCTTCAGGATGAAGTTTAATTATGAAAAGAATCAGTGCATTAACACAAATACAGAATCTAATATGTGTATGCATTACTTTAATCCATCTAGTATATTCAAAGTGAAACCTTAAAATTTTTTAAATGTCTAAATTATTAGAACATTAAAGTAAAAAGACTTTCAGTAGAATCCTATGTCCCAAAGTCTGCTTTAAAACTTACTTGCACACCAGAATACTCTCCAAATTCCTGGCTTTCCAGTCATCCTAGTGATCGCTGGATCCCTAATAAATACATTTTGCACACAAGAATGAGTTTGGAGGTACTGTGGAAGGAGGCACAGCTGAAAGTCTTGTCTCACTCTGACACCCAAATGCAGAAACAATAAAGTAGCTCTAATTTTTGAAGACTGATCTAGTGATTAATTATAAAAGTCTACTACATGCCATTGCAGTTACTTGCTTCTGTCATTTGTAATACAGTCTTCTGTTTATGAAGCATGGCGTGCTTTACCATTTGATTGGAATACATAAAACCTTAATATCATTGAATCATTCAACCAACATAAAGCATGCTTATATACCTTCAAAAAATTATAAAAAAGAGACAACACAAATAAGAGGTTCAATTAAGAACATCAGTCAAGCAAAATGTTTAAACAAGCCCTTCTCTAAATTCACATTCTGGTCATTGCTGGGTTATCTCATATCAAGGTTTCCTTCAAAAGTTTTTCCCCTGCCTTCTTTTGCCATGTTTTCCTTCGTAGTTCTTTGAATTGGGCAGAGCCAAGCACCATGTCTTTTGTTGTTTTTCTCCCAGCAAAACTTTTGACTGCTTTCAGCTGATTTCTGGTGGCCAGCGTTACTGTGAGTTGCTCTGATTACTAGTGACTTGGGGTGTTGCAGAATAGAGAACCTGTAGTGTAAATGAGAAATTCTCTCACTGACAAGTTTGTGATTGACTTTTAAAAATTGTTTCCTTTTCATTTGATACTAAAATATATTTGTAGTCTTTTTAACAGTATTTTGGAATATAGTTTTTGGTTGAAAATAAACGTGAAGAAACTTTTTTTTTTCAAAGAAAAATGCAGTCTGGAAAATGGTGTGGACTTAACTTTTAGTATAAGCAAATTTTTAGAAAAGATGTTTTATTTAAGAATTTTTTCCACCTTATTTAACAGGAAATAGAATCCATACTTGTTGCTAAGAAATATGAATGAAATGTCAACTTTTAATTTTGGTCGTGAAAGGTTTTACTGAAAAGCTTAGAAATGTTAGCAGCTCGGAAAACAGGTGAAAGGAAAACAATTGTAGAAAACTGGTTCCTTCTTTTTCTTGTAAATCTAATTGTTGGTTATAATATACCTTATTTTTTGCAGTAATTATTTGAAAATATATCCTGTTCCAGGTCAAGCTTTTCAATGTATTGCATTGGAAACTGAATTTATAAGAAAACTGCCTATTTAGAAGACTTCGATTCAGAGAATGTCTTAAACTCTCTAAATATAATCAGAAAGTTAATTTTAAAATGCCCTGGAACTGTTCTGACATATTGAAGAAAATGTAATTATTGACTTGGGCCTCAGATATGGGAATGGAATAGAACTTTTCACAGTACAAAACATCCCAGACTGAAAACAACATATTTTTTTTCCTATGAATGCATGTTAGGTTTATTGTATCCATCTGTCTCAATTTCTTGGAGCAACACTCAGAATAAAAATATCACCTAGCACAAATTGGACATAATGAAACTATGAAGACATTTTACTGAAAAACTGCCTTGATTTAAAATAGTGTTTGGTTAAGAAATCAAATATCCTCTCACCTCTAGAAAGCAAAACAAATTATTCCTACAATCAGATTATTTTGAGAGATTAAAAGAAAAACAGAGTACATCCAAACAGGAAAGCTTCATTCAGAATTTGCTTTTTTTTCCATATTTTTTTCCAACATACAATTATTTTCTTACAATGACATTTTCTTTCACATTTTACTCTTCATAACTTTACTATTTCAGCATGGTCCATTGTAATGTATATAACATTAATCTGAACAAACAATTTTCAGAATATGACACAGAAGATACTTTTGCATATTAATGTTGTTCCATCACTTCAGAGTTTTGCAATAATTGGATGTGTCCCAGTACACAACAGACACATCTCTGTGTCATGTAATTTTTCATAAAATTGTAAGGTTTAATTTCTTGCTATTTGCTAAATAAATTCTAGTGATTATGAAAATTAAAAAAATAATAATTTAAAACACTCTTCCAACTGATCCTTTTTTAGTCCTGCTCTCTCAGAACTTAGCAATAGCCTTTCTTAATCATGAAACAGGTGCACAAATCAGAAGCAGATCACAAATTGTATGGTAGCATCACATAGTGATCTCAGCTGGAGCTTTTATATGATAGCAGAATTCCCCAACTAATCCAGGGGTGCCAGGCTAAGTTATTCAGAGATACCTCCAACATATAGATGAGGTTATACAGCAAGGTTGAAATTTGATTTTAACTAAACTACATTTATCTCCTTGAGATTCCAGAGCTGTATATGAATATTCATACCCTTGAAGACAGCAGATACATTAAAATCTCACAAAACTGAATTAAAGATGTAAACCAAGAGCAGTAGAAGCAATTTTTAAAGAAGTAGCAAAGAAGAGATAAAGAAGTGACAGAAGCAACAGAACATGGGGAAAATGAGCAATGAGTATGAAGATGACTTAAAAATTCTAATTGGGAAATCCCTCCCTTTTTTTTTTTTTAAGCAGCAATATTGGTTTCTCTGGAAAGCAGACAAAATAACTGAACAAAATCCTGAAATAATAGTACTAACACTGGAGTTAATACTCCTTTTTGAAAGACTGCTATTATGCCCTAATACTTAGTGAAAACCTTTATTGTTTATCTTTCTTTTTCAGCAGACCAAGGCATAAGCACAGAGATGGAGGTGCAGTGTTTTTAGTAAGTATTAGCAGGGCTCTGACAATGTAAGAAAAAGATAGAATTGTAAGTGATGTCTAGCTACAAAAGTGCTCTGGGATGATAACCTAGAATGAAAATGCCCAAATGCACATCTGTGCACAGTAGCATAGATCTAATCTGTTATTAGATAGCACCAGCTACTTGCAGCTATATTTTAAAGGACTCCATAAGATGAGTTGAGGAAATCACCAAAGAAAAGATCTAGGTTTGTAAATACCTCAGTACATCCCTGTACTGAAGATCAGATGCACAGAAAGAGTGGTTTACCAAACAGTGACAGCTGAATGAGAACCATTTTAAGTCACCAGTTGTAGAGATTATACATTAATAGCTGAGTTTTACCAACACCTGACTGCCTACTGCTGGAAATAGTGTTACAACACATCTTTTTCTCATTTTCTTTTTTCTTGCATACGTGATAAGGATTTTTTTGCAAGTTTGCAATAGCTTTAAAGATTTCTGAAGTCTATGAGTATCATGTGAACAAATGAATTGTGGGGGAGTAAACAGTAACAGTGTCATTGTTAGGTTAACTCTGAATTGGCCAGATTGCTAAGTAGAATTTTCTTTACCTTTTCTTTGTAGATTTCACCTCATATACATAATCCCCTCCCCCAAAAAATCTACAGCTATTTTTTATTTTCAACTTAGATTAAGATAGCAGAGTAAATTCAGCATAACAATAGAACAGATTAGAACAGACTTAAAAGAGTTTCTAGCCAAGTTTATTTCTTTGAGTTATACTGAAGGTGTCTGTGTTTCTCCTCTTCTTAGAAATCTACCAGACGCTGCACATGGGAAGATTCCTTTTTTGCTTTTCTTCCTCTTCAGTTTCCACTATCCTGCCCTCCAGCATTTTCCTTCACTAAGCATATTCTTTCTCTGAAGCATTGCCTCCTTCTTCCAGAAAATGCTGCTACTACTGTTGCAGCAGACCACACAGGTGAAAAAAACTTACTTTCTCTTGCAGTCAGTACATTTTTTAATGAGGGATAACATGCAGTGCATAAATTTCAGGTAAGTAGCTACTATCTGTTATGGTTGCTGCTGTAGGAGCAATAGAAGTTTTCACCTTCCACATGTTCATTTATTTGGAAGTGAAAACATGACCAAATGTGTTCTTAGTTTAAGTCAGGAGAGTACAAAAGTGGTCAACTCTTTAAACTTATTGATGTGGACCATCATTTATATCAAACCTAAACCAGCAAGATTCTAACATTCAGATCTCTGGAAACTATCAAAAGTTGCATATTTATTGAAAATATAAGTATTTTCTGTAACTTATTCATGAAGACCATAAAGCTGCTATAAAGATAAATTGATGGCAGAGTGTAGAAATAGATCCTGGGGATGGGAGGAGACTGCAGTAAGAATATGTATATGTAAGTTACAAATGATGCCTAGCTGTAACCCAAAAGATAAACTTTAGTTGGCAAAAATAGTTTTACCTGACCGTTAAGTGCTGGCTGACAGCTGTAGTATCAGGCAAACGTGGACAATTCATCTAACTCTAGGCCATGAGTCTTGGCACTCAGGGCCACTGGAGATAATGGATAGCAAATAACACCTAGGCTGGCTAAATAACATCAGCCTCACGTCACCCTTATAGGATATGCCTTGTTCTCCTTTTGCATCTTATAACATACAACATTCTAAGAGACAGCTGAGGCTACTGGGTGGAAGGGATGCATCATTCTTTTTTGTTTCTTTTTTTTTTTCCCTGAGATTTTATTTTTTGTCAATTCAGCTCACACTTGCTGTACAGAATAAGGTGATACACTCCAGAAAATACAAATAAAATAAAACAAATACACTGTCTCAGGTTTTTGACTGACTTGTGCCATTTCTGAAAATATCACAGCTTTATTAAAATAGTAGTGTCTTCAGCAGAATAAATAACAAAGTTCATTTAATAAGGGATGTGCTGACACTGGTGATACTGTTTCATTAAATCTTAAGCAAAGCTTTATAATTTTTGATTAAAAAAATCACTTTTGGCATCCTACTTGTTCTTTAAAAAATTTAGATGTTAATTATACCACATGTGGAAAAGTCTCAAACACATTGTGTTACCGAAGCTTGGAGGAAACCCAATAAACCCATTTCAGTCTAAAGCACCATCAAGGGAACTGAAACAAGTGTGTGTCAGGATGTTTAATATTATAGCCTAGGGGGGCATAACACTTGCTATAAGTGGGAAGTAAACAGCAGGTCTTTTCACTAAAAAATGAGACAGAGAAAAAACTTGTGATGCCAAACCAGAAAAGCATATTGCTGATAAGATATAAATATAAGAGCTTTTCCACAAACTCAAGCTGTGCCTTTCCCAACTAAAATCTCATATTAACTTTTATGAGACTGCTTTTTGTTGCATAGTTAAGAAGAACCAAGAAAAACAAACTTTAGTTTTCTTTTCCCAGAGAGTCTCTTTATGGCAAAATTCTTGACGTGTTTTTCACTTTTCCTGAAACACCAGACTATGATTAGGTGATTCATCCTTTATTATATTACTTAGATTAACAGAACAGAAAATGGAAGCCTTCAAAAATTCAACACCTCTTCACAAATTTCAATTGAAAGTATAGATTATTTGCAGACTATTCACATGATTCCTAAATTAACCACACAAAATTTTTTCAGATGTGATTTCTGGGTGTGGTTAAATTATATTTTTGCCTATTCAGTGTTTTTCTATTTAATATTGAAATTATCTTCTGAGTCAATTCACCAAAGGAGTGTTATCTTCCAAACCGAGATTTATGCTATAGTGAGTGGAATGTTCCAGAAGCTAATTTTCTAGAAAATAATTTCAGACATTCATTTGCATTCATTCTTTCAGACATTTATTAGGCCCTTTTTAGTCAACAAATGTTGTCTTGCCAATAAGGACAAAAAGGTATGTTGATATCCTCCTTTAATGAGTAAGAAAATAAAAATGCATGAGCACAGCTCTTGAGGTGAAACATAACTGTAATTTAGATTTGTGTCTCAAATAGGTGAAAATGTTGTGACAGTCTGAGGTGAATCAACATTCCTGATTTTGGATATTAAATTTTGGCCAATAAAAAACGTATGTATTTTTATCATAAAGCCTCATATACATCTTCAGGAATTCCATTTCCTCATGTTTTAAACAGTGCAGAAATGGTCAGAAGAATGGAACATCTCACCTACAAGGAAAGGCTGAGAGAGCTGGGATTGTTCAGCCCAGAGAGGAGGCTTCAGGAAGACCTTTTTATGGTCTTTCAGTACTTAAAGGGGGCCTGTAAGAAAGATGAGGATAAACTATTTAGTAGGGCCTGTAGCAACAGGACAAGACTTAATAGTTTAAAACAAAAAGAAAGTAGTTTTAGACTATATATATATAGAAGAAAGTTTTCACAAGGACAGTGAGGAAACACTGGAATGCATTGCCCAGAGAAGTGGTAGATGCCCCATCCCTTGAAACATTCAAGGTCAGGTAGGTCAGGGCTCTGAACAACCTGATCTAGTTAAAGATGTCCCTACTGATGCAGAGGAGTTAGACTAGATGACACTTCAAGGTTCTTTCCAGCCCAAAGAATTCTACGAATTAAATAAATTGAAGCAAATTAAATAATTGTATTTACAAAGTCTTGAAGTTGTAATTGAACATTCAAACTAGCAAAATTGGTTGCAGCAGCATCTGACACCAGAAAATGGCTAAGTCCTAAGACATTTCTGCCTCTTTAACAGAGTGAAAGATTATATTGTGTCTTGGAGTAGCAGAAAGAGCCCTGCTCATAGTAGAAAGATATGTGGGTTTTTCCCACCAACAATTGACTGGAGATCACAAAGTTCTTTTACTTGCCTTGTGAAAATAATCTACCTTCCTTTAAAATTATTCCTTTCAACATCTGTGATTCATTCTCCTAATTTACTAATTTCTTTATTGTGATCAATGGTTTTTACTTGGTCTTTAAAATAAGTGGTAAAGGAAACCATGTTAGGATGTAGATTCTCCATTCTTGCATAACTAGTTTGATAGCACAAAGTGTCTGCAAATTATGCCAAATAGGACAATGTGGATAAATGTCTGAGTGCACTGAATTGCTTCATTTAGTGTAGACACCATAGAATGCTACCAGAATAAATCCAGGATCATTAGTCCAATTGCTTTCTAGTGACAACTGCTTGAATGAACATTTCAGACAAGGAACTGGATGTGTCTGCAATCTGCATTAAATGAGCTCTACAGTCTCCAGAACGCAAGGCAGTACAAGTGAGTATACTTTAAAACTGAGATTTTATTGACATGTTCACACTTATATGTGTAGACTGGAAATAATATTTGAAAGTTTTTAGCTGTTTTTCTTTTCCTAGTCACCGTACTGATATATCATTTTCCATGTTACTTCAAATGGCTTATTCAGAACAGGAACCAAACCAGGGAGGAAAGGGTACTTATGCTAACTGATGAAAAGAGAAAGTGAACAAGTTAAGGACTTACACCTGCAATAGAAAAATAAAGGCTTGCAAAGTGTCTGTGTCTGTGTGTGTCTATATAGACACAATTTGTATATTACACACACAAATATAATACTTCTTTTTCATATAGCTGAATTGAGAAACAAGCATTTAACTCCTGTAATGTATTGTGGAATGTCTGACCTTCTAAATGGGTTCAAGTGTAGCTTACTGTTTCCCCTCACAAGTTCACTGCTGCATTTAAGAACCTTGAGAAAAAAGATAATTGATTGAGCTGATCTATGTGCCTTGCTCATCTCACTAGGCCTATTTCTCAGCTGCCCTGGGTTAATCACCAAGTCCACAGTATGCTGATGTCCTCCATTACATCATAATTAGAATACAGCAGGCAGAGATTGGAAAAGCTAGTGAAATTATTAATATTTTCTTCTGAGGAGCCAGATGTTGTTAGATAGATTTCATTTAGTTCTGCGACAGCGGCAATGATAAGTCTCCATGTGCAGAGAGCTGATAGTGATATTGATAATGGTGTAAGGAAAGTGAAGTAAGGCATTCTTCTTGGCTAGTTAATTAAGATTATTCATTATTGTGGATCATCTCACCTTACTTGACAATTATAGAAGATTGGGGAATGATTTAACATATGCAATTGGAAACTACTTAAAGTATAATTCTGCAAATTTGAATTGTGTTCTCTAATGTAAAGGGTTTTCAGTGTGTTGCTTCTAGGTAGTTAACAGGTTTGATTTTTCTTAGGACATAAAGTTCCTTATTTGGTAACATATGTAGGAGATGACAAATATACTGAAGTTCTGCATGGTATTTCTGAGGCAGAGACATTGCTTCTGTTCAAGGTTTACACTTTTAAAATTGATACTGTGACAAATATCAAAACATTTAGAGGAAGATTGCATTTTCTAAAATGCATTTGCATTTTGCTTAAACAAGTCAATAATTAACTTTGAGAAATAGTAACAAATATAAGAAAACATGGAATGAGTGAAACGAACTATCTGTGGGGGTAGGTAGAAGACAAAAGAAATTTGTCTTGCATTTGAATCCAATTAGTATATTTTAATTTGGAATATGTATTTTAAAATATTTGTTGATATCTTAAGATCAAGAAACTGTTTCCATAATATTAATATATTGCAAAAAGTGTTACGTTGTACTTTCAAACTGAATTATTAACAGTAAAATAAAATCAAATGTCTTGGTCTGTAAAATTTAATACATATTATTGATTGTGTAATTCAGAGTGTTTGGAAATATAAGCAGCTGTTTTGAATTCTTACACATTCCATCATTCCTGCCTTAGAAACTAAATATATGTGTATTTATATATATACACATATGTACATATGTATATGTATGAAATGTAATGGCACACATGAAAGTTAAAAGCAAAAGGTTTATGAAATAGTTTCTCCCTCAAATTATTGAAAGTTATTGAAAAAATTAAGTGATCATACTGCATGTTGGAAAGAATATTTGCACTTGTCTGTGTTAGTCAGGTTATGGCTACTTCTGAGTTCACAGAATCTCAAAGCATATCTTAACGTTCCTTTTGTTATGACTGCACTCCGTCTCTGCAATGGATACAGCAGGGAAAAAAGCAATGCCTCATTCATATAAATGCCTAAGAGAGACAAAAACTACATGTGAGTTTGTTGGGTTTTTTGGGTTTGGTTTTTTTTTGTTCTTGTGTTTTGGGGGGGATTTGGGGGGCTCTTTAGTTGGCTCCTTGGTTGACTTTTTGCTTTAAATTTGAGAGTTTGGGCATATTTCTTACTGTTGTAATTTTCCTCACTGGTTACAGAAGAAATCTGTGCTGATTAACTCAGGTACAATTGTCTCATTTAGAGAGATGACTCCCGCTCAATTTGTTCGAGATGACTCCTTGCTCAATTTATTTGCAATAGCACTTGAGTAAACAAAGATCAGTACCTGAAAGAAAGAAAAACCCTCTGAAATAGAATTTTCATTTAAGGATATTTTTTCAAAGTTCTCTTTCTTCACTTTTTCTTAAATAGGATTCTGCCTGGCTGTATACCACATTCAGATGTAAATAAACAAAGGTATAACCTCATCTTTCTTATCATTCTGTTCATTATTTTCTCGGGTCATAGTGTTATCTGCCACAACCTGAATACTTTTGAGGACTCCTCTGAGTCCTTATTAATAACTTAGCTTCACAGTAGTACCTTGTGACCTTGGTAAACTAAAACACACCAGAAGAGGGTCCCAGAGCATAAGGCAGTGTAGAACTATGTAGCAAAAATATATTCTATAACTCATACTGCTAAAATTAATGACTGTGGGTAATTGCTCAGCATGTACAGTGTAGTGCATAGAATCAATAAGGCAATTCTGCTGAACAAAAAGAATCTTCTGTGATCAATAGACTTCATCAATCCATTTAGTTACCTGTATGCCTATATAAAACAGAAGTTGAATATTTGTAGTGGAAGTTATTACATATGTGATTCATGTTTGTTATTTGCAACATAAACTCAAATATACAAATCAATGTCATAGAAATACATTTAGATTGTGATGACATAATTCCCAGAGAAAGTCCAAGGAAACCTGGTAGCTAAATAAAAATTTCTCTTAAGAATGAGGTCAGAAATCTTAATGAAGATAAAACTTTGATTACCACTTGGTGCTATACTAATAAAGACAGATATCAGATCACCTTGACCGATACTGTAGTTACTAACCACAGAAGTAAATATTTGGCAGCAGCAAAAAAGAAGTATAATAACTTTTCAATTATCTTATATATGTGATGTGTCATGTTAAGCAAAACAGTGACAGACAGAAGACCTTTAACAATATTATCAATGTGTGCACATATTTTCTTACTGTGCTCCTGTGTTGTTTCTGTCACTAGCAAATCCTTGGGTATTTGTTTACTCTATCATCACTAACATTTTGTATAATGTTAATTCAAATAATTCTGTGTTTTGTCTGATTCTCAAATTATAAATAGGTATTTTTAAATTGTGCATTTGACCAGGAAACTAAAAGTGCAGCCTCTTTCTACACTAGCCGCTTTGCCTTAGCACAGAATCATGACATGGAGATGCAGAGCCACTCATGACAAGCAGTAGAACAATCAAAAACAGCTGAACTGAAAATCTTATTTAAAATTGATACAAAGTAGTTGTTTTTTATCCAATCTGTAGAAACCCATGTGAACTGTTTATTTTCAGCTGATTTTTTAATTGGTAAATATAATAATTACTAGAAATTGATTTGAGTAGAAATATTTCTGCTAGAATATTGACACTTTCTATATAGATATTTATTCTGATGTTACAGCACTTTCCATCCATTCAAGCAAAGATAACAGGACAGGTAGTCATTACATGTCAGAAGTACTGAAAAAGTTAAGCTGCAGAAAAATGAAATATAAGGGATGAGACAGATGATTCTAAACATAGCCAAATGTTAAATTTGTTCCCATTCTGTAATAATTACCAGTAGAAACATGAATAGAACAGGTGATTTTATATCAATATATGTATTTAAGGAACGAATTTGAGATCTCTACAATTTTTAATACTACCTGGAATTCAACAAAACTAATAATACTGATGTTCATTTTAAGTTGTTTCTCACTGAAATTTAACACCTTTGAAGTATAAATCATAGATTATGTGATTATTAGTCAATGTTTGCATGTTTATGTCTGTATAAATAAAAGCATCAGTGAAATAGTTCTCATTTTGCACATCACATTTTAAATGGTTAAAAAGACAATAAAATTGCAGACATTTCTGAGAACACAAAGAAAATAATAGAAAGTTTGGAAAAATGAGGAAAGACTAGGATGACAGGGTCCATTCTAAAAGACAGTAAAACTGTCTGTAGGGCTACAAAAGGCTTTTACAATGTTTATGGAAAGAAAATGATCAGTTGTCAAAGATGACAAAAGAAAAACTAACAAGCGCTGCAAGAAAAATATGTAGGTTTGCACTCCAGGTAAAACATTACTGGTCAAACTTTGCAAAGTGCTGAGTTCCCAACTCTATATTTCCTTTTTTGTGTTTGAGGTTTGGCTAGGAGCTCTTTGTTCACCCTCACAGGTATCCTAACATTTTCACTTGAGTTCATAATCGTCAGAGTGGAGCTCTCTTCTATGTGGAGGAGGTGATGCCAGAACATCAACCAGATTTCTTGGACTCCTTTTCCCTGCAAGGCCTTATTCTGTGGATTTTTTCCTAGTAGATCTTTGAAAAGCCCAAAATCTGTTCTACTGAAGTCCAAGGCTGTGAGTTTTCTCTTCACTCTCCTCCCTGTCTTCAGGATTCTGGACTTTACCATCTCATCACCACTGCAGCAAAGGCTCCATTTTGGTGAGTATGAAGTTCAGCAGATCACCTCTGCTCATTGATTCTTCTGTCACTTGGAGACAGAAGTTATTGCCAATATACTCCAGGAACCTGAATTGCTTATGTGCTGATGGGTTGTCTCTCCACCAGATATCAGGGTGTTTGAAGTCACTTTTACGAAATTCATGACCAGTGAGAGTGAGGCTGCTCCTATATGTCTGTAGAGGGCCTAATCTTCTCATTTGTTCTGATTAGATGACCTATAGCAGACACCTACTGTCATGTCACCTTCGCTTTGCTCTTTAATCTCAATTCACAAGCTCCCATTTGGCTCTTCATGCATCCCTAGATAGAGCTTCATGCGCTCAGCTCCATCCCCTCCATCTGTTGTATCACAGAAAAGGCAACTCCCTTATCTCATATTCATATCCTGTCTTTCATGAAGAGCCTGTAATATGCTTGTAAGTCTCATCTATTCTTTTCAACACAAACAGCCTAGCCCTACACACCACTCATTTGATCTTCTCTTAGCTTTGGGATCAAACTGTGAATCCTTATTCTGAGTCTGTAGAATGGGATTATATGACAGCTAATAGAAATTTATTTACTTGTATCTTGGATTTCCTTTGAAGATAATTTCACAACCCATACACAGAAGAACAATTTGCTCTTGGATCATGCTGCTTTATTATATCCCACCTATAATATGACAAAAAATTCTAGGCAAATTCCAGACTTTTTTTCTTTTTGCTTGCTACTTTTATGACAATATTTTATTTCAGAAATTTGAGAGCAATGACCCTGGTTTTTTATTGTTTGCATGCTATAGTGCTTATTCCTTGATCTATAGCAACAAGAGAGGCTTTCTATATGCTTCCAGAACAATGATGGTCTCATATTGACAGAGGCAGAAAAATTTCCTTTTTAGCTTCTGTTTTTTCTTGTCCAGATATTTCATACACACATTGTAGCTCCACTTGGAATGTATTTCATGCTACTTCTTCTATGAGGGTACAGCTAATATATTTAATATTTATGTAGCTGATATTTTTTCCCCTTCTATGTTTTGTAGTAAGGATCTTTTCAAGCAGAGCATAGAAGAGTCTGACAAAGCAACAGACATGGTAATGTGAGAAGAGAGCTCATATTCACCTACACTGAGATGTTTTATTGAGAGGTTTCGGTGAACTAACTTCTTTTGCCATAGGTTTGACTCTTATTACCTTAGGTTACAGATTGGTTTGGAAGATCTCCAATAACTGTCAAGGCAGTGTAGCTCTATCAAAGACTCTGGAATGCACCCTTCTAAATTTATGAATGTCTCAGTGGAGGAACAGTTAAAGCTTGAAATTTTATGAAGCAATTTTTCAAGGGTTTGCCAGGCTAAAATGTTTGGCTTGATTTCTTTCCACTGTCTTGCCCTCTGAACAGTATGATATAAAATACTGTTTTGAGAAAGCATAGTTCTAGACAGATTTTGTAGATGCAAATGATTACACAAGCTATTCAATGACTTGGAATTAAACTCCAATGTCTTGCAGAGAATCAGTAGTCAGCCTTGGTAAAAGACAGCTAACCCATATCCCTGTCTTAAACCAATGTGGGCTCACCAAGAACATGTGTGTTTCAGTTTTCTTTCTGTGAAACAAATAAAATTATCTGAATTTGTGGAACACTGTTATTTAATAAAGGATATGCCAGAAGAAAACCTCAAATCAACAAAAAAGCCAAAATGTGATATTTTTTCTTTGAAGAAGGATTTTCATATTGAACTATTAATGAAACACACATGCTTATATCCTAATACTTAAAAAGTAAATTCCCAAAATAGGTGATTATTAATTGTCTGATTGAGTCTGAAAGCTGGATGTTATGTTTTATATCATACTGAAGAATGGTTTAATTTTAGTTTTGCTACAGATAAGCAAGCTGTTGCAGTTACCATATCTGCTTATGCATTTTTGAAAGTTACTTTCATAACTTCATAATTTGTGTAAGGCACAGATGTTCAATTCTAATCACTCTTAAGAACAAAACCATAAAATATTTTGTTAGAAACTCTACAAGAATAGTCTGTATATAAATCAGCCAAAAAGAAAAAGACACTAAGTACAAAATTAACTGCAAGGAGAACTCCTACAGGAAGATATGGCAAATTTGGCTTTGAAATATGCTCTTGGCTATCTAGACTGCAGTTCCACTGACCTTAAGGGGCATTCCACAGGCATCATTTTGCTTTATTGACTTAAATATATTCCTTGTCCCCTCTTTGAAAACATTTATCATAGGGCTTATTCACATGAAGAACCTGTTATTTATCAGTGTCTTTCAGAGCAGACATTATTTGTATAATCTTTTGCTAGCTTTTGCTTTACTCTCAGAAAACACATGTAAAAATAGTTCTTAAGGTTAGAACTCTGGATTAGTCAGTAAAAACTAAAGTAGTGGTACAGAAGGAAGCTTACATGTCCACAAAATACAGAGGTAAGGCTGTATTTAAACAAAATCCATAGGTAACCAGGTAGAGGATAAAAAGGACAAGCACAATAAAGAAACATATTGTGGAAAAGTTATCTGAAGGCATGTGTTTTTGGGATAAAAACATGACAAAAATGTACAGATGTAGTGCTTAAGAACATGTTTATTGACTTGGTGGTAATAAGTTAATGGTTGGACTTGATGATCTTAGACCTCTCTTCTGACATAATGATTCTGTGTCTGTGTGACATTAGAGTAAATACAGGATAAACACAAGTTAGAGTAAAAAGAATCATGCTTTCTTCTGAAATCACTGGTCAACTTGTTTGGGGAGTCTATTGTGTTACTATGAGGTATACTTGCACAAAAAGTACAGAATATATTTTAGTATCTTTCAAAGTGTCGTTAATTCATTAATTTATTTTTGCATACTTAAAAATAACTCCACATTGAAAGAGGAGGTTTATAATTTGCAGAAATAAATGCTACCCAGCAGATGAGAAAAAGACAGAGAGGGTGTTATACATTAAAAATGTAATTTGTTGAAAAATGAAAATCATGTTTAATTATGGATTATGGCCAGTGACTCCATTTATATCAATTACATAAATGATCTAAAATAATGATCTAGTGATCCTGCTTTTATGCATTTTAGCCATTTCTCCTGAATTTATCAATGTTATTTGTATAATTGATAATCAAGAGAATATTACCATAATTCCTAAAAAACTTTTTACAGAAAGGAAAACATTACATCATTTTCTAAAATTTTTCACACTTTATTTCAAGAAGTCTGAAGGCCTGTCCTGAGCCAAAAAAAAAAAAAACCCAAAAAGCATTTTGAGCCAGGGAACTTCAATCAATTTAATTAATTGCTATTAACAAACTTTTGGTTACTGATTCTGGTATTGAAAAACAAAAAAAGAAACTAATAAAAACCCACTTAGGAAAAGCATATTTCCTCCTCACTTTCTAGTCTCCAGTTCCCCAGTCACACATTACACTCAATCCCTTTGGTAAGGCGACAGGCAGAGTAGAAGTCAGAGGTCAGTGCACTCTGAGTTCTACCCTGTTCCTCTTGTGTAAGATCCTCCCTCAGCTGCTTTCTCTTTGCAGTCATTCCTCCTTATCAGCCTCCTTGCTGTCCCTTCCTGGTGTGGCTCCTTTTGCTTCTGGTACTCTGCTCTGGGTAGGCATTTTACTTTTTTTCAAGGTTTCTTCTTCTCTGAGGTCACTCCCACCCTGGCATCTCTCTTGTACCTCTGCCTGTCTGTCTCCTCCTGCATAATTGTGCATATGTCTCTTGAAGAAATCTGAATAAATATTATCTTATTTGGTAAAATGAGTTCACATTTCTAAAATTATAAATGAGAATGGAACCTCATGAAGCATCTGGGCGTCTATCCAAACATACATAGCTTTAACTGCATATTGAAATTATCCCAAACCTAGGGAATTCCACGTCCTAAGCTGTTTGAAAGGTTACTGTGGCCAGGTGTCATGAATTGGCACAGGAATAAAGAGAAGAACATGGGCAGTTGCCAAGGAGGAATGTTAATGAGGGAAGAGAGTAGAAATCAGCCTGGAGGACAAATGTCATGACATTTGTGAAAAGAACATCATACCACAATGATGTACCTAAAATCATATGGTTTATGAATATGAAAGAAGAACACAAGGTTATGAAATGTAAATAAGAAAATAATAAGCTGATTTTAAATAAGTCTAGTTTAAAACACTTTGTGAGGACATAAGAATTGTCTACATTTCAGTAGCCCAAGGTGAGATTCCAGAAAGATGGTCAGATTCAAGGAGTGAGGTTCACTGACTGAGCAGAAAATACTGATCTAAAATCTCCTCCAAGTGCCTTGAATAGCACTTTGTGTTTTAATTTAACATATCTGCCTCCTTCTAATTAGGATACTCAGAAAATTTGCCTCTTTTTCCTTTTTTTTTGTATTCAAAATGCTAACCACATATTTATCTTCATATTTTGTTTCAGAATTAAAATATTGAAACTTTTTAAAATTAGCAACAGCTCAACTATTTTACCTCTTGTAGCCCACATTCTCTCTGCTATCAGCAATTTGTAAGTTCCTGTGCTTTACATAAAGAAGTCTTGTACAAAACTAGGAAGGCAGAGTTGCTTTTTAATTGGAAACTTGAAAAAATATACTTAATTCAGGAATAATGAGAACTGTTAAACTGAATAGTTGTGGATTTTTGTGTCCTCCAAAATAGCTTTTTCAGTCTCTTTTTTAAAATTAAATTCTCAGTCAATCTTATAGTAAACTCTAGTTCTTTTCAAAAACACATCTTCCACTGTTATCAAACATTCATAAGCAACATTCAGCTTTCAAGAACTGTTTAGTAAATAGGTT
Organism: Galbula dea; assembly: GCA_013399015.1. Lineage (NCBI taxonomy): Eukaryota > Metazoa > Chordata > Aves > Piciformes > Galbulidae > Galbula > Galbula dea. The sequence goes on along the minus strand of VWZX01005355.1, from coordinate 361,924 downwards.
AGCCAGTTACCATTTTTGTAGATTTTGGTTGCTAAAAACATTAGATATTCCTGAGGTTTTGCCATGTATCTAATTGTGATAATACAAGAGATTTGTTGGAAGATTTTCCACTGGGTTTCACAGCCTGGTGAGTCAAAATAACAAGAAAAAGCCAGTCATTAGTTTAATGGATTGAAGATTTTTCTAGAATAACAGATATAATAGAACCTTTTTCTTATCATTTTATTTTGACAAATTAGGTGAAGACTATCAAATGGGTCCTTGTTCAGCATTTCCAGTTACAGGCCAGAAAAATAGTTTTGCTGTTAAACTGATACTTTTCTCAACATAACTAACATTTTTATATAGACACTTAGAGATCTTTATTGTCAGATCATTTCTAGAGAATATTTTGTGCACAGAGTAAAGATAGTACATACACAGACCTTGCAAGCCGTGAGTACAGGGGGGAGCATACTAGCAGCAATTGCCTCAAGCAAAGTGCTGTCACAAACTCTAAAGCTTTGATGTGCTCAGAAAGGGTGGAAAGCATAAGGCAAATAGTGAGGGGTGGGTATGAAAGGGAGCAGACGAGTCCCACGCTTGTTTCTATGTTAGTCAGCAGAACAGAGAATTACAGTGTTGGGGGAATGCATTCTGTAACCTTTCAAAAGGAGTCACAGCAATTGCTTTCACATATGTTCCTTAGCTCCCCTGAGGATTTACTCATTGCCTTGGATGTGGAGTGAACACTATTCTCTCCCAGCATAGGCCCTGCTTGTAAAAGCCAGGCTAGACTTCAGAGTTAAAACAGCAGGCAAAGAACAATAGCACCTCCTTCTACAGTGCCTTGTACCAGTTTGTTGTCAGGCACTCCAAGAGTTTCTCCACAACTACCAATCACACACTTAGAGCTTAAAATAGATTTTACACAGAATCCCTGATGTACCTGTCTGATGGATTTCAGCTGTCTAAAAAACTGCTTTGTTTCCTGCTGTCTTGGAGTTTTCAGACTACAGATACTGCTCCAATCTGACTCACACAAGGACAAAAGATTCCCTGCAAGTAATTCAGTCACAGGTGGTGGGTAGACTAAGAAGCAACATGCCACACCATGGGATACAGTAAGCTAGGATTAAAATAGCTATCTTACTTACTCAAAGAAATGACTCCCACTGACAGTAGTAGGACCTGTTTTAATGTGGCATTCATGTCCTTCCACTTCTTTTAGTGTTATATTTCCTTTAGAGTGATGTGTTAGTAGCTACTACTGGGGTATCATTCTAGTCTCCTTGAAGAAGAATGAGAGAAGGGTCACAGAGCGCCCTGGCTTCTTTGACAGGAAGAATATGAGATTTTGGGGGGAGATTTTTTCCTTCTCAGTTTTGAGTCCAATGGGAGAATATTTCTTACAGGTGGAGAAAAAATAATAAATACAGAGAAGAGGAAGACAAAGTGAAAGAGTAGACAGGGCATTTAAAGCATTTTCACTAGTGTAAATGCTGTATGTAACATCTATTTTCTGAAAGAATTTTCTGTTATTTTAGCAGCTTTATCTCTGAGCAGCACTTTTCTTATTATTGTCTTTATGTATTTGTAAAATTTGGAATTATTATTGTTAATGCCCAGTGAATTCAACTGCTCAACCTTGATCTTATTAAAGAAATTATCCTCAAAAATATTAAGTACTGAATTATTCAGACTTTTCCAGGTCTGTCAGAATGAAGGTAGGACATATGTCATATTGAAGAACTTATGTATGATAGTGTAAAAAAAGAGACTGAAAAAGTACATAGTTTGGGACCTGTTAATTTTTTTTTGTTTAACAACTGGTTTTTAAAATAAAAAAGCACAAAATGTCTAACATTGGAAGACACCTTTGGGGATCATCTAGTCCAGCCTCCATTGACCCAAAGCTGGGTCATCTACAATGGATTGCACAGGGCCATGTCGAGTCAGGTTCTGAATAGCATCAAAAATAAAGATCATACAACTTCTCTGGACATGGTTCTGAAACCACCTATTTCTGTCTCAGCAGAAAGGAAGACTTATTATTAAATGCAGAAGTAATGGTAAAGGAAAAGTGACTCTCCCCTGTAATGTTTGCTGTCTGAGCTAGTTATGTTTGAAAATATTTAGGAATAGCTTAAAGTATTTAATAATAATAAATAAAATGAAAGTCTTACTTAAATTCAGGAAGATGACCCATATTTTTTTGCCATATATACAATATTATGTGAACTATGAAGTAGAGATTTGCATATCATATATACATTTCCAGATATGCATCATTAAAGACTAAGGGATTTTTTAAGAGCTGAAAAAAAAGTGTCCAGTCATGACCTCATACATAATTATTAATCAAAGTTCCATCTCTCCTTCTTGCATATAGTGTCATTTCTCTTTAAAAAAATAATGATTCTGAAAGTCTGGGATAATCAATATTTTGAGACACCAAGCATTTTCAAAAATAAGATCAAATATCTTAAGTAGACCTCTTATGCACTCAAATTTCTCTAAAGCCTTGACTTGGAATTTGTGTGTAGGTTAAATTTGAGGTATCCTGTAACCTTGAATTTTTTAACTTGTGCTAGTCTCCTCAGAGGATATTTAGAGTTTCCAAACATCCCAAAATCCTGGGCATGCAAAGGTCAAATCCACTGAGCATATGGAAGGAGTCTGATGCAGATGTACTATAATGAGTTTGCTGTAAAGATGCCCTATATTTTTCCAGTAAATAAGATACAAATATTTATTCATTAGGTTTGCTGTTTATGTATAAGTTTTCTGTGTTGCATATGTATAAGAGATGTACAATTCTCAAACACAATGAGTTTGCTATCCATGAGTTTCATGCAGTATTTTATCTGAGAAATGACAGAAATGTATTATCCAAGAACACAGTAATTCTAAAGGACATGAAGGATATGTGCAATATTTTGTTTAATACATTGAAATAGCCCAATCTTTCACTAATGAAATTTAAAAAACCCCTAAACCTTCCTCTCTCCCACTTGAAAAAGCCTCCCAAACTGTATAGATTTAATGCTTTTACAGGTCAGCTTTAAATCATACTTCATAATAAGAATTAAAGGAACATTCAGAATATCCATATCCTCCAGATAACATAGGTTGCAAACACAAATATTTTATTGTTATGGATTCTACCATGGATATTGCTTATGTTTTCACAGTCATCTTTCTTCCTAAACTTGCATATTTCTCTGAACTTTACAAGTGAATCACTGATGTGTTCCACCCTTTTTCCATCTATTTACTGTTAAAAATCAAGTTGGGGGGTTTTTTGTTCACGTTTTTTGGGTATTTTTTGTATTTTTTTTCCTCGAGTGAGTAGTTTTAAGAAAGTAGAACCATAAAAATAGTTTTAGTCTTTGAAATAAGTACCTTTCTTTGTATTATTTTAATATAAATGGCAAAAGCAATAAATAGGATTTTATTCCTCGATTATGGTGGCTCAGGGAAGTTAGTGATCCTTGATTTGCTTGCAATTCAGTGTGTTTGAGCTGTAAAAGTCTGTAATTAAAAATGTATGCATATAAACTTTTTTAGATTTGCTTTGTGTCTCTGGGAAATTAGCTACAATGCAAGTCAGTCTGTTACTTATTTTATCATATTTATACTCTTGAGTGACTCAAAGGTATTTGGGATATCTGTGATGAGCACTGTGGGGGAAAAAAAAATCTGAATAAAAGTCTGTGTTCTCTGAAGCAAAACTCTGGCATAGATGGACCATTTCTCGGCAAGTTAATGCTAGAGATATACTCTATTAATTCCCTTACTCCTCTGGGTAAAGTTACACTGAATATTGGCACCAATGGGCTTGAAAAGCAGGAACATCTGTTTGAATCTTAAGACACTTGTTGGTGGAGCTTAGAAACACAACAGTATTTAGTTTGTCTCAAGAATACAGATATTCAAAACCCGTCTGGACGCCTTCTGTGTGACCTGGTCTAGGGAGTCCTGCTGTGGCAGGGGGTTTGGACTAGATGACCTTTCAAGGTCCCTTCCAACTCCTAATATTAAGTGGTTCTGTGATTCTGTAATAGAGAAAATTATTTGTAGGAACAGAAGCTAGAAATTACCTCTGCTATGAATTCTTCATACTCCATTTATATCTTTTTTAATTGGATATGAAATCCAAGACGTTTATAGCAATGTTTGATTTAAATTTTGTGTGCATTTTGTGCATAACCACTTCCTTTATATTCTTTTAAATTGACTGCAGTTTAGACTATTTGCATCCTAACAACTTTACAAGCTTTTTTCAGTGTTACACTTTCTCCACTGTGGTTTAACTCCAGATGGCAACTAAGCACCCCACAGCCACTCTCTCACTCCCCCCTCAATGGGATAGTGGAGAGAATCAGAAGGGTAAAAGTGAGAAAAGTCCTGGGTTGTGGTAAGAACAGTTTAATAATTGAAATAAAATAATAATAACAATTATTGTAATAATGAGTGGTTTTTAGATATAAATTGAAGTTAGTTTCACTGCGGTGTTCTTTGTCTTTTAAAGGTTTTCTTTGGATATAGCATATTCAAAGGCACATTTGAGAACCACTATAATGGAATGGCAGTATCTATTATTTTTGTTAATATATAATACAAAAAGATTTTACTTGGTCTTTACACAAATAAGTAAATGAGTTAGCAAGTAAGTAAATAAATAGATATCTTCACTATATCTGTGAAAAGTATAAAAAAGAGTAAGGAAAGAAACCTAACAAAATTTACTTATTTTACCCATTTTCATTGTTATAAATCAGTAAGGAAATCAAGAATCCTCAAATGAGAGGATTAATCACAGCTGTTAGTCGTTTATTATTCATATGATTAATTCAAGCTATTTATGTAGCAAGTGAAAAGGGAGATTCACAAAGGAAATCCCACATTAATGCTTGTATCTTAAAACACTCTAGGGAGTAATGAATTGCTCCCTAGAAATGTTTAACTGACTTTAAAAAGAAGCATATGATAAAAAGAAAAAAAGTTTTTGAACAAAAATACTAGAACCGATTCTTCGCTGTCTTGTCTTTTGATATTCAGCTTTCACTGATTGACTGCTCAGTGTAATTTTTATTGAAGTCTACAAGAAGATTCCTTTAGGAATTGCTGTCACAGAGTAAGATTTAAGGGTTTAAAAAGAAAAAAAAATAGCTAAATATCTTCATTCTTCTTACATTTCTCTCATTTCCTTGTCAAGCACTGATTAAAACTTTTTTTCCAGTTGGAATCACTCAGTATTTCTCAGTATTTCTATTATTTAGGACATAGGAATAGTATATTCCTATACATATATATATATATATATATATAGGAAATGGTTTTGTGTTTAGGTTCTGACCTACATGAAATGTCTTGGTTTGTAATTGAGCATAAAATAAAAGGTTGTTATTATATATTGTTCTTGGATTATGTTCCTGAAGTAGTATAGTCTGAAATGGTGGAATTTTTCTGCTGTTTTTGTATTTTTTGTATGAACAATGTTCAGGTGCTTTATCTAGTTATTTGAAAACTAAATGAAATGAATTGAACTTCAGAAAAGGCAATTCACAACATTTATTTAAAAAACATACAATTGTTGAGCTTTTAAATAGAGCAACTCTGATACATTTCCAGTTCCTTCTTGTCCTGGACAGACATGAAATTCTGCCACCAGTACCATGAGCTTCATGATGCTGTTAATTTTTCAGCTGCTTCACCAGAATCATTTCTGTGCATCTCTGCTGATGACCCTCCTTATCTTTGGTTAGATTATGATACAGAACTGTGACCTGAAGAAAAGTGTCAAGGACTTGTGATTTAAATTTTCAACATGAATAATGATAAAGGCTGATTCTTCATCCTGGCCATTAATTCCACTTCCAAATGAGGGTTCACACAGCAGACAGCTGCTCGGAGAGTCCAAGGTTGCACTATTCTTTTCAGTAATTCATCAGTTACTTTTGAAAGTTTAATGGGAGATCTGGAGAAAGATTTGTTAATTTGTGATTGGAGCTGCAGCACAGAGATAAATGTAAGTTTTTAAACATTATTACTAGTTATATGCCTCAGAGGTGAATAAACCAACTAATTAGGTTACTTGTTTCAGTCCAATAATATAGCAAAGAAACATAACAAGCTTCGTCCTAATAAGACAGTTTGTCTATACACGTGTTTGAAAAGAAATTCTTGTGTCATTAAGGAAGTTTTCTTCTAAATAGCATCAGCCTTCTACTACATTTATGATAAATGAGATTTTATCTGTAATCATTTGGGAAAAAAACAAACAGTAATGTAGCTTCTTTTTTCCTCTTTCTTATTTACATACAAATGGCATATCAATGGCAGCGAGAGAGTTCTGATTAATTTTTCAGAGACTTTGAAAATAATTAGAATTGTGTTTTTCACACTGGATTCTAATTCTTCATGTATGAAATTAAATGAAACATTATAAGTACCTTTTTAAAGATTTTTATTTATTTTTGTTCTGTATCTTGAGCTTTGAACAATCAGACTATATAGTCAAATCATATTTTGTTGGACAAGAGAGGGGAAACACCAACCACATATACATATATGTTTCTGAATGTTTTGTTCATATTTCTTTGTGTTTATGCAAACAGATTTGAAATCATGATTGTGCAAAATATTACAAATTTGATGACTCTATGTAATACAATTGTCTTCTGCCTATATTCTCACATGTTCTCTGCAGTGAAGACAGTAGTTAGATAAATGTATAGAACTGTGTGTTTTTACCATCAGTTATATTTTTCTGTAAAGTTTTCCTTTACACGGTTATTGGTCAGGCTGAGCTGAGCTTTGTTCCATATTCAGAAACTCTGCATTGCTGGTGCATACAAGGCTCAACTCCTGATATGTTTCCTTGATACATCTGTCCTTGCTTTGTGGAACAGGAATTTTAGTTTCTAAACTAAAGTTTCTGATGAGCACGAAGTGTGTTTCCAAAACAGAGACTACCAACTTGTGTTGACACTTTGAGACTGTTCAGGCCTGGTTTTTCTCTTCTTCTATAGGGGAGATGAGATTCAAACCCTCCAGTAGTTTGTTTGTTTGTTCTAGCTCTCTAATGTCCCATAAAGAATAAGTGGCTACACACAAGAGGACAACAAAATTAAATAGAGGACAACAATATTCCTAGAAGCTCAGCAACAAAGGTAAAGAAAACTACTTAGAGTATAAGGTAAGAGCTGAATAATTCTGAATGACATTTGATGAGTGAATGTTTTTTACGGTACTGTCAAAACACTCTAAGTCAGAATGTAAGACCTGCTTGAAAGAAAAATCTGCCATTGACAAACTCTTGCAATAATAAGTGTATTAGTCAGAGTCAGGATTGATGTGAGTTTGGCCAGAGAACAGCAAAAAATAATGTGGAAAGGTTTTGGATAACTTTACAAATTTGGTTAGTTCACTGGAGCCAAAATGAAACTGTGGCATATGTAACTGACCTGATATTTTTGTAGACACAGTTATGCTCTATAAAACATGAATATATTTGCACTGCAGTACTATTTTTCTTTGCTCATCCCATTAGAAAACAGAATTCAAGTTAAAAGTTTTAATTTTTTTTAAAAAATATGTTGTAAAATAAGTTTGTTACAGAAAAAGAAAAGGTTTTTCTTATATTATTAAACATGTTTCCATTTACAGGACACTCATATAGGTTATACAAAGCAATCTGCAGTACCTGCAACGTAATGACTGATCCTAAGCTTCATGACTTCTATTTTTCTGTCTTAATTTCCAACCACTTTAGTCTGTTCTTTCTCTGTCTGAAAAAAAACCCACTGCAGTATATACTCCAACATCTTTATTTACAGAGACTGAGACCAGAGTGTTGCTTATGGACTGAGACATATATTTTTTCTGAATTTAATACAATTTGTGAGACCTAATCTTTGCATTCTGTTACAAATATTCAATCTATCCAAGAACAAAATTAGTGGCAAAAAGCTGCCTGCAGTAGATTCTGTGAGAAATCTTCAATTGCATGTTACTAGTGAAAGGAGATGTAAGAGGAAGAGATCACATTTTAGTCCTTTATGTCCTAATTTATTAGTGTGATGCACTAAATGGTGGAACAGGAGATATGCATTATTATAAATATGTATCAAAACATGTACCAACTCTGGACATCTTCCCATGTGCATCTTTAGAGGTAGAAGACTTGCTGTTCATCAAGGTGGTAAGGAGAAATAAAATAATGGATCTACATCATGTCAGTGATAAGCTCTAAAGAAATTCTCTGAACATAAATCAATAATAATGAAAGTGTCTTGTTGTGCATGCAGTAGATATGTATTCCACTGTATCAATGTATCTGTTTCTTTACTTCTGTCAACATTTTCAGCCTTTAAATCTCAAAACATATTTTAGAATAATCACAGTCCTTCCCATTGTGTTGTGCTTTGTGTTAAATTCAACACTCAGAGGGTGTATTAAATTCGAATTTGCCTGTCATTTAAGACTTTTCAGTGGATTAAGTATGGAGTGTAAGTGTAAGCATCAGATAAATACTGGGACATTTAGTTCAGCCTGAAGTGATGACAGAGTAAATTCACTGTTGAAACCTCTGTTCTTCAAACCCATGCATTACAGAAGAGAATGACAAATTGGTGGTTCACCGTCTTAGGGATATATATACATGTAAACATTAATGTGTAAACATATTCAAAAATATATTTTGAGTGTGGAATTTTTGTCCCTGAAGGCCTGTGAATGAAATAAGCTCTGGAATTCTGTGCCTGTTTCAGTTGTTTGGGGCCTGATGGGAGTAAGCCATATGACACATCATTTATCTCTGTGCAAAACATAAAATAATATCTTAAACCTCATGCTGGATTTTTAATAATTTTCATGTGGACCACTGGCTATACAAGGTATAAACAGTGCCAAATAACTCTATCATACTCAAAATTGTCAGACATTATGTACACACCAGCAAGTGTCAGTCACCACCAAGTACCTCACTCCTATGGGAATGTATGTTGTTGAAGTCAAGATAAAATGAGATTCATAGCACAATCATGTTTTACATTTTTCTTTCTTAGTATGATGTTAAAAAATCTTGTGATATCCACATTCAACACTATCTGCATTACAAAAGCAAGATCTTTGAAAACATTTGTGTTTAAGATAGAGGTAACATGTCAGCTCAGTTTCACTCTTTTGCTTTCTCAGTTTAGAAAGAAAAACAGTGAGAATATTCGGTATTCTACAGCATATACTTTCCTCATCTCAGTTTAATTTTATTACAGTGAGTGTGAAGTCTCAACTGAAAAATAGAGAGCTGTGAATATTGAATTTCATTATACTCAAAATCTTAATTTAAGCTCAGTTCCATTGTTGCTTTACCTTATCAAAACGCTCTCCAGCAAGCTGAGTTGACGAGATAATGTAGAATGCAATATTTGTTATCACCTGTCAAGTACATAAACACAGAACAAAAGTAAATAGCTGTCATCCCAAAATTAACATACCCTTCCCTAAAGAATTGCTGTTCATAAACATCTAATTAGTTAAATAAAGGTATGACTGCATATATTCAATAGAGGAGACTGCTTGGTTATTTTGTCCTTTTATGGAGAAAGATGTGGAGGGAAAGTAATTGGTAGCACATCTGAAAATTCCTAAATTCCTGTCTTGAAATTACTAGTGTGTTAGCTCTCATATCATAAACCCTAAACCTATTAATATCATTTATACTCAATATAAGCTTTATTAGCATCTCAGTATCTTACATATTACATCATCTTAATGTAGTGAATAAGACAACTGCAAAACTGATAACAACATGGGTATTCATTTGGATTAGCACATAATTCTGCAGAACAACTTAAAGAATATCTTTGCTTTGCTTTGCTTTGTTTTGTTTTCCTTGACTTGCCAAAGAAGTGATCCAAGTGATTGCTTACTTAACTGGGGCACAGTATTACTGCCTCTAAGTCAGTACCATTTCTATGTTGACTTATCCATGACTTTGAATAAGTCTTACAGTATAGATAAAGCAAGTATAACTTATTATAAACTTATGCATTTTATACAATAAAAATGAAAACAAATATGTAAATGTCCACTTTTAGAAATTTAAAATAGAACATTAAAAATGTTTAATAACTTTTCTTCTGGACCAGCTACAACTGCATTGTCAAGCTTTTATAGCTCCAGAGAGCTGAGTATGCACACATAAACTGAACTTTGAATAAATCAGTGGTGGCCAGTGGTGGGTCTATCTTGGAGCCAACTGACATTGGCACTACCAGACGTAGATGAAACTTCTAGCAGCTTCTCACAGAAGCCAGTCCTGTAGCTCCCCTGCTACCAAAACCTTGCCACATGAACCTGATTCATGCTTTTATGAACAGAACTGATTAAGAAGTATCTGATGGCAGTTTGTTTTCCTAACAGAAAATACATATCCAAATAATAAATGCTTTTTACTGGCATAACACTGGGATCTTGTTGATAAAAACTTGTTTCCATGCTCCATTAATTCAAAATTTATTTCAAGTAGGACATTCACTGGTCACAGTAAATCCAGATTTTTAATTTTGTGTCAGTTTAATACCAATACCAATACTATGTCATCTGGAAGACATACATCTGGGTATTTGTTGTACCTTTTCTCTTAAACAGTCTCACTGGTCAGGATATGCCTTCATCTATAAATTTCTCACATGCATCTTTCAAGTCAGGTAACTATGACACACTATTTGAAAAGCAATCTGTTTGGGAATCCAAATTACAAAGTAGAAAATGGTGGCAAGAAAAAAATTACCATGAGATTCATAGCTGTTCAGGGAGAAGGTGATTAATGTTGTACAGGTCTGATTGTTTTCAAAATGATGTTATTGTTCTTAAAAAAATAATCTTGAAAGGTGATATTTTGGCTTTTCCTCCAATTAAAGCAAATATTGAAGCTTTCCACATGAAACACAGCACAGAAATGTACAGTGTTGTACTTGTTGCCCATTTTCTGCATTTATATATAGGAAACGGTGATCTGCCCAGTATTGTACTTGGTTTGAGAATTAATGTATGATAATTGTAGTTTATTTTTATGTTTATATAAATTGTGCAAAATTTGTTTTTCTAAGTATCTGGTATCCAGTGATTAAGATAATTAGATAGTTATTTTACTGAAATTGGTTGCTCTGATGAGATATTATGAATAGCATCCTTCCTTTACCCAGAAAAAAAAATAGCAATTAATTTTAACAAGGCAGAAGAATCACAATACAGAAGGGCTTCATGATGTGTAGGAAATAGTAGCTGCTGCTTTATTGCATATACTCTTGCTTTGCTTTAGCTTTTTCTTTAGGCTAAATGAAATAAGGCCTTTACAACTTTATGAGTGCAGATATGCACATATTTTAAACTTTAAATTAAAATTGCAAAACTTAAAAATAACATAATAGGACAAGCTTATTTTAAATTATTTAATCCTTCACTGTCTGTGAGGAGTGTAGTATTTCAGTACTTCTAATGAGTGAAAGGGACAGGAGAAAGAAAGGACAACTAGAATGGAATTGATGGGAGGAAAAGAGGGAGTGCACTAAAATATTCTAGAACTTTTACATTGATCTGCTTTGGGGTTTATCTGCAAACCTGGATAAATTTAATTAAGGCTGTTCTTTTTATGCTTTGCTTTATTCACTTGGTGTTTCTAACTCCCTTCCTTTCGTACTGCACTGAACAGGTACTTTCACTGCAGATTGCCATTGAAATATGGAATCTACAAGGTACTAAAGCGATTCAGCTCCTTAGGTAGGTTTCTTCGTCTGAAAGCACATATGTATTTTGAACCTCTAAAGACTTTTAACTGAGATACAAATAAAACACCAATAATAGGTATGCCTAAATTGGCCTTTTAAAATTACCATTACTTCCTAAAGCATGCTTAGATGATTGCAATTATCTGTTTGCTAATTTTGTCAATGAGATAACACACACAGAATCACTGTGGGGAATCTTTACAATATCTTTGAAGTATTCTGTGAGTCAGAGACTCTTATTTTCTGCTTTGTGGTGTGTGGTGAGAGCTACAATAACAATAATCTGGAGGTAGTTACTGTCTCTAAATTACTTCAGTTGAGCTTTCTCTGCAACCTTACACACTAATTTCTAAAAAAGCAATGCACAGAATCTGTTTCAGGGGGGATAAAACTGAGAAATGAAAAGGTTTTTTGGGTTTGTTTCTATCAAATGAAATCGATAGGCTAGACTTGTGAACAAGTTAAGTATTCTCTGTTTGTAAAACACATATCCAGTCGTTTTGTGTGTACAAAAATATAGTTATGTATAAATCCTATGCTGTTCTATTTGCCTGGCTAATGACCCTGTTTTATCTCTTCACAGTTGTGACAAATGCATCTGCAAAGCTCTCTAAGTGAGTGCTAACAAACCTGCTTTCAAATCTGTTTGAGTTTTCAAATAAATAGTGCCATATAAACAACTAGGAGGAAATAACTCTCTGGTAGAGCAAGATTATATTGAACATACATAAATTAGAGACATGTTTAAGTAGTGATAGGAAGTTGATATTTCCATAAACAACAGGAATTAGTTACAACTCTGTTCCTTTTATGGCTAAGCAAAAAGCTTTTGAGAAATATTAAAGAAACTGTTTATACTTCTCAACTCACAAAGTGCACTTGAAATACAGATCAAGAATTTGTTGTGAACTAAAGGATAGAATTTAATCAGATCATCAATACTGAATTTAAGAAGCAAACCTGAAAACTAGACTCAGCACTGACTCACACACTTGTGGCCTCCAAAGTAATTCCATGAAATGAATCTGTGTAGATTAGATTACAGCATCTTTAGATTACATTGACAAATGTGCATGCTTTTCATTTATTTTTTGAGTGTATCATTTTGTTCATTTATTACACGGATATGAAACTCTTTTTTAGCACTCTAAAGGCCAAGTTAATCTCTCAGATAATCATTTGTTATCTATGACTGAACAATAAACCTTACTATGGAAGAAAGTTTAGTAAAAATGGGCAAGGGCAATATGCCCATGAAGCTCAGGGAATAATGCAGGGTGTGAATGATTATAGCTGTAGCAGAGAAAGCTCTCTTTATCTCAATATAAAGGGAACCAGAAAGTGTGGCCTTTGTTTTAGTGAAACAGCTATATCAGTTGGGTAGATAATTGGCTATATTACAGTTAAGTGGATCAGCTTATGGTGTAAATGTTCTTCTCTGACTGCAATAAAAGACTGTGAATGTAATGTGCTGTAATGGATGGTTACAGGCTTCTTATGAAGACAGCTTGGGAAGATGACAAGATGGAGCTCTCTGAATATAGTTCAATGACATAAATGACCTGATAGGGGAAGTGGTTTTTTTGACATAACAATTGCAAACAAAGAAAAACTCATTTGAGATATGAGACAAGTGTGATATGGTGAATTATAAAATTTTTACAGAAGTTACAAAGGCAAATATGAGAATCACAAGCACTGCACTTCAAGAGATGGAAATTTGGCCTTCTTCAATAATGCCCTGGGTAGAAGACCTTGAGAGATTCCTCTGAAGGGGAAAAGGTCCAGGCAGGACTGGTTGATCTTGAAAATCAATTTCTTCAAAGCACAAGAACAGTCCTTTGCAACATTCAGTGTAAACAAAAGGCTGGCATGGAAAAACAGGTATGTACACAGTAAAAGGAGGTATACAGGAAATGGAAGAGATAATGAGCTACCCAGGAGGGCTACAGAGACAACACCTGGGAATGCAGGGATGGAATTTCTCACTTGGACTTGAAGCTAGCAATATGTACATCTGTCAACAAGGAGGGCTTCTGTAAGTTTATCAGCCAAAAAAAACCCCCAACAACAATAAAACCAAACCAAAACAACAAAACAAACCCACAAAACCCCTGGGGGAACAAACAAACAAACAAAAAAACAAAGCAAAAAAAACCAAAAAACACCACCTTAAGAAAAATTGGAACCCATTACTAAGTAGAACAGGATACCTAGTGGTAAAGAACAGAGAAAAGACAAAGATACTTAGTGGTGGTTCTTGTTTTTGTTGGTCAGACTCTCTCCACTTAGTTTTCATTAATCAGTTCTTGTTTCTCTCTTCCCAGTTTCCAAATCTGTTTCCTTCCAAATAAAAGGAATAAAACATTACCCACAATCAAGAAAAATACAGCTAGGGATTGTTTAAAGCAGAAGGACAAAAATCAGTGCATGGAGACAGGTGGGATGTTACCCAAGGGTGTTAGTAAAGGTGGTCAATATTATTACAAGGCTGTTTTCTATGATCTTTGTACAGTCATAGGACATGAAAAGTTTCTGGACACTGGAAAGGGCTAACATCACACTTATCTTCAAGACTGGAAAGAAAGAATCTGGAAAACTACATGGTGGACCAGTTTAATCTCAGATCCTGAGAAGATTATGAACCAAATACTGGAAGTCATTGTTTGAAAGAAACAAGAATACGATTGGCTAGAGTGGATTTCCCAAGGGCAGCAAACTGTGCTTGACCAACCAGACTGCCTTCTGCATTTAAAGCTCTCAGAAAAGAAGAATGAACAGTAGATGTTATTTACCTGAACTTTAGCAATGCCTTTTACATACTCTTCCATAATCCCTTTAGAGTCAAAATGGTTGTAGGCTGGAGAAATGGACAATAAGGTTGGTGAAAATTGACCCATCTATCTAAATTAATAAATTGTCATCAGGTGTAGAAAATCTAGCTTGTGCCTGATTATTATGTCTCAGAGATCAATACTCAACCAATATTATTTAATTTCTTTATTAGACACCTGGATGATGGCATAGAATTCTCTCTCAGACAATACTAAAGAGGAGGAATGGTCAATGGGCTGGACATGGCTGTTATTTAGAGGGACCTGAACAAGCTGGACAAAGGGATGACTGGAATGTCATGAAGTTTAACAAAGTCTTGCTTCTGGAATTAAATAACCCCAGACAGCAGTTACAGGATTCAAGCTGACTAACCAGAAAACTGTTTTGTAAGCAAGAGTCAGCAGTGTGCACTGAAGGTCATCTAGATACTTGGCTATTGCGAAAGATTGAGGGAAGCAATTTTTCTCTGCTGGGCAATTGTGAGATCTCATAGAGAGCATTGTATCCAGTTCTGTGCTCCTTAGTACTGGAAAAACAAAGCTGTAACACAGGCCACATGAGGAAAAGCTGAGAAAATTGTATTTGGTGATGAGGATAAAAAAAAAAGTACCACATGGCATCTTACTGGCTAATACAAGCCTAAAGCAATGGAAAAAGAGAAGTCAAAGTGAGTATTATTCTACAGTATGATAAATTGTACTGAGAAATATTGAACAGTTGTACTTACCAAAGCACAAGAGTACTATGAAATTTTTTGCCCTATTTTATGAAGCATTAAACTGTTCAAAATAACTATTGCTTCTAGATGTCATCCATAAATCAACTCAAGCTAATGGCAGAATAGTGATGGATATCTACCCATTTAAGGGATTTGATCATAAGACACAAGTTAAAACAGTGACAAGGCAGAGATAGATGTTTGTATTCAGATTAACATCCCAAGGTCAGAGTGCCTAGGCATATCAATGAGGAATTTCAACCAACACTCTTAAGAATATTAATCTAGATATGTATAATAGGAAACTGAAAAAGAGATTGAATTTTAATGAAGTTGTCTATTTTGATTGTCTAAGAAAATATTTATGGTAAACTAATCACACAGAGATTGGAGTTTGTTCTTGCATAGGGCCTGTTTCCTGAAAATATCAACCTTGTCCTGGGTTTTAATGACAATTTTACAAGGATGTTAATAAAACATTAAAGGAAAATTATAGTGTAAAGTCTTTATTTCTTGAATGGAAAAGTAGAACAAAACAAAATAATTACATGACAGTCATGCACTACTAATTCTAAGATGACTGTATGTTTATACAAAGTCTTGTTAAGGTTGTACAAGATCATTTAACATTTTAATTTGTGGAAGTTAATAACAGAAGATAGTGGAAGAGACATCTCAGGAACATAGCAATTAATGTCAGAAGAACTCAGCAGTTTCCTAGAGCAGCCTGGTTGTTTTCCAGGCTGTATTAACAGTTTTGTTCAGTCATATAAGATATTGGAAGACATTATCAAATTGTGTGTATGAGTGTAGTTGTTGTTTTAACAAAATGCTCAGCACTGTATTCTTGTCTACCTGAGATCGAAGCCAAGCCCATAGAGTACATTCTTGTGCTGGTATAGGGTTGGTTTCTTTCTTTGTGTCAAAGTAGTGCTCTTCCTATTTTCTTCTGTGCACTCTGGAAGTTGCAGTAGCAAGAAAAAACCCTAACATAATGAGTAATTCATTCAGTCTAAGATAAGTCTTTATGAAAATAAATTTTGTGATATGCACTCTACTAGATCATTTAAACTCTGTATACTCGTATCTGAAATTTACTGGATTAACAAGCTTTGGGCCCTGCTACTTCTGTAAACAAAACCTGAAAAGAAGTACTAGTTTTTAAGCTTCCAAAAATGAGTACTGAACCCTTCTGTTTAATTATCAAATGGCAGAGTTATTCTGAAATGTAAATATATGTATACATGTGTATATTTATATACATAAACGTATGCACACATACATCCCCTCTTTCCAGGTGAATCAACCATTAAAGTATTACACATTGAACAGTTCTATTGATGTCACCCTACTGTTCCTACTCCTTTCATATTCAGGAACACTTTTGTTCCCAGTTTTCAGGGCTTCGGATGAGCTCAGGCACATGTATATGCACAAAAATATCTTTATACAATATATTAAGCAGTTACAGTTATTGCAGATGAGTGAATAAACTATAGTGATAAACTATAGAAGGGTGTATCTTGAAATAGATTATCAAGAGAAATATTAATTTATTAAAAATTGTTTCTAATTAAGTAGGCACATATTCTCCATGTGCTCAGTTACATTCAGTATTTTGGAGGGATATCAGAAGAAAAAGAAAAGGCTGCTGCTGTAGAAAACAGTTGTCTTGAGTGTTGACTTTCAGATGTTATTTAAATTTCCTGAGATTTATCTTTCTAAGACAAAGTCTTAAGTAGCAAATTTACTCAGAAAACTAACCTGTCTTGATGCATTTCTGTGTGACCTGGTCTAGGGAATCCTGCTCTGGCAGGGGACTGGACTAGATGATCTTTTGAGGTCCCTTCAAACTCCTAACATTCTGTGATACAAATATTTTTAACTTAGAAAACAAACGAACAACTCCTCACCATACTGAATAGCTCCTCATTCATGAGCCTATGACAAAGAGGAAAGACATGGCTAAGCAAAATTTATATGAAAACATTTTAATTCCTTGTTATTCAAAAGATTTTTTTGTTCTTTCTTCACCTTAGCTGGGCAAAAGGAACAACAACAACAAAAAAGATACTTTGAGTTGGGAGTTGATTAGTTAATTTGACTCCACATCCTTAGAGAACTGAAGCTGTTGTAGAAAAAATCTCTGGAACCCTCTGCAGGGTAATTTTGATGCATTAAATCAATGCAAGAAGAATCAGAAAATAATTATTAATCATTTACTGTGAAAAATTAATGCAGAGAAAAATGTTAACATGATTGCAATCTTCATGTCTTCCATTTCATTGTTATTCTGAAAGTATTTCTGAACATTTGGGAACTGCAAAAGAACATGATGTTCAAAGTTATAAGGAGGGGAAATTGGGTAGGCAACTTGTTTCTAAAAAAAGGATTGGCATCACTTTGTCTGCAGGGAGATCAATGAAATAATGCACTGTATTTAAATGTTTCATCCAAGAAAAAGAGAACAATATTAATTATAGCCTTTAGCTCTTTTCATGGCAATCCTTTGGTAATTATAGTTCAAGAGAAAGTACAGAAGTAATTTAAAGACGTATTTCTTCATAAGATATGCAATTTTTTTCTTACAAAAGAGTACATTTCAAAGGAAGACTTTGTCTTAAGTTAGATATGCATTGTTTGCATGGAAGTAATGAAATGAACTATAAAGACATTTCTTCAGTGCATGTTATTTTTACAGCTGCATCCATGGCAGTAAACTTGCCTATTGATAGTATGTTAATTGACATCAGCTTTGATGGTACCTGCTAAAGACCTTGAAATTATTGCTGGTGAATTTTACTATGATTTTTAATGAGGTTTTTGTTTTGTTTTGGTTTTTTTGTTTGTTTATATTTTGGTGTTTTGTTTTTTTTTTCCTTTTAGTACATGGTATGCTGTTTTACAATATCAGTTTTAACTATTTAAAAACTTAAGAGTCTCAGGGAATACCCAGTGATGTGTAAGGACAGAGAAAGTCTTGCAGGCCAAACTCAAGACAGAAAGAGTGAGATTCAAGTTAGAAAACATATCTGAATTAAAGGGAGTTTGTAACTTTATGTAGTGTCTCATTACACAGATGTGTATATGTCTTTCTTTAAAAACTTAAATAGAATATCAGTCTGCTAAACTCCATTAGGCATCTTGCTTGACTCTGTGTAAGTACTGTTCAGCAATAGCTAAAACACCCCTGTGTTATCAACACTGTCCTGGTCACAAATCCAAAACACAGCAGCTTATGGACTGCTGTGAAGAAAATTAACTCCCAGCCAAAACCAATATACTACCAAAATCAGCCTTTTACAGCAAGTGAATAGGACAGAAAGCAGTCAGTGGTAGATGGTCTCCGGATACAGACATTTGTTACAGTAGTTATAAGTTAAATCCTTCTTAGGAAGAATGTAAATGCAAATAGCATCACATGAAGTTCTCTAGATGTAATTAATTGTCTAACCTAAGGTAGCAGTCTGGGCTTCCACAATCAACTGAGAGAAATACATGCTTTCAAAAGACTATTAACCTTTTTGCTGTTGTCTCAAAAGACTATTAACCTTTTTACTGTTGTCCCACTCCTTTTCACACCTGGGGCCTCACATTTGTGCTTCAGCAGTGACCTGCTTTCAAAAAAAGAAGATGAATATCCTTCCACTACATTCACTCACAGCTGGTTTTTAACCTATTATATCAATCTGTGTTGAAAGAATTCTCCTGGCCTCCAAAGTCCATATTTTGTCAGGCTAGGACTCAGGCAAGTCATCTATTAAATATGAATTCCAACCACTAGATTATTAGAATTATGCAGAATATTTAATGAAGATATTTGCTACATAAGTTTACAGGTTCATGTTGGATGTGTCAGGAGGATTACATGGTATGCAAATGTCCATCTTGGTATGCTTTTGGCAACATACATGTCTAAAGTATACTTAAATTTAATCTAGATCATCTAGTTTTATCCTGTGATATCTTCACAGGCATTTTTCCCACATGTAATAAGTTTATTTGGTTTAGTTTTATGGGTTTGTATTACAAAATAAAATAATTCAGAATTCTATTTGGTGGAGGAACTTTTCTTCGTTACTTTTTTTTTTATTTTCATCTTTCCAATCCTCTTCCTTCCAAGAACAGGAGGAAATCAATAAGAGTCACAAAAAGAAATATTTATTTTTTCAATCAGTGAAAAGTATATTTTAAACCTATTTCATTACCATTAAAAATGTCATTTAAAATTAGACAACTTTAGAAGTGTAAAAGTTTCCACACTCTTATTTTTTATCAACAGCTTGAAATGTCTCACTTTTGAATGCATATTTCTACTTAGATAATGAGCCAAAAAAGTAATTTTCAGTGGTGAATGAAAACTAGCTTTTTCCCCATACAGTTTCTGAGAGGATTCTATACCCTTCCTTTAGTGATCCTGAGTCAAAGTGAAAAAAGGAATCATGAAAATGTTCAAAATATGATGACAATTTAAAGATAAAAATTAGACCAAAAAAGTTATTTTTTTACTTTGCTTTTATTTATTATTTTATTTTGGGGAAGATGTATTTTAATGTTTTTATCTTCTAGGGAAATGCATTTCAAAAATATTTGTGAATAGAATCACTATTAGTTTAAGAAAAATATAAATTTCTTTCCTGACAATTATAAAAATCATTTTTCACATTTTTATGGAATCTGGGGGTGCAGAAAAGAAGTAGAAGTGAAAATTGACCCAAACTTAACTTTTCCCTGTTAGTTCCCACATGTTCTTGGTGCCTTTTTTTGAATGCTGATGGATTTTCCAGCCAAATATACTCCAACAGTCCTCAGAGCTCTTAAATAATTCTAAAAATAGCCTTTACTGATGAAATCACATCTAAAGAATAGGTTTTTGAAACAGAAGAGTGTTTTTTTCTCTAGCTCTTATAGCACCACAGGGTATGATATGAAAGTACATCCCTAAGTGAATTACTTTGTTTCTGTGAGCTGTTGAGGGGCTTCCTTACAGACAGTTTTCCCTTTCCCCCTAGAATTGTAGTCAATCCATTTTTCACTAGGTTTGTTTATGTTGTTAATGGTTCAAGGAGCATTTTGAGTAGGTTGGTAGTGAATGAAGAGACAAACTTAAAAGCCTTGGAGTTTCTCTGTTCAGACAGGCATTGATGGAACTTTTATATGCTATTTTTATACCTACAACTGACCTTCAAAACTTGTGAGCCTGAAACATGGCTTCCTACCTAGGGTATTCATGAAGATATTGCCACCACACCTGAACTGTCTAATGAAAACCATGAACTATTGCAAATGGAGACTGTAGAAGGAATGTGTTAGATGTTTGCAGTCTTCTTATCCAACACAATTAACATGGTATTGATTTGTGTTGCAGGATTTTATAATGGGAAAAAACCTCTCTCTGCCTCCTTCCCAGTTCCCAGTTCCCAGAAAGGCTAATAGAAGCTGCAGAAAAGGAATGTAGGGAAAAGTTAGAGCTGCTAGCTTCTAATACTGTCCTTTTTTTTGAAATTTTTAATATAGGGAAGTGCAGCTTCTCCCAATCTGTCCTTAGTTTTTCCCTAATTAGTGATTATGACTATTAAGTTTGATAAATAGTTCCTTAGCTGTTTTTTTTTTCTGGTTGCTATTGACATTATGTAGGGTATCTTCACACAGAGGTGTTGTGGGTGAAGGCACCGTGGTTTTGACAGGAGAGTCTACAGCCACTGGAGCTGACAGATTCACACCCCAGAGCCAGGGCAGGAGAGAATGGTTAAAGACAAAGCATGAATACAGACGAAGATGCTGCCATGGGCTGTAGGTTTCAAGCATTCTTTCTCTATCATTCTTCCTCTATAATCTTTATGCCCAAAAAGACAAATAAGGAGACAGAAAAGTAAAAAAAAGAAAATTCATAACTCTGAGGAGGGAACAAGCATCTATTATTTCTTTCCTTATCTAATCAGCAGCTGGTTTGAAGAGAAAGGAAGGGAAGGAATTAGGGGGAAAGTTATGATCTTTTAAGGCAGGAAGAACACAGGCAAATTTGCTATGCCTCACTCCTCAAGTACGTCTTCATATGTGGATATAAAAATGTGGGGATTTCCAGGGAGATCTCTTCAGAATCATCTAAACTGTATTGAACCAAGATTGCTGGTTATGATTACAACACTAGACTTCTGTTTGGTGTGCAGTAATCTGAGTGTTGGGGTATCAGTAGGTCCACTAGGAGTGAGAGCACGAGCACAGCAGTGTCTGTGCCAACAGCAGTGACAGTCTATGTGCTGAAGCTTGTCAACACAGTAATTATATATTCTCATAGTTACATTACTGTTATATCCTACCTAGACTGTATTTTCCATTCCTGTTGGTATGTCTTAGACATAATTTCTTCCCAAACTTTAATTTAACTTAGAGAATACAATCTCAAGATTTTTTTTAAAGACCTGAAGAATATTCAGCTGGTTTTAGTTTTCACAGATACAATCACACAGTAGAGAACAAATAATCATAATTTTGATGTATAGTAACTGCCTCTTTTAAATTATTTTTTCCCAAGTATCCCAAGGGAGGAAAGTAGACAAATTTAATTTAGAAATCTAATGAAAGTGGTTTTAATATCTTAGCTTCTGCCATAAACTTTGCTATATAACCAAGCAACTTGACTGTTTCTGCAAGTGGCAACTGTATTGTGTATTTTTCCCTTTCTGATAATGCTTTTTCCTACTTCAAAGAATCTTAAAATAATTGAACTTGTGTTATATGTAGGAAAGTAGGGTAAAGTTAATTGAAATTTATGTTAATTGTGTTAATTTCTTAATTGCTTCAAATGTGGGATAACACTGCCATAGACTTCATATAGAATTTAATACAACTGTGAATTCTACAATAATTTTGGATTTGCTTCAAGCATCATGTTCTTAAAAATTGTAATGATTGGATCTTGTACGTGATGCATTCCCAGTGAGAGTAGATTTTTAATACCCTTTTACAAGTGAATATTCACTTTGGGAGTGTAGAAGACATGTATGGCTTGCTCTTTTAATGCAGGAACTCAAAGTATGTTTTCTGACAGACTCACCTGGCTTCAGAAGGAGAATAGTGTTACATAAAAAGGAACAGAGGGCACGGTTCAGTTGTTAGCAAAAAGGTGTCTAGTACCATTTCCTCAGGGTGCTCTGTGCTATATCCTGTTGCTAATGTAGAAGCACAGAGATCCCCATAAGTCCTATGTCACACACCTCAGCTCTATGTGAAAACTTCCATTGCCTTAGGGCATCTGAAATGGCATTATCCATCTGTGTCTAATGGAGATGAGAAGTTATAAAGGAGATTTCAATTACTCCATGTAATGTGGGTAAATGTTCATGCAAGATACAAACAATAAATTAGATGTCATCAATAACTGCTTCTTGGAAAAATTAATCAGAGTACCACAGGAAGAGAATTATTTTCTAGCTGTGCACAGGACTGAGATACAGTGCTAATACAAAGGTTTTTCAAGGATGGTTTTTGAAAAAATTATTTTGAAAAAAAAATTATTCAGTATAATATGGGACGATATATTGATCAACAAAAGAACTTGAAGCAAATAAAAAAATAGAGGAGATCAGGAAAAAAGTATCAAAGGTTATTTATCAGAGAAAGGTGGCTATCTAAAACAAGATGATTCAAAAATGAAAAGATGAATTAAAATGGTGAGAGCATGAACTCTAGCACTGTAAATGTGTATCTTCAGCAAAGTATGCACTATTACCTCATTTACACTTCATATATATGTACACCTCAGTAAAGTAGATGTTAAAAGATTTTGAGAAATATCTTGTCAAAACTACAGATAATATGTATGAAAAGAAAGAATGCTCTCAAAGATTCTGTACTGCTTAAAAATCACCAAGCTGTAAAAGATGTTAAAAAAAGGAGAATTTCATTACAAGTTCAAGTAATTCACATATGACATTTTGGATGTACTAATTAATATGAAAATTATCACATCAATTGGCTTAAGAAGCAGAAGTAGAAGAAAGTAGTAAATTTGTTAGTATTTCTAAAGGATTCCAGGCATGACATAAGGTACAGACTGTAACTCTGACTAATAGAAACTTTAGTAAAGAATATGAGGAAAAGCTCGTTAGCAATTCCCTAAAATTATTATGCTTGAAAATGTACTAATATTTATGCCCTCTTTTTGAAGTTTTTCTTGCTCTTTCATGTTTTTCCAGACTTAAAGGGCAATAACATCTCTTTGAAGAAGAGACATTGGGGATGTCACAATGAGTTGTCAATACCCCAAGTTCTCTCTGGGAAGATTTTGATGTTCATGGGGAGTTTGATGTTCAGTTAAAGTTTGAAAGCTGCACTGTAGCCTCCACCAGCCATTATTATGCAGTGACTTTATCACTGGTTTTCTCATACCTTTACTGTATGTATGGTTCACCAAGCTTCAATTGCAGCATAGTAGGGCAATAGTCACTTGACTACTAGTGAATGGCTAAAACCTGGTCTACCAAGGCAAACCCTGACATGCCCTTAGATACAGCAATTCCTTGTAAGTAGGACGTCTGTGATCCTTTATTATTAACGTTTATTAATTATTAACTATTAATTAACTCTTTAGTTACTTCACCCTGTTTCTTCCTTTCTTTCCCTAAACATTTGCCATAGGTACCCTGACATCTCCATTGCAGGAGGTCCTTAAGAGCAAGCCAAATGACAGATGAAACTGAACTTCTTTTGGGGCAGAAACACAGGTTACATAAACCCTTTTAAAGCCTTCTACTTTTACTTTTGTGAATATAGTGCAGGTCATTCTTACAATAATTTCTATATGTGTTGAATATTTTTTATCATTTACAGATATTTCATGTGATTACATGTCAGATTATGAAAGGAGTTACTTTTTTAAATTATTATTGATACAATGTTTAATGTACATTTCAAAAGGTTTGCATTTGATTTCTCTTTTATATTTTACACAGGTATCTATTGCCAGCTAAAGAATCCTATGCCCCAATGTTCCAAAAAATTAGAAAATTTACTGTCAGGGAAAGGAAAGAGAAAGGATTAAAGAACAACTGTGTATGTCAGGCATCCAACAGTGAAACTCCCTGAGGAGCTAACGTTACAGAAGATACTCCTATTCTAACAAGTTGCTTAATGTTCATGCTTTGTAGAAGAAGGTATTAGCAGGATAAAGGAATATATTTCTTTTTTCTTTCTTTTTTTCTTTTTTTTGTATGGCTTTCTAAAAGACAAAGTCATCACATCCCATTGCTAAACTTCACAGTAATTCATCTAAGATAAAACAAGAATTTGCTAACATTATTTGAGAAAAAAAAAAATCTTCTTTACATTGTGACTCTAAGCATTCCTGTCTAGACAGTTAAAGTAAAAGACAGGCTTAGATTTAAGGGAGTTTTAAAAACAACTCAGAAATTGGGAGTCATATGATTGCCCTAATGACTCCATGTTAAGTTTATTTGCACATTCACTGGAAAGTAGTAAAAGCATAAGCAGACAAAGTATTTTCAGTCTGT
Source organism: Galbula dea (assembly GCA_013399015.1). NCBI lineage: Eukaryota > Metazoa > Chordata > Aves > Piciformes > Galbulidae > Galbula > Galbula dea. Next base: position 337,082 of record VWZX01005355.1, on the reverse strand, counting down.
TCACCCTTTTCCTAGTGTGACCCATATAACTCTTTCACATTGCCTAGTTTCTTATAAGAGCTCAGTGGATTTTTATTGACTGTATTTATATGCTTAGTCCTAGCAGAAACTAAGCCAGATTTAACAACAAGTCAAGGAGAGCTAGGACGAGCCACGTCCTCCACCCACCCCTGCCTAAGACTATCCTACTCTGCTGCTGGAACTCATCCCAATGCCTAGGGACTTGGAGTTTCTGGCCAGGCTGAGGGATGTGGCTGCCACTTTCCCTTTTGCAGGTTCAACCAGCCCTGAAGCTGAGTGCATATCCCAGAGTCACAGACAGAGGACACTAACATGTCTGGTTGCACAAACAGTCACAGACAAGGCACTCGCTCCAGCAGCACCCACATTCAGGTCTCACAACAGACACAGGCACAGAAGGCCACGTCCCCTCCTCCTTTGGGCCTGGTAGAAACAAAAGATCTCTAGTGCAGCACACGCACCTCAATTTCCATATTCACAAGCACACACATGTTTACTGGTCACTGAACAGCTGCCCAGCAGCCCTGCCTGAATATTAGCCCCTCTTAGTGACCCATTGGGTCTGCAACTTTCTGGCTGGTCCAGCTGGTTCTCACTGCACACATGCAGCACTAACACATATCCTATAGGCACCCTGCATTCTTGAGTCCCCCCAGACACTAGCACAAACCTTCTGCCTGACTGATTCCCCTGTCCAAATTCAAACTTCTCAGACACAGAGCTCAGAAAGGCAAATGTACTGACCAGCCCTGTTTTACACTTGACTGGCCTCTTTTATCTTTTTCTGTCTATTTCTTCACTTTGTTATTTCTTGTTTCCTCCTCCCCTGCTGCCTTTATCATTTGTTCCTCAGGTCTGTGTCCCTGTATGTTCTTGTTTGTGGCCTTTTTTTTTTTTTTAAGTGAAAAGGCCCTTTACCAGTTATCCTTAAAGGAGCAGGGTATGCTTTCACATAGAATCATAGAATGTCCTCAGTTGGAAGGGACCCACAAAGATCATCAAGCCCAACTTCCATCTATGCACAGGACAACTCCACATACCCTTACAGTATCTAGCTGTAAAGATCCATGGCAGTAGAGACTTGGAGAATACTACTAAACAGATCTTCAAACCACATAGTGCCATTTCACTGGATCAGCTGAGTCTCCATTAATATGTGTGCACAAGTTATGGGAGAAGCTTTTCCCTGAGAGCTTATCTTTTGCTTTCTCTGCTTCGTAAATTGAACTCAGCAGTGTCACTTTTCCCCTCAGTGATACTTCCTGTGTTCCAACAACCCAACCATCCTTGGTAGCTCTCCACTTGACTCAATTACAGCATGTCAAAGTCTTCCTTGTACTGCATATCCAAGAGTGCAGGGGTCAGTACTCTGGGTGCCAACCAGTGACAGGAGGCTTCAGTCTTGTTAATACAGTCCGGCAGGTGATCAGCTTGCTTTCTTTGCTGCAAGTGCCTATTGATGACTAATGTTTAGCTTCTTGCCCTGCACATCCTCCTGCCTTTTCCAACAGCCTCCTTTTTAATCATCAGGAAACTAGTCTGCAGAATTGCATTAGAGTTATTCTGTCTAGGTGCAAGACTTTGTTTTCTTTTGTCGAATTTAATGAAATTCCTTCAGCTTTTTAAGTTCCCTTTGGGTAACAGCTCTCCCTAACATATCAGCTGCTCCCTTCAGCTGTTTATTGTCTGTGGACCTGTTGAGCCATTCTGTCTCATCTTCTGTCTTTAATGATATTAAATAGTCAATTGAATTTATTTTATCTTCCTAGAATGTTATCAAATGGGCCAGGCATGGTTTAGCCTTTCTACTTCTTTATCAGCTGTTCAAAATCACCTTCTTTTCCTCCTCATAACTGGGCATGGCTTATAGTGGGATCTGGCAAACTGATGGACCTCTAGTTCCTTTTTCTTACAATTAAAGAGTAGGTGTCTTTTTAAATACTTCTCTGCTCATATTTACAATAATGTAAAGGCAAACTACTGCAACTGCTGTGAGCAGCCATCAGATAATTTTCATAAAATATCCTGCCCACAATAGTAAATGTGATTTATAGGTCCAAAAATTATTCACCTTCTCTATGTTTGGGGATTTCACCATGTTGTTTTTTATTTATAAAAACTGTAATAATTTCAGAAGATATGTAGGCTTCTCTCTTTTTTAGCAGGCAGAATACTTTGTGTTCATAGTAGCCATAGGACTTTTGCACTTCACATGGGGAGGAAGCTCTATCCACAGCTCTTCTTCTGGGATGACATTGTCTTCAACCTTTTTCAACTTCACATCATCAGTAATCAACATTACTTCTGCTCACACTAACATGAGCAAAAGCATAACAACCTTCAGATTATTTCAGAGTGCTATCACATTCCTGACAGAACAAATTTACAATAAACCAGAATCAGTAAAGACACTAGTCAGAATTCATTTTCACTTACACTGATGAAAATCCAAAACCAGCTGAACTTAGTTAAAAAGTTAGCAGCTGACTCAGAACTGAGTTCTCAGACAGTTACTGAATTTGTCAGTTTGAATCCTGAAGTTTAATTGTTTGAATTTATGTTGATATATCTGAAATATTATTGACCTTTGCCAGTCTAGCTGATCTTGGCAGTGTCTGCCCATTAGCTCATACAATACGGTGTTTAATTATAATTCTGAATTTCAATGACAGTATGAAAAGTTTCTTCCTTTCTCCCCCAGGGTGGGGGGTGAATATGTAAAAATGTACAGGTAAAGTACACATGGATTCTAAAATCTAAGAAATACAAAGTAAAGGAGAAATGTTCATTCTTAAGCATTACTGTGAGCCTGACCCCATATTAACTTTACATTGCAAATCACATAGGGAGAGCACTTAGTTCAGAACAAATACATAAAATTAATGAAGTCCAGCACTTTCTAATCCTATTAGAAAGAAGTGGTTTAGTAAGTGCTTTAAAGTTTTCAATTTCTCTGAAATCCTTAGTAAACTTTACTATTAATTTTTTTACGCAATATAAAGCCCCAGAATTTGTCTGTGGACATATGTCTATGTGTCTGTGCATCTGCCTGATTATGAAAAGTAATTGAGAGTTCTCATTAGTTTGAAGCCTGAATAGAAAGCCTCCAGAATATCTTCCTTCAAAAAAGTTTCAGCAGTTTTCCTTCAACATGAACAACAATTGTTGCTTTCTGATCATAGTTTTTCCAAGTTAAATTCTTGCGTCTGTCTCTCACTAAAGAAAGCAGTGACAATGCTCTTTCAACACAGAGGAAAAGGGTCTTAGTCTATTGTGCTATGATGAAAAAAGTCACCATTAGGACTTTATGACTTTTAATTTCAGGCTGTTTTGAAGACTACTTAAACTGGAAAATGTTTTCCTTCTACAATATAGCAAGCAGCTTACTAATAAAATTTATTTATTGACATTGTTGGTGTTTAGTATAATCTAAACTTGACATTTGGGGGGTTTTACAAAAACTTTGAGTTTTTGGTTGGTTTTTTTTTTGAGAAAAAAATAAGGTCTTTTGGGATTTTAGTTTTTATAACTTTTAAAGCCTCTAAAATGGTGGAGTGTCTTTTTCCACTATTCAGTTGCTCAAAAGTAGGCTACTGTATTTATTCTCAAAAAAAAATTAAGAGTAGAAAAAAAATCCCACAAATATTTACAAAAATATTTCATCTAGAACATGAGTGTTCAAGTAAGAAAACAAAAAAAGATGTGACCTGGTGAATACATAAGATTACAAGAGAAATTATAATAAATATTTCTCTTTTTCTCCGTATCTGATAATGGATGTTTAGCTCAAGGTTAAGAAAATGTTCTCCTTAATTAAAAACTGAAGAGGTCATTATTGCTCACACTATCTTTGGTCAATATCTGTGCATAGCTGTTTAAGTGAAAATATATGGTTTGTCGTGTCTAGCTTCTATTTTTCCACTACTGTTTATTTCCTCTAGAAAATCACAATAACTGCTAATAGCATGCCTTTTCACTTGATCACTAGATTAGGATGGAGATGGCTTTTTCCAGTCAAAAGATGAAAAGGTTATAGTGTTTCTCTGAGATTTTCACATTAATAAGAATATTATGGTTTTGACAATAAAAAGAGCCTAAGCTACTAATTACAAAGAGATAATATGAATCATAATGTCAGTGGCATTTTGGTCCTACTTTACAGATAAGCAAAACCACAGAATAGCAAGTGTAACATTTGATATATGAAAGCATTCACAGTTTTACCACAGATATATATCTGCTTTTATCCTTCTATCAATATTTTTTTATATATGAACCTTCAAAATATGGATATTTCTTATGGATATTTGCCCATTAAGTTACTTAAAATCTCTTATTCAAGGAGATACACCAACCAAAGCTGAACAGCAAGTACAGTACAAACCTTGATATTATGCTTGGTTTAAGCACTTTTAAAAAAATTTTGCCTAATCAACCTACTTTCAAGCTTTCATTCTCTACTACAGGAAACAGCAGAAATTAGATGCTGAGGAAACTAAGGAAGTAGTCTTCAGTAGTAGTAATCACTTCCTAGTAATTTGCCATCAAAAAGCTAACAGCTCATTCAGATTGAGATTAATTTAAAACCTATTTTTAGAGACTTAAATATTAACCTGCAGAATCTGATCACTTTGTAATCAATGAAAAGAAAATCAACATCCCCAGAAGAAATTTCAGTTTGTTGCAAGACAGATATCTGTCATAATTTAGATGAGGAGATGTTTATTCCCCTCCTTTGGTTATAATGAGAGATTAGGTTAACTTAGATGGCAGCTGGTAGAGATCTAAATTTAGATGGAATTGCTGTGTGCCTTATTACATGCCAGTAAGTTTAAAAGGTTCTTATCCACAAAATTCAACTAACTTTAAAGCCCATTTCGAGGAATAAAATGCATCTGCTCTTTAGTACTTAATCATACTTGTCAGGTCTAATAAATTAAACACATCCAGGACCATTTTCTGACATGGAAGCCAGCTGCCACAGAAAGGTTTGTGCCCATGCTATTGAACTCTGTTGCTCTCCAAATGACCATAGCCACAACCACCCAACAGGGACTGGACTCTTGCCTGTGCGGCAGGGCAATGCCAGCTGGCCCAAGCCAGACTGTGCCTGGGATTGTTTCCATGAATTAGCTAGATAAACATTCAGTCTCAGAGCCTGGGAACACTCTGTGACACTGGCTTAGTTTATGAAATGTTTAACACCTTCTTTTTTGGCAGTGTACATTACTGAGGGTTTATAAAAAGTAAATTTACTGCTACATTAACAGATTACATTACTCAAGGACATTATTGTGGTTTTTACCCATGAAACAATTACAATCACCTTAAATGAAATGGACAGCGTGAAGTGAAATGAATATCTCCTAAGCATAGCAACAAACCACTGGTTTCTTAGTGCACACTTCAATGGTTTTTAGATACTTAAAAGGATTATTGAAGCACTCTGCTGATATATCCTCTCAGTACTTCAGAGTTCTCCAAAATTGTAACACCATATTGCTTTTCATCCTTTAGTCTGGGATTTTAGATCATAAAGAAACCAACATTTCAAATTAGATCTTTTTGTTCATACACTGCGTATGAATTATATATGCTAGGGTGACCTTAAATTAGCATTTTAAAGCCTTGGTTTAGTGCCATGCAGAGCTAAATTCAGGGGTAGCAAACAGGAGAACACTAGTTACTGGCCAAGGAAGAGGTCGTCTGAGTAAGTTAGAGGACACTGAAAATGGGAAGTGGTCAATATTAGGCTCTGCTTATAGGCCTTGTGAATCAGTAGTTATGTTTGCTGCTTGGAAAGAGCAATCCAGTGCTAAAATATACAACAAACCCATACATTTGAAATTTTGTATTTTAATTTCCTTGTATCCCAATGATACCTCAAAGAGATTAAAAGAATATTCAATCAGTAAGTATAATTTAGGAAAATTTGTTTTCTATCAAAACAGTGCTATGCTCAAAAGAATATAATATATAATCTAATTTGAACACAATATCTTAGTAAAGACCCCCAAATATCTTAATGTGGAAGAACTAGAAAGAGCTACTGAAGAAGTCACTGCTGAGGTTTGTCTTAGAACCACTCTCTGCTGCAGCACTTTGAAGCAAACTCTAAGAAAGAGAATGGTAAGTAATTTTGCAAATGCAACTGTCAGAGGATTTGATTCCAGAATTCAATTACAAATATCAGAATTGGCTTTTTAGTGTTTTCATACTGAAAGCATAATGGTTTAAATGTCAAAATTATTCAGTAAACTCTTTGCTCTATACTTCAGTAATTAGACATAAGGCTAAATTATTATCCAAATACTGGAAGTTGATGGTGTTATAAAATGTAGGTCAAAGCTAATTTGTAAAAGATACATATTTCAGGGAGGAGACAGAATGTGCTATCAGCTTCTTTACATTCTTAATATAACTGTACTAGGTCTGTGTACTAAGTGCTTCAAAATTTATTGAACAAAAGACACTTTTGTGGTTTAATCTGTCTCACTTGTTTAATCTTCATTCCACTGTTCTCCTTTGACACTATGCCTTTCATTTCTTTTCTAAGAGCAAGTTCCCTTAGTCTCATTTAAGTTTATGAGACATTCAGCAAATAGGAATATTTGGGTTTGGATGCTCAAATACTCATTAATAGTGACTAATTTTATAATAAGAAGGAGTTCAGTTAATTTGTGAATGCACGTTTAAATTTTACTTTATTTTCCATTACATGTAGTTTTTAATTGTCCCTAATAGAAAGGGATCACTTGAAAGAAGGTTCAAAACCATAGCATTTTATTCATACCAGTAAATTTACTTTTAAAGTAGAAATCTCCTATTCTGCAAAAAGTTGTAGCTGTAAACAAAAATAAACGATGAACAAATAACCAAATCACTCATCAATAGCCACTGAAATCCTGTTCTCTGTGTCCATTTAGAATGAAAAACTGATTCTGCACTGAAATCACTACGTGTTTTTTTAAGTCAAAATGAAAGTCTAGGAAAATACATTTACAACATCTCTGCAAAGGTTCATAGGTTTCAGTGTAGGGGGAAAAAAAAAGCAGTTAAAGCCTTTAAGAATGCTAGTGGAGTAATCAGGCAATGAGATCAAACTACAGCCATGGCTTCTAGTTCCTCATGGTGTTGCCACAATTCCATATCTCATATTTATATTTCATATCACATTTTGTTTTCCTCCACAGACAGGTTATCTGTCTAATCTGTCTTATCCATTTAGTATTCTGTCATTCTCTCTCTATTTATATATATCTTTCTAAATACACACACATATATGCACATACTATAAAAATGTCATTTTGTTACATTTTGTTTCTTACTTTCAGGACACTGCTAAGACAGAGCCAAATCCAAACTCTGGGCAGCCAATCTTTGTTAACATACAATAGGGTAACATTGCAGAAAGTAACATCTATAAAAGCCTATTGAAAACTCCGGAGAGACTGATACCCAATTAACAGCAAAACCAGCATGAACTATGGCAACAAGAACATTCCATTTTGTGAACAAGAATCAATTATTAAAAGAGGACTCTACATAAGAAATATTATAAAACATTCTCCCTGTACTCTTTTCATCAGACTTCAAAGGTACGTTTCTCAAACAGATTAAGAATATACTATAATTCAAAGGCTACATTTATGTTGTGATACTAGCTGCAAGAAGCAAAAGAATTGAAATAAAAAGAGTAGCTTTTGTTTCTTCTGAAGAGAAATGATAATTCCAGCAAGAGATGACTTCCACAAGCTTTTAAATTTCAAAATGAAAAGAAGCATATCTTATATTTTCTGGAATAGGGCAAAAAAATCAATATAATCTGAATCAAGTAAAAGTGACTAAGTCAGTATGATTTTGGTAAGGATTAAAGATTGCATAAAACCAGACTTTGATGTTTGTTTGGTTTATTTTAACTTGGCTGTGCAGGGCAATATTTTTTTCTCCATCTGTTATGAATTTTCAGAATATTGCATGATGAATTAAGGATTTTTAAGTTCATTTAGAAAAGTAAATTACAGAGATTCTTTTGTTCTGTTGGTTTTGGTTTTTATTTAAAAAAAATTTTAAAAATAGAAAAAGAACCCCCAGCAAACCAGAATTTATTCGAATATATTTAAATAGAAGTTTTTATTTTGTATGCTGTGAAATACTAAATTTTATCTTTTTTTCTAGCAAACTAAAATGAAGCAGTTTGGAAAAGTAATGGAATTTAATTTCAATCTACTCATCACAACTAATCTGTGTGTTGGTACAGATTTTTCCATGAAAAAAAGAACCACCTTAATTGTTTAACTCATTTATGTCAGTCCCACAGAAGATAATGGGATGATTCATGTAATTAACACCAGTAGAGTTTGGCTTATGTGTTAAAAATATTAATGATTTCTGAAAGCTTAATAAGTGCTCAATTATAATGAATAGTTCATAATCTTTACTCCTCAGTTGGTGTAAATCCTTAATGTTTTGCTAAAAATGATAGTGTTCCCCTTTCATATAAAATTTTTGAGAAATAAATTTTAAACTAATTTTAAGGTGATGTTACTGAAGGAGAAAAAAATATGTTTTATGTAAGTATGTATTGCTACAGACAAGAAAGAGCATTATTTTTTTCATTTAAATTGTGGAAAATTTCCAGAAAGTATTTGTTTCATTTATTTCACCTATTACATCGGGTTTTTGTCTGATATTTTTGCCTTCATTTCTGAAGCTTTAACTACTGAATGAAGAGTCCTCTTTATAGTCTCTGAATGATAACCAGATATTGTTTAACTGTTATTTCATTCTGAGCAAGATGGAAGAATATGAATAGATTCTTAATAAATGTATAGATATTTGTTAGTTTTGGGGTTTTTTTTATTAAGCGTTAATTCCTTTTATTTCTCACTTATACAAATGTTTCTGGTACTCACTTCTAAAGACTTAAAGTGCTTTTGCTACTCTACATGTGTTGACATCTACATGTCTAGAAGTTACTTGCTCCTAACCCATAGTACAGTGTAGTATCTTTGGAGGTTAATTTTTAGATTAAAAAGGATATCAGTAAACTGCAGCTGGAATTTAAGAGATAGAAAGAGATAGGACAAAGGGGAATAGTTTCAAATGGAAGGAGGGAAGATTTAGATTAAATCTTAGCAAAAAGTTCTTTATTCAGAGAGTGGTGAGGCACTGGAACAGGTTGCCTAGAGAGGTTGTGGCAGTGTTCAAAGCCAGGTTAGATGTGACCCTGGGCAACCTGCTCTACTGTGTGGCATCCCTGCCTATGGCAGGGGAGTTGGAGCTAGATGATCTTTAAGGTCCTTTCCAACCCAAGCCACTCTATGAATCCTAACATTCCAGATATTTTGGCCTGAAAAAACTTAAAAATAACAGTTATGATTGGATATATGTGGTCTGAAGAGTAATAAAGTCTGACAACAAATTATAAAGCAAGGCTTATTTAAGGCGGTAAGAAAAATGTGCAGCAGCATGCCAATACAACAACTCACCTGGTCCCCAGTAACAAATGCAGGATCATAAGAGATACTGTGGCTCTGGCAGAATGCCAGGGACAGTGAGTGTCTTGGTAATCTGTCAGCAACAGCCAAATATGCAAATGGCTTTTGGGTGTAGGTAAGAGTTGCATCGTTCCTTGACTCCACCAGAGTGATTTGAGAGACTCACACTTTACGTGGATAGTGAGGGCAGCATCCTGCCCATGCTGCTGCTAATATCAGTAAAGGGTTGGGGTGCCAGGAGGCAGGGTGTTGGCAATCTGTCTACAACAATGATGTTAATCAAGGGGCAGAGTATGTCAATACTGCATGAACAGAGATGAAGCTTGGACTAGCAGCTATATATTATGCATGCATCCAATAGGCTATAAAAGGGATGAGTTCTACCTAGCCTCAAACTGAGTTTAACTTGTGCTACTTATCTGAAGATAAGGACTAGTCCCTGCCTTTGTTTCTTTTAGTAATATAAAATAAAGGCACAGCAGGTCATAGCCATAATGTCAGGTTTCAAATTTTCAAATTTAATCACAGTAGAAATTTTAACCTCAGTCCACTTTATTACAGTATTGCCAAACTCATCAGGGTATGACTATGGGCTACAGGCTACATCTATCTTAATTTCTCCTTCTAGAAATTTTCAATTTTATATTAATAATTAAATAATAATTGTCTGTAAGAAAAAATGCTTCATAAACCCAAGAAAAGAATTGTGAATGTCAAAGGTAGAATTCTGAATAATGACTCTTCTTTGTGTGCATGACAACCATCTCTTGTCTCTCTTCACAGGACTGTTTCATTTAATGTAAGTGGGAATTAAACTCTAAATCATATAGGTAGCTTATGAAAAAGTGCAGCATCAAACAAGCTGCCTGAGCCCAAAACAATGATTAACCTTGTAGCAGCTACTTGTATACTTGGAATTTATATTGAAAATATCATCAGAAAAAGAAATGACAAACAGCACTATTACAAGCCAAAGAGAATCTTTTATTTTTATTTGAACACTAGTGACAGTATGAGCCATAAAGAAAATAAGAACTGTGTTGTAGAAAGAATTTTTTATTCTATTTTCATTTTTCATTGTATAGTTTATAATAAGTTTACATCTCATGTAGTTTGGCCAAAAAAAAATCATCTATATTTGAGAATAACTTCCTTGTTGCTAAGCTAACTTAAACCAGCTTTGCTGGAAATCTATCACAGAAGATCAGTTATACCATCTGCACAAACGTATAAAACATTATCAAAACATTTGTCTTACAGGAATAATGGCAGACAGTTAAGAACAATGACACTGAATTATTTAATTCATTCTTGTGGAGAAGGACTTAGGGATATTGGTGGGTGAAAAATTGAATATGAGCCAGCAATGTGTGCTTGCAGCCCAGAAAGCCAATGGCATCCTAGGTTGCATCAAAAGAAGTGTGGTTAGCAGGTCAAAGGAGGTGATTGTTTCTCTCCACTTTGCTCTCATGAGACCCCATTTGGAGTACTGAGCAGGTCCAGAGGAGGGCCACAAAGACTATCAAGGGGCTGGAGCTTCTCCTATATGAGAACAGGCTGAGAGAGTTGGGGTTTTTCAGACTAGAAAAGAGAGGCTCTGGAAAGATCTTACAGCAGCCTTCCTGTACTGAAAGGGGGCCTGCAAGAAAGATGGGAAGGAACTCTTTACCAGTGAGTATAGTGATAAGATGAGGGGTAATAGTTTCAAAGTGAATGAGAGTACATTTAGGGTAGGTATTAGGAAGAAATTATTCACTGTGAGGGTGAACATGTCGCCTAGACACGTTGTGGATTCCTCATCCTTGCCCATGACACGGGGTTTGGAACTGTATGATTTTTAGGGTTCTTTCCAACCCCAACCATTTTATGATTATATGATTTTATTAATTAAGAATCTACAGAATGATAGAAGTCTGGACTGGGAAAAGTAATGTGCAGTAGCACTTACCTAGTTATTGACCAACAAAGAAATAGCAGAAATCAGTCCAACTGCCTCTTAGTGGCTTCTCACTGGGTATAATTAAGGTGCAGATCTCCTTGTCACAAGGCATTGTGGTTGTTAAAAATATATGGAGGACACAATTCCCTTGATGGCCATTAAAAAATAAAAATATAACTTTAGGCTCGGGAATTTACAGATTGCTAGAGGCAATCAGAGAAGTCTGGGAAAATATCACTGCATGTGGGTCTTATTACTATACTGCTTCACAGTAATCTCTTTTAGCTACAGTTGAAGACAGAATGCTCGACTGATGGGCCTCTGGGCTGACATGCTACATAGCTTGGTCATTTATCTGTTCATTTGCAATTACCTTTTTTTTTTCCCAGTAGCTGAGCTGTATGTAGAAACAAGATGTTTTCTGACAATGTATGCCTGTGGATTCTGAAGCCATCAAGGTAGAATGAAGACACACTCTCTTTTCAATTCGAGGCTATTTCCTTCCTCTTGAAGATTTTTCAAGTTGTCAGACTAGCCTTCCGCTTTGAAAACATCTTGTACATTGCATTAATTGTCTATATTTCCTTACAAAATTTTAAATACTGTTCATCTCAGAGAAGCAGAAATCTGTGACACCATTCTACGTTCAACAGCAATACTGTGCGTCAGTGTGGCAACACGTTGAAGGTGACCTTTGCTTCAGATAAGAAACTATCAACAATTGAGTGTATCAACTGCTGGTGTAAATGTTTCTCCCTGAGTTCATTAAAGAGTGAAAACATCCCCCTGAGTTAGCCAGATCAGCATGGGGAAAGTGTATACACAAGGCTCAGCTTAACATAAAGTATAAAAACATAAACTTAACATAAAGTATAAAAAGTACACAACTAGTAAAATAACCTCTGTGCCTGGGAAGGTCATGGAGCGAACAGTAATGGAAGTGATGTTACGGCACATACATGAAAAAGAGGTGATACTGAGTAGTCAACATGGATTCACTAAGGGCAAGTCATGCCTGACCAATCTGGTGGCCTTCTATGATGGAGTGACTGCAGCGGTTGATGAAGGGAGTCCAACTGATGTTGTCTACTTGGATTTTTGTAAGGCCTTCAATACAGTTCCTCATGACATCCTCATCTCAAAATTGGTGAGATGCGGATTTGATGAGTGGACTGTTCGATGGATAAGAAATTGGCTGGAAGGACGCTATCAGAGAGTCGTGGTTAATGGCTTTTTGTCTGGGTGGAGAGCAGTGACGAGTGGTGTCCCCCAGGGCTCCGTCTCTGGACCGGTGCTCTTCAATATCTTCATTAATGACCTAGACATGGGTATCGAGTGCACCCTCAGCAAGTTTGCAGATGACACAAAGCTGAGTGGTGTGGTTGATACGCCAGAGGGGCGAGATGCCATCCAAAGGGATCTGGATAAACTTGAAGAATGGGCCCAAGAGAATAAAATGAAGTTTAATAAATCTAAATGTAAGGTCCTGCACTTGGGTAGGAGTAATCCTGGCTATGAGTACAGACTGGGTGAGGAACTCATTGAAAGCAGCCGTGCAGAGAAGGACTTGGGGGTCCTGATAGATGGAAAGCTGGATATGAGCCAGCAATGTATATTCGCAGCCCAGAAAGCCAACCGCATCCTGGGCTGCATCAGGAGAGGTGTGACCAGCAGGTCTAGGGATGTGATCCTGCCTCTCTACTCTGCCCTTGTGAGGCCCCACCTGGAGTACTGTGTCCAGTTCTGGGCTCCTCAGCATAAAGAAGATGTGGACTTGTTGGAGCGAGTCCAGAGGGCCACAAAGATGATTAGAGGACTGGAGGACCTCCCCTACGAGGAAAGGCTGAAACAGTTGGGGTTGTTCAGCCTTAAAAAGAGAAGGCTTCGAGGGGATCTCATAGCTGCCTTCCAGTACCTAAAGGGGGATTATAGGATAGAAGGGGAGAGACTTTTTAGGTTCTCAAACTGTGACAAGACAAGGGGAAATGGTTATAAGCTGCAAGAGGGGAAATTTAGGTTGGAGATTCGGAGGAATTTCTTTACCAGGAGGGTGGTTAGGCACTGGAACAAGTTGCCCAGAGAGGTTGTGGATGCCCCATCCTTGGAAGTGTTCAAGGCCAGGCTGGATGTGGCCCTGGGCGACCTGGTCGAATGATTGGCATCCCTGCCCATGGCAGGGGGGTTGGAACTAAATGATCTTTAAGGTTCCTTCCAACCTGAGCCATTCTATAATTCTATGATTTGACAAGAGCAATGGTAGGTTAAACCCATATATTCTTTTCTGAGATACATTTTTTAGTTATCTTTATTCAGTTCTGTATTTTAAAACAATTTAACAATTTTACAAATGGAGAAAAATATGATTATTCACAGGATGAATTCAGCAATAGACAATATTTCAACATAGACAGAGATTCTCTATAAACAAGCTAAGTAAAACTGATTTTTAATCAGTTTTGCAAATCAGGTTCAACACTAAATTCAGAGTTCCTTTTACCTATTAGCATCTTGATTGCTTTAGCTGATTGAAAATAAATAAATAATATAGAAATATTTGCTTATTAGTTTGATTGTCTTGCTGCTACTTGGCATACTCATGGCTTGCATGTAGAAAATGCCTCTGCATTTTAACCCCCTTAGTTTCTTATATCTAATTTTTCTGTTTGCAACTTTTGTTTTCCTCTCCAATACACACAAACACTTTTAGAATAAGTACTTAAATAATTCTGAGATATACTTCTGTGTACACTAGAGATATTTTTAAAGTGAATATGATCATGCTGGAGAAGTAACTATAATCTTGAAATCTACCTCTATATCCTTGGGAAGTAAACACTGTAAAACAGAATTCTGCTGTTATATTACTTAGGAAAGACACATGGATTCTTCGTCACTAAAGCTCTGTCACTAAAATATCTTAAAAGGGTTTTTTATTGAGTGTGTTGTCTAAATCAGCTTTCCCATCAATTTTACAGCCATTTGTAGTCAAAGTAATGAGTGTCTCAACTCATAGGTTTCAAAGTAATATGTTAGAAAATCAAAGTAAGAGTGCATTGAATGGAAACTGCATTGAACTTCAGAAAACAATATTGATACTTTTTTTTCCTGCTGAGGCAATTATGATGAACAGCTAAAAGAGGTTTTGATGCTGTTAGCTGTTGACAATTTAATTATTCTAAGGATATTCTTAAGAAGTTCCTTCAAGGTATTAATGTGTTGCCCAATACAAAGTTGAGTTGCTTTTTTTTAACAGGGAATTATAAATTGCTACTAGTTTACATTTAAATTGGAATATATATGAAAATTTCAAAACTAGAACTATGTTTTCCCTGAAAGGAACTAAATTATTAACATCAATGAAGTAAGTTCTATTTCTTGATATATATGTATTCTGAAAATTAAAATATTTCTATTTTATCTCATATCTATTTCCCTGCCTTTAAGGAGTCAGTATAGATAAGAGCAACATTTTATTTCTTCAGTACAAGATGCAAGCAAGGGACCTTTAAAATTCTAATCCAAGCTATATTCCTCATGAGAAAGGAATGAGAAATTCAAATATATAAGGAGGAAATTAGAAAATAGGAAAAATAAATTTGGAAAGGAAAACATAAGAAATATTTCATTCCCAAAAATGTCAGAATAATGAACCCAGAAGGGTTAAGGTAATGTAGAGAAATTAAAAGCAGCAGCTAACCTGTCATTGGAAACTGATTGCACTCTCTTTTGGAAACATGTTTCTGCTTCTCAGAACAATCAGTATACTTGATCTAGTCTATTGATAACAGCAAGAGGAGCAGCAGAAACAATGCATTTTTAACTTTATGTTGGAAAAATAAATGAAATATATACTTTCCCATTCCCAGTGATGGGGAAAAATATTTTTCCAGTATCTGCCAGAAGGTTTACTGAAATTACATTAAAAAACCTCAAGAGTTTTATGCAACTTTCTTAATGGGGGAAAAAATGGAAAGAATTCTATCCTACTTAATAAAGGTGTCCACAGTAGTTTCCACTTTCCACTTTCCAGTTGACGTTTCTTTAGGTCCCTCGTAGGCTGAATTATTTCTGAGTTGATGACATATTACTACTATGCATTCCTGTAAAAGCGTCTCCAGCAGACATAATGAAAATAGGTGATAGGGCAGTTCATCCCCTTTTGTATGATCATAAAACCTAGGATGATAGGATGATACTCACAGAGATCTGAGATGTTGGCACTCTGTGTATATGCAGTTTGCAACAGGATGACAAGCCTTAGGAAAGACATTTCCTCTCTTATGAGAGCATCATAGGCTCCCAGCAACTAAAGGTAGTACTGCTTTAGTCACTAAGAGAAAAACTTTAAATATCTAGTTTCTTCTCTGATTATCTTTTCTTTTATTTATTCAATACTTATTTAAGGAGAAAGAAGGATTGGCTTTGATAATTGTTTTCAGATTTCTTGATTTACCAAATTGTTTCAGTAAACACAGGTAACTATTAAATTATATACATTACACTGCAAGTTATAGAAAGTTATATATCTAAGTTGTTTTAGCAAGTGAGGTTCATAGTAGCTAAATTTTCTTTTAACTTAAAAATATCACTGGCATAAACATAGGTTTTCACTGGAGGTGAAGAAAATGTGCTAATTAACCTTTCCTTAGAATAAAATCTAGATTTATGAAGGCATTAGTGTTGTTATGTTATGCAGATCCACAAGGGAGAGCAAGAGCTAAAAAAATTGACAGCTGCAGTGTGATTGTCATAGTTTAACCCTAGCTGGCAACTAAGCCCTACGCAACTGCTTGCTCTTTCCCCCCTCCACAGTGACAAGGCAGAGAATTAGAAGAGAAAATCCATGGGTTAAGGTAAAGACAGTTTAATAGGAAAAACAAAATAGTGCAAAGCAAGCACAAGGAATTAATTCACTGTTTCCCATCAGCAGGCAAGTGTTCAGCCATCTCCAGGAAAGCAGGACTTCATCTCACCTGACGATTATTTGGGAACACAAACACCATCACTTCAAATGTCTTCCCCTTCCTCCTTCTTGCCACAGCTTGATATGCTTAGCATGATGTCATATCATATGGAGCATACCTTTGTTCAGTTGGGATCAGCTACCCCAGCTGTGCCCCTCCCAACTTCTGGTGCACCCACGCTGGTGTGGTGGGGTGAGAAGCAGAAAAGGTTGGAGACATTGGCTATCATGTGAATAGACTTCACTGAAGAATATCACAGTGATTTGTAATATGCTGTTGAAAATGGAGATTAGAAATGTCTACATAGTATCCCCTATGAGATAGGTTGGATATCTAATTACTGTCCTGTCCTAAAATCCTGTCCTCTGCTGACAGGATTAGTTACCTAAATCATGTCTTTTGTACTGAATTACTAAAACTTATTCTGCGAGTAGCACAACACAATTAAAAAAGGGAAATCTGAGCTGCAGGTTAGATTTGGAATGAAACCCATTGGATTTCAAAGTTTTGTAAAAGAAAATTCTATTGTATTCCAGTATGTTGTGTTCGTTGTCTTACCTTCTGAAAAGATTGCTATAACTAATGAGTTGCAGTATAACCGAGTATTTGAAAGCAGACTAGACTCATACTAGCAGGACAGACTTAGATTCTGATAATTAATGTAGTCAAAATATCTTCAAAGTGCATAGTTTTCTGAAAAAGGAAAATAAGTAAAAGCTCACAAAAGAGTAAAGATGAAGCTTCTCTTGAAAATTGCTTTTTGGACTCTCAGTTGCAAAAATATACATTGATAATGAGACTTCTCTGACATATGATGAAAAAGAGGTGAAGTAGGAGTGTATAAACTATTACTTTGAGGGCATTTTTGCCTTTTTTTTCCTTTTTTTTTTTTAATTGATAACAGCTAGTGGGTTTTTGTCATCCAGTGTACATTTCCTTGTTGTAATGTTCTTCAGTCTTTAGTAAGACAGGCACTCTTCTGGAGTTAGTTTATGGAACTGATAATGATTGGTATGCTGTGTTGTGGGCAACATCTCTCACTCATCCAAATTCTTCTGTGGACTTCTGTAGACAGGCTAAACCAAGCAACAGCTTGGGCAAGGCTTCACCCTAGTATCTGTGAAAGTACACATAATATCTGTAGTTTAATGAGAGCTTTTTTTTCACACAGACAAGTCATTTGGACAAATCAATATTTTGGTCCTGTTCTCCTCTATGCTTCACATAATGTCCCTAATTTGTGTAGCAAATAATTTAAATTCAACTATCAAAAAGACACTCTGTAGAGGCTGCTTGCTTCAAACAGCCTTCACTTAAGTGAAGCCATGGTGGCTGTGCTTTATTTATTTATTTATTTATTTTTACACCAGGGATTGTGGACATGTACATAAGTCTGTTTATTTAAAACCTACTTCTCAAATGTGCCTCATTGTGAATGTTTCTAAATGTTTCTCCTACATAAACTTGTGTATCAATGTACTATTGTATTGCATTGCATGATTGTTTCTTTGGGAAATGAATATAAGGCTGACCAGATGATCATACCACTAACACGAGTATTCAGAAATCATGTGTTATATTTTAATTTCATAATGTTCTTTTAAAAATATTTCAAATAGTAATAAGTTTAAAGGAGTCAAATTCTGCTTTTCTGTAAATAACCTTGTTGTACTGTACACGACTTTCCACAAGGTCTTTGTTCTTTTCCATAATAGGATGTTTATCATCTTTTGAATGCTCAGAAACTGAAAGTAGTAATGAAAATGTTTCATATGAAGTCCACAACATGTGGAGCATAGTATTTTGAGATTGAATTAAATACTTTGTATTGTTTGTGGGGAGGGTTGTTTTGTTTAAGATGCAAGTGTAGTATCATTGCAGTATCTGATACCTTTAGCAGCTTGACCATTTTTTATAGCGACAGTAAGATTAATGTGGTTGTTTAATAGCCTAATTAGGTATAAATTTGGTTTCTCAGGTGTCTGAAAAGTCCTTGAGGTTTCTGAAGAAGAAAGATTAGAGAAAGGATTATTCTTTTTGGAAGGGGAAGTGGAAGATATTTATTTCATAAAGAAGGAAAAAGATATTTCTTTCTTTACTTCTAAGAAAGAATAAAACCCCTCACAAACTGAATGTCTTCAACAGAAAACAATTATTTTGAATTTTTCTTTCTGTAGAATATTAAAGATGTCACTGTGATTCCCAAAATAACCTTCTTTGGAAATTTTTCCACCCTACTTAAAGGGGGTCAACAATGGAATATATAAGGGTTAACTTTTTTAATATGCAACAGTCATCAATATATGCTTCTGGTTCTTTTTCTGGTTAAGCAGTCATTCTCTAGGACAGAGTGTGATTTATTGCCCTGAAAACTCAGTGGCAGCAACACATTTAGGCAAAACAAGAACAAATAATGTACTGAAGTGTAAGGACTGGTAAGTAAAGATTCTTTCCATTCTCCAAAGAAAGAGAAATCTGCTGATGGGAAGCATAAACTGCCTGTAGTAACACACAATTCTTGGAAAGCATGAGCTCTTATTTCATGGAATTTCCTTACCAAAGAGGATCTTTGAGAATTAACTCTAAGGAATAGTGTTACGTTTTGCTTTGTTTCCTGTTGAGTTTTGTTTGGTTGGTCTTTTTTTTTGTTTGTTTAATTTGGTTTGGTTGGGGTTTTTTGTTTGTTTTGTTTTGTTTTGTGTGTGTGTTTGGTGCTTTGTTTTCTTTTTTTTTTTTAAACTCCAGACTACATAGGTTGTGCTGTAATTTTACTGTGTGATGGCTTGGAGTATTTTTAGGACTGAAGAAAATGAAAGAGTTTTTTCACCCTTTCAGCTTCTCTCTAAGTACCCTTCAGATGGCTTTTCACTTCTGTGTTCAGTCCTGCTCAGTAGCCACAAAAGCAGTTTTTAGAACTGTTCATTGTACAAGGCAATCTCTTATTCTCTGTGCCTGCACATTTTTATCCTGCTTTTATCATCCCTCCCATCAGGAAGATTTTTTTGTAGCAAATCCATAGATCTTTTGTGGCCTCTTTGTACTGTGCAGCAGAAACAACTGAAACTTTGTGTTTGCTGCTTCTTTTTCCTCATGCCTTCAGTAAATTCTTCCCTGCACTGATTTTGGATCTGTAAATTCTGCACTGAATTTAGACCCTTCTAATTTTTTCTTGATGTTGCTTACTACACCTGAGAGAATAGATTTTAAAGAACAAGCAGTCATCTCCTCAATACAGTAGAGTTTTCACTATTTTACACTTATTGGGCCTTGTGTTTTACTGTTTGCCTGTTCCATTTTCCCTGCGACATCATTTCCATTAGCTTACAGTACATTATATGTGACTTCTTAACACAGAAACTTCTGAACAAGATTCCCATTCTACCTGCACTGTGCATTTACTCTTGGGCTTTGTACTCAAAGTATGAAGATATTCATCCTTCTCCTTTGCATTTTTCCTTCAAGTGCAAACTTAACATGGCTTTTTAAAGTTCCTTTCACTTGTCATGGTAGTAAATTAATAAAAATCCCCTTGCAATTGCCACAAAGAAAAATCTAATGCCACATGAAATGCTTGGAGTTGTTTAGCCTCTACTCCATAGGTGAGCACTTAAAAATATCTTTTGGTTACAAGGAGGATTTTCATGGTTTTCCTGCAAGAATTTATTCTATAAATCCTAGGAGCATGTGTTTGATCAGAAACCAAAAGAAAACTTTTCCAAGTCTTCCAAGTTATCTGAGATTATCTCTGGTCACATCCAGGTTATTAACAAAAGTTCTTAGTTTAATTCTTCAGTATGACAAACTGTTAGCATGGTACCTCATTGTT
The DNA here is from genome assembly GCA_013399015.1 of Galbula dea. Taxonomy (NCBI): domain Eukaryota; kingdom Metazoa; phylum Chordata; class Aves; order Piciformes; family Galbulidae; genus Galbula; species Galbula dea. Next base: position 316,832 of record VWZX01005355.1, on the reverse strand, counting down.
TCAAGGAATGTGAGCAATCTGTCAGCAAGTGTAATTAAATAGATTATTTTTCCATATACTTGCAAAGTAAAATGCAGAAGAGAATGTCTTTTTCTTGCAAAAGAGTCCCTCCCCCAAAGCAAACTAAAGATCAAGCTTGTTCATTAAATTTTTTTTAGGAAAAATATTAGAAATAAGACACATGGAAGCAATCAAGAAGTTCACAAACAACAACTACAGATATTTCATATGTCTGGTTCAGTTTTTACAATCCTGTTCTAATATTCTGACAGCTGGCTTCTCAGACTCTGCAGTGACATTTTGTCATCAAGTCATTCATTTACTGTGATGAACAGGCACAACTTGACATACTTTTGGCTAAAACAAATCTTATCTTAGTTTTGCAAAACCTGTCATCTTCCACTAAATCTATGACTACTGAATGGACAATAGTTTCACTTTAAATTATCCAAATTGATTTTCCAAATAACATATTGTGTAGAATAATGTGTAGAGTTTCTATACTAATATTAATAACAAAATATGTTTGCAGTTGTTTAAACTGTCAGCTTTAACTGTCTTTCAGGCAATCAGCAGGTGGTGTGATGGGATCTAGATCAATAAAAAGCATCCATAAAAATCCTTCATCAAAGCTACATGTACTCCTGCATCCCTCCCATAAATTTCTTTCTTTTATTTGCAACCACACCATAGGACTAGGTGTCCAATCTGGGACTTCCTAAAGGATTCTACAACTCTAAACAACTTTGGGCAGTATGTCATATTGCCATGAAAATGAGTTTTTTAACTTAAAAGGTAAAAGGCTAAATTTCACTGAGAAATACTGTTTATGATTATATATAATAATATGTACTATATATAATATAATAATATTATACATACATAGGTTTATTATTTTAGTTACAAAAATCTTTCAACCAAATCACAGAAGCTCAAATCTGTAAAATGATTTGTCTTTTGTGGCTTATCAAAATTTAAATGGTTTTCAACAAGGGAAATTGAGTTCTGCAGTTTCCACCTTTTACAAAAAAACCCAGAGTCTTGTCATTGTAAGCCTTAACTTCCTGTTAAATGCTATCTAAAAGGGCTCAAATGAGCATACAATATTCATGCAAAATATTAACCATCAATAAAATAAATTTTATTTGGACTCAAACTGGGGAAATATTGCCATTTTATGAGATACTGCAAATTACTCTTTTTGTCATGTAAGATAGCCTTGGCATGTTTATTCAGAGGAATGCAATCATCATGATACATTATACATCATATTTTATACCATTTATGAATGCTTGGACTCCCTTATGTAAATGTTATATTTTATGTTTCTAGAATTTGTCCCAAACACTACCTCAGATATGAAAAATTGCCAGTGTAAGTTTTGTGAAAACTTGAAGTTTCTATTTTCATGTAAAGTTTAAAATTGTCGCATCTGAGTGTTTCTGGCTTTAATCATTTGGGGTGGTTATGTTTGTTTCAATTAATTCACTTTTAAAAATGTGTAATGACTCCACATAAAAATATACATTTTCAAAAATGTAAAGCGTTTTGTCTTTAATTCTGGTTTCTGTATCTTATATTGAAAGCAATCATATCTTGGTCTGCATTTCCCATGGAAGGTAAGACAACATATAATCATAAATGGTCAGCATAAATAGCTTTTAATTTTATTATTTTATGATCTTATACAAGAGTATATTTTTCTATACTACATGCTGTGGTGACAGTTTCAGAAAGTACTCACAGAGATGCAAGCACTGTGATGTATATGTTTTGATATCACCCTCTTCATAAAGCTATCACTTCCTTCTTAGATGCAGCCACCTCACTCAGCATCTGTGCCATTACATTTTGTCATTATCCAGGGGACTTCACTGTGACTGCAAAATTTTAAGTGCTTTATCACTGTATCTAATAAATGTGTATACTGACAAGCTCTCTTGACACACAGCAGATACAATTCCACTTCACTCACTCTGCATTGGACTATAACTTAAAATATAGCTATATCATATAAAATACACATTAATATATTAATATTATCATATAAAATTACATTAATAGTGACTGTGGGTCAAAAGAAGAACACTAAAGATACTGACTATGGGCCAAATCTTTCAAAACACTTAGCATGAATATGCTTAGATCAAATTCTTACAGTATGTTAGGTGAAGATACCAAGGTAAGTCTTCAGTTTGAATGCCTCTATCAGGAGCTTCCAAAAAGACCTTTTACAGTCTGGAGTTCCCAGATAAAGTCAGGCATCCATATTTATTCTTCCAAAGAATTGAATAAAGCTTGTGTTTGTTTGTTATTTTTCAAACCAGTTGTGAATCTGCCTGCTTTTTCAACAACAGCCTGTATGTTGGGAAAAAAATTACTTAAGAAGAGGAAGATAGAGGTTCAGTTCCTTTCTGTGTGTGAGTAGATTAAAAAACATATTTCAATTTTCCACTTAAGTGCCCTAACCATTGTGTGAGCTACTAAGTCTATTAGGATGGTTCCACTTTGCAGAACATAATTCAAGAATCATCAGGTCATACAAAGAAAACATAAAAAGGAGCAAAGCTTTATAGCTTTAGTAGTTATAGACCTTACAAAGCTTGGGAGAATCCTAAATCTAGTGCTAATTCATGGGAACAGCTTCTGTGTTTTAGCCAGTAGAATTTGCCTGTAGAGCCCATATTTTTTCTTCCACATGCATGTTAACCACGCTAAGTTCTACATGTCTTCTTGCTTTTCCTTTTCTTTATAAATTCTTTATTTTGCTGAGCCTTTTGCAGTAGCTGCAGTAGAAGAACTGATGGATACCTTATGTGTCTTATTATATCATGTATTTTCGTGGTAGGTGCAGAATTTCTCTATTTCCTCAAATAGAAGAAAGCATAGAAATCTTTATTTCCACCATTTTGATGGATCTTCTAACTATTGATTTATTAAATATTTAGAACAACTCCTCTTTTTATGTATATATATACACACACATGCATACTTACAGTAATCATTTACACAAGTCACTCATACTGCTACTTTTTGTATACCTCAACAATCAGTTTACTCACAGAACTGCTGAACTCTTAACAGTTCAGAAAAGCTTTGGTATATGCAGAAGCTTATTCTGAAGAAACTAAGGAAACTTCTAGTCAAAGTGTCACTCAAGTCTACATTTTTCCTATGTTTCTTTGTCAGGTAGCAGTTAACAGGTGACTATCAGGTTTGCAATTTTGAATTTATGCACCTATGTTCAGCAAAAATCTAAATTCAGGTCTAAGAATTCTGTTACATCTGAAACCCCTGGGTTTTTTAGAGTTTTACATCAATCTGATGTTATTACTAATCTTCTTGTGTGTAAAAAATGTATATATATTTGTGATACCAATTTACTAATAGTCAATTATGCATGCATATGCTGCAATATTAAAAAACATTTCAGAATGTGCCCAATATCTAGATAAAATAGGTTTAATTAACTTATGTGAAACAGAATAAGTCAAAAGAAGCTTACATCTGAAGACTTACACCCATAGACTGGGCAATAGTTAATAGCTGCTATTAAAGGTAAAAACAAAAATAAACTCAAACCCTCTTAATTTTGTATTGTTGCATCAGTGTTCTCATATGCAACACCTCAGATAATGAAAATATTTTGGTGTCATTTAAATATATTAGTATCATTAAGCCAACTAAACAATTAAAATGTGTTTTGTACATTAAAAAATCATGTGTACAACCAACTCATACTTCTATGAATTGTTTATGTAACAGAGCAAAGGGCTGCAGGAGGCATATGGAGCTTTGGAAAAGAAAAGATCATCAAGGATCTGCATAGTATCGTGCTGAAAAATCATGCCTGATTGAACAGAGAATTGATACTCTATGACAATTTATATAAGAACTTTGAAGGGTGAGTTTTGTTATCACATTTCAAATTTGTTTTTTTACAAGGAGAACTTTAGCAGAATCTCCTAGTCTGTGTAATAAACTTTTCATGTACAGAAATTCATTTATGCCAATTTCATTGCAGTAATATATGTAAACATGCATATATTTATTAGAACTGGGTCCCATAAACATACATTCTGTAACAGCATGCAGGACTGAGGAGGTAGTGTGGGCTTCTTATCATTACATGTTAAATAACTTTTACTGCTACCTAACTGTGCCTGGTTTCCCCATGCTGCCAGATGATTAATGCTTTTAGGCAAGTGTTGCAATGTCTGATTCTTAACATCTGCAGTGTTGTTGGGGAAATGTCTCATAACTGATATGTAAATCCCAGAGAAGTATAATATCCAGGATTTCAGACAGTGTGAGGGAAAATAAGTTGAAGCTGATTATTATACAGGAAAAAAAAAAAAAAGTCTAGAAAGTTTCCTGAAGCAAAATTACACACACAATTTAGAAGTGATAAATCTAGAATTAGATTTTTAAAACCTCATATTTGATGCTGCTTAATCATGGAATATTTAACTGTGCAATCAATCAGCTTTCAACTTTAAAGTTTTGAACACATGTAAAGATGTGGCTTTACACTGTAAATATTTATGCCTGTCTTTTGTAGGGGACAAAACTAAGCTTTTTTCTGTCAGGCTATGTTTGGATGCATAAAAGAGGCCAGGATTTATTCTCTGTCCCCACAAGTGTGTGAAATGGTGATTCACATCTGTATGGCTAGATTTTCTTCCATCTCAGAGGAGAGTGGCCTTGATCAAGCTGTTTCCAGTGAGTTTGTTATCCCTCAAACAACATCTGAACCTCTTCTGGGAGTGTGCTAGACTGCATGGGGCTAAACATTCCAAGCAGCATGCAAGCAGTCAAAAAACAGAAGTGTGTGTTGGCATCCAAGCCCTTGCCTTGCCTTTTTAGTTTACTGGAATGGATGTAGTCTGAGAGGCTCAATCTTGTGAATCTCCTATTCTTAAAGAATAATTTATTCAGGATCCTATTTCCTATAAAAGACAGTTGTCAGCCTTAAGAGAAAATATCTTACTTTTAAGACATGAGCTTTGAGGTGGAAGAACTGCTGTGCCTTTCTATTCGCTATCCATTATCTTGGAGACCTCTATTTCTTGACCTAATTCATCCTCATATTTCTTAGTTTTTGGGAGAGTATTTTATGGCTAATTGTTGCCTAAAGGTAATAATACTTATCCAGAAAGTCAGAATGCAGATCCTGAGTTTTCTTTCCAGCAACCACTTGTACAAGAGTTTTACATGAAACAGCCTTTGCATATGTTGTTCTAGGGACTGGAAATCATTTTTCTGGAACAATATTTCAACCACCTTTCAGGGGAGTCACAAATCTGAAGAATATTAAACAATGAAAAGGAAATTAAACAAAGCTCAGAAAGCTTCAGAATGAAGCACTTTAACTTCTTGTAATATTTTTAAATTATTACACATATATGTTGATGAATGTGTTGATGTCCTGCTCAAGTTAGGATATGTGCTTATGACTACTGCAGTGAGGGTTAATTCCCCCCACCTCCCCAAAAAGTTAATTTTTGTTATGAGTTTTAACATATACTGGAAATATAATAGAAGTTTCCTTAATATCAAAATTTTTAAAGTCATCAGCAAATCTGTGTCATTTTATCCTGCAGAAAAGTGAAGATGATGGCAAGTTCCTTGGCTTACATTAATACTATTTTTCCTGATATTTCAACAGACATTTTTTGAGAACTTCAGGAATTTTTAAGACTTTGTTAGAAACAGATCCTTTCTTTTGTGACCTATATTCTAGGTCAGATATACTTTTAGGTGAATGATTTTTTCCCCCCTTCACTCTTCAAAGATAGGGTTCATCTTGCTTCTCTTCATCCTTCTGTAATTTAAGCCCCTATGAAGTCATCTATGCCCTCTAATCTAGGGAAAGAAGTCACCTGAAAATGTCTATTCTTTACATCAATCTTATGGTCATATGTCTTCAGTCTCTTTTAATTTAGTCCCAAATGAAATTAATCACCATAGTTTGTCTTAGACTGTATGCCAAAATTGAAGAAAGTTAATATTTGCAAGATAAATCTTATTCTGAGCCAATGATAAATGGAACATCATAGCCATCATATTTCTTAGTGAAGATTGTGAACATTGATTTAATATATGCCAATACTCTGAAGAAAGTTACACAGATTTTGTTCATAAACAAATTTTTCATATGCAATAAACTACATGGTGCAGTGGGGTAAAAGAGGGGAAAGAATTGATACACTTGCAATTTTTAACTCCATATTAAAATTTGGACTTATTAGAATTTGTTGCTTGCCTATTTAGTTGTTTCTTTGTTTGCTTTTACAATTCTTGACTCCACTCTATTGTAATAGAATTTTTATTTGTTTTGATTTCTTGATACAGAAGGAAAAATAAGTTCAGAATTAATTATTCAGAATGGAAAAGGTATGATCAGTGTTCACAAGCCCCTAGATTGCTTTCAAAGTAGAGAATATGTTTTTAGCAATTTTCACTGGAAGTATGGTGTTCAGCAGGACTGTATGCCGCCTTCCATTCACTGGGAAGCAATTATCCCTGCATATGTTGCAAAAGTTCACATTATTTAGTTCAATCTAGTACCATTACTGCCAATTAAATATTTTAAATTTACAGGAAAACAAATGCTTAGAGAAGCTCTCTAGCTTTGCAATAAATGTCTGGGGGAAAAAAAAAGTGATTTTCTGATTGATTCAGGTAATATGAATAAATTATTAGTCCTTATAGTGGCAGAGAAAATTAATCTTTTGAGCACAATGAAATTAAAAGGTTTTGGCTTGCCTGATCTGAACAAAGTAAGATGAATTTTTAATACAGCAAATTAATTAGGCACATAATGAGGAATAGGATGTATGATAACTCTAATTCTGATAAATAGGAAAATAGTTCAGATCCTCAAGGAAATAAATATCATCCATCACAAATACACCTTAAATTCTGTTTATTGGGAAATATTAATGGCAAGAGAGCTTGCACAAAGGAGTTAGATAAATTCTGTTTGCTGATTTTGTTCAGTGCAATTACATTACGTGTTGACCCTCATCTGTAACTTTTTGTGAAATTGATTTTAGGACATTATTCACTTCTGAAAGTGTTAATGTACCATAAAGAATTTGTATTATCATTAAACATACTGTCTATGCCAGGTGTTACATGTTATTTGCTTCTGCCCTGAAGATCATTTAACAGCTTATAAATCTTTATGGCCCCATGATGTTTTGCTACAATAATTTGCATCTTTAAATAGCTTTTGAATGATGCATTCTAAAATAAGTAACAAGTAGCATTTTTGTTACTACACATATATATCTTCTGTTTTACAACAGTGCTAGTTACAAAACTCAAGCAGTACTAGTATGGGAAACAATAAAGGTGATTAGAAATGAGAGAAAAAATGTTTTATCTATTTTTTTTTTTTTACAGCATAAAGGTATTTTAAGTAGTAAATCAGTTTATCAGACCTTTCTATGAACTTTAAAGAATTATATGAATGTCTCATTCTATTTCAGTAGAAAGTCATGAATGCTATCTACAAATGTTTTTTTGAAATACAGGAAATGATTATATATTACCAAACTGATATAATCTCATATCTTCTATAAAATATAGAAACAATAGAATTGTTAAATTTTTAAAAAATTAGACTTTTTAAATACTGACTGATTGAACAGATCTGTCACCTCTTGTTACTTTGTATTATCTCTATTTTAATGGATAGGTCCATGTACCTGATCAGACTACTCTGAGGACTTACCTTTATTTGTGCACTCAGTCTGAACCACCATGGTAGAAAAAGGCCTTGTGAAAAAGTGGGCTCACACCTTTCAGAGAACATTTCAGAATGGAATGAATACAGAATTACAGGAACAACAAGGATTTTATACCAAGAAACAATACTTCTCAGGAAAGCATGAGGAAAACAGGTAATCTTCTAAATTTGCATAAGTGAATAGTACCTCCTTTCATAACTTTCAATGTCCTGATTTTTCTGATGTTGCTGTCTTAGTGGTCATCCATAAGCCTATTTTGAGCTGTCTTTTCAGCTCCACCTGAAATTCATCTGAATGACCTCACTGACTTAATTTTGTAGCTCTTCTGTTCTGAGCTGTCTCTTTTCAACGGAAGGTAATGACTAAGTTTCCCATGCTTCATATGTCATTTTTGAGATTTCTTACACAGCAATATTATGTCTACACAGCTTATGCCCATCTTTTGCATATGATGGCTAACATATTTGTTAGCAAAATAATCTGAAAGTGGAAGGTAAAACATACATTGACTTCTAGTAGTTGATGGTGTAAGGCAATTATCATAAATCTCACTGTAAAACTTAGATTACTTTCCCATACTTCTATTCATTAAGAGTAAAAAAAAAAATCACTGTTTTATCTATATTGTCAGTGTTATTTATTTTCTTTATAAAAATATTCTATATGCCCATGTTATTAGTATTGATTCTCTCTCCTGTAATTTAAAGTTTAGCTTTCACAGTATTCAGAGAGGCTACTTCTTTAACTTTCCATTAAAACTTACAGATTACAGCCTGTATATAAATCATGGTTTTGTTTAAGGAAAAGAAAACAATATAAAGGTAAAAACTCTGGGCCCTCAGTACCATTAGGATAAGTTATATATAGTAATTGATATGCCTTCAAAATGAAGATATGGGCAAACATGGTGATACAAACACAGATCTGAAAGTATTGAAATATGAGTTAGATGGCATTTAAGAAATGCTAGATTTACAAATTTGATCTTCATAACCAATGGTACTTATCATATTGAGTTAATTGCAGAATGTATTTTATTAGGAAATAAATTTATCTGTATTTCAAAGTGTGAAGGTATGGCTGCTGATACATTCAAGATAGCAGAGGCTATTTAGTGTTCAGTGTACTGTAGACTGCTTTCTAATGATTTAATGTAAGCTTTTAGTTCATTGCTAACAAAAAAGTCCTACAAAACAAATTTTATAAACATTCAGTGTTAAAATAAAAGGAAGGTAAAAAAAAAAGACTACTGAATTATAATTATATTTAAATTATAATTATTCAGTCTTATAATTATACAATGTTTAATCCTGTTAGCCATAGTAATAAAAATGCAAACAACTGCAAAATAGCATCAAGCCATCAGAAAATATCCCTTCTGTAAATCCTGCTAATTCCCTGATAATAACCTTCTACAGAAGTGCTTTATACCTTTCAAACAACAGCAGAGGATGTTATCTTTCATATGGTCTATCTGTTCATATTCTAATCTCAGTGAAAGATAAATCTAGTACAGAAAGGAAAAGAAAGTTCCTGGTCTATTTTTTTCATTTTGAACTAAAGTCTTATTACTATATTCTATTTGAAACATGAAGCTGTTTCATACAGGTCCTATTACTTTAAATAGAAAAAAATGTTCTTCAGTAATAAGTAGTATTAATATAATGGAAGGTAAAGATACAATTATTTAAATATAAAGACCACAATTAGATTTTTAATTGTTTTGTATTTTTATTCTTTCTATTTGTTAATTCTTGTTGTGGTATGGGTAATGTCTGCCTGTCTCAGAGCCCCAGAACTCTTACTGAAACTGCTTGCATTATTTGCATTATTGCAGTAGTCAAAATTAATATATATGCCTCTTTCAGGGCCCCAGTAAGGACTTTCATTAACACAGCTTTGAGAAGTTAAAATAATGGTCAGTTTAGTTTACTGAAGTGACCAATATAACATATTCAGAATTTCCTGTTATAAATGCCCTAACTGCAAATAATAGAGCTTGAGTTAGGAATTTCTGGGTAACATTTGAGGAAGCTGGAGACACAAGTATTTGCAGTAGCACTAACATATAGTAGCACTGCTAGCAAAAGTTAAGCAACATATTGAAGGCACAGTTCTTACCAAGATGGACTCCTGTCACTGTCTTAGGTGTAAGAAGAGGAGCACAGCCCATTGACTGTCCCCATATCTGCTAAATCTTCAGTTTTTGTCCTCCACAGAGATGTTCCTCTCATGTGTTTTTTTATAGCCTAATCCTGGCTGTCCTTGCCTTCTAAGTGATGTTTAGCATGATTTGGGTGGAGAGTTGAGTAACAGTCATATGTTTAACATTCACTCTGTTTGGCTCAATAGCAAAGCAGATGAGGTTCACAAAAGGGAAAAATAAACTGGAAGAGAATACCTACAATGAGATAACTGAATAGCTTTAAGGAGGAAAAGTTTGGGTATTAGACATGAAAATTCGAGATTACTACATGATATCCATGTTTTATCACTCCTGTTGTGGAGGTAACCACAAAATGGACAGCAATCACTAATGAAAATGTGGATTTATTGAAAACAAAGTTGATCAGCACTCCTTGTGACAATTCAAGCTTACGTTGGAGTATCAGTTGGAGATAAACTACAGCACAATGATTCTTAAACTATAAACAATCTTATTCCCAGGAAGATAGACCACAATTATGCATGTACACAAAATTAAAGGAAAATTCTCCAGATGGTAGAAGAGTGGGTATACCCAGATTGCTCACCACAAAGAAGTGAGGTGGTGAGAGTTCGCTCAATCTGCAGAAGTAACTGCAAGGGGCTGTCCCACCTTGTGGGGACACTCTTCCTACTGCAACCAGCTCTGATGCTTATGCAGTGAAGTCAGCTCACGATGGCCATGCAGGCCAATCTCCATTTATACCCCTAGGGTTGGTTCCCAAGTCACTGAGGGGCTGCCCACGGCAGGGAGCTGAGCTACCTCTGAAAGTTTCCCTGCTACTCCTTCCACCTCAGGTGTTCTTGGGCACTATGCTGGCTTCTGTAGGCATCAGCTATGTAGGTCTCAGGCTATGTGTCTAGACATGTGCTGTTAATGTTTCTGGGTGAAGCCTGTGTCTGCCACACCACCACAGAAATCTGAAAGTATTAGGGACATTGGTTCAATTAAAACTAAAATGATACAGCAAATTAAAAAAATAAAAACACAAGAAGACTGCAAGACACTGTCCACAATAAGCATTTGTTGTTTATTTTATTTCAATATTTCTTCACAACATTCATAACAAGTTTATGCAGCCCAGAAATGAACTTAGTCATGTGGGAAAAATATCTTTGATTCAAAACACAGAAAATGTCTCAATCTGTTTAGTACACTTAAACTCAGGCATATCCCCAGAGAAAGAGTTTCTGATTATCTAGAGAACATAGCTATCCCATTTTTCCTCATGCTGAAGATTTATTGGACAGTTTCTTAGGTAACATAAGGACAGCCACTGGACATTTTTTTACATTAGTTGTGCATAGTCATTAGAAGTATTTGAACAAATATAATTAGAGAGTGTCATAAAAATGCTCCAGTTTCTTTAGCAATATTAATTACCCAGGTAACTCATTACCAATTACACTGCCCACAATCAGAAAACAGCACAGGAGCACCATGTCTAGTGATTACTTCCAAAAGTCTCATATACAATGTGAATTAAAATTATTAGGTGAATTCTCATTGGGATTACAAACCAGGCTTGACAAAGCTAACAATTTGCTTTTTCCTTGATCCTTTTATCTTTCTTAACTACATTTAATCTTTTTGACCATTTTTTTCCCTGCATTGATGAGATCTTAAGTATCATTTAACTGAATGGCTAGTTTTCCCTGGAGTGCAAGCAAGGGCTTAAATACTTTCACCATCCCTTTTCTAAGAAGTTGCTCCTTCAGCCTTGCTCATTTAACTCATCTGATTAAATCCTGCCTAACTCTCAGCTATAGCACTGTAGTACCTGATTATGTTGGGGTACTCCACTCCAATCCACACTTTCTTCTGGACTTGCTACAACTGCCCATCTTGACATAGAAGTCTTAAGATTCTGCAACACTGGTCTACAGCTGCTGTACCTAGTACTGTTAGTTCCCACCTAAATGCTTTGGTGTACACCTCCTGAAAGAAAAAGAAAGGCAAAGGCAGACATAGGAAATGATTATCAATAAGAACCTTTGTTTCCAATTCCAGTACCTCTCTTATGTGATGCTTTCTCTGTGTTTCTGGCATTTCAATAAATTGTAGAATAATATGGTAATCAAGTCCTAAAATGTGTATTGAAATCCTCAAGAAAAATGAGGAAGGTAGATACCTTTGAAATAAATAGCATCTATTCCACCCCAAGTAAGTTTTTAATGTTACCTATTAACTGAGAAAGTTCAATGCCTGGGAAAAGAATGTAGAAGCACTCTCTACTCTTCTTTAAGTAGAGCTGCCCTGCCACCTGGAATGGAAAATATAAAGCCTGTGTCTGGACTCTGCAAGCCTGGGTTTACAACTCTTTTTCATGACAGCATGTGAAGCTACCAGTGCAAACAGTAATAGTCTGTCTGAGATTAAGGCTCTTGAGGCCTCAAACACTTCTATCAACCTGACTAACATTTGGTAGAATTTGGCTTCCTCATATCTGATCTCCTGTCCAAAAAAATCTGGTATTCTTGGCTGTGGGCTAGCACAGTTTCACAAGCAGAGACAGAAAAAATATTAAGTCACTCCATGGACTGGAATGTTAAGTACTACAGATTCAGATGCATTCAAGAGCCGTTGCCTTTCTTTTGCTTTTCCAGCTTAAAAATTCTGAAGTAAGTTATACCTATACTCTAAGAAGAATCCTTCTCTGCTTTATCTTCACAGCATTTCAGATTGGAGGCAGTCTAAATGGCCTGCAAGATTTTAAAAAAGGAATTTATAATAGCAATTTAAGCAGCAACACAGTTAATACAACCCATTACTATTATCATACATGAGCTTAAATTCATCCAGTGTTAAGAGCAGAAGTATTAAAGAACACTGTTCTTTGTGCACAGTAAGAAAGAAAAAAAGGAAGTTGTGTTCTCCTAGGTTAGGAATAATGTTTTACTTAAGTAATGTCAGAAATGTTCAAAGTATCATGAAAATAAATTTGCTTCTGAGGAAATTGGAAGCTAATTTAACACACAGAAGACATTTAATGCTAAACAGAAATCAGACAAAATTCTACTGTTTTTCTGCACACTTTTTGTTGTCATTTTTCTTTGGCAATTAGAAATAATGAAGGAATGTTACAATATATATATTCCAAGGAAGTAATAAAATAGGTATTACATTATTGCTATTGTTGCAATGGGAGAATAAGGTAAGCTGGTAAAGTTTTATTTGCAAATTACTCAAAATTTCTCAGTAATCAAGAGTCTTTTACACTGTGCATGAGTTGCCAGTGACTGACAATGATAAATGATATTCTATTCTGTTATTCAGTTGATGATAATACGCTATTCACATATGAATAGCTTTATCTACCCACTATATTTTTCAAGTTCTTTATATGGTTTAACCATTATTTAGTAACAGACATTTCATAAATTGCATGCAAGAGTCACTGAACCTAATGTTTCTTCCATATCCAAAAAGTACGTGAGGTCCTTCACATTTTATTTGTTCAAAAAGCAAAATATAATTTTAAACCAATGATCCAGACTTTTCAGTTCAAATACTTCAGTGAAAATATTCCAGATGTGTAGCAATGCATTGTTTTATATGCCCTTTAAGGTATATGAGTTTCAGCTACATCTTGATGACAATGAAATATATCTTAAAGGAAAAAAGATGCTGTATGGTCTAAATTTCCACTGCTATAAATTAGAGAAATTCTCTGAATTCCAATGATCTGTGCAGAGCTGTGCAATCTGAAGGTGTGACCTACGTTTGACTTTTACAATAAGTAATTGATACAGCTATCAATTTGCAATATTTATATTCAAAAGTTACTCATGAATTTGAGCAACTTTATTACCTACCTGCAATTCCAATTACAGTTCATTTATTTACAATAGTTCTTCTAATTTCAGATGTTTAGTAGTCATTTGACTTCAAGAAGAATCAGACTGCTTGCCTATATTAAATTCAGACCTTTATCAATTGCAATGATTACAGAATTTTTATTTACCAAATTCATGTCCTAATATTCTCTTTCTGAAGATAATTTCTCTCTCAGTTGCAATCATAGTTACATTCATATGCACACACATATCTGTTTTATTTTTCTTTTCTTATTTCTATTCTCAGGCTAAATATCAACCCATATAAATTTATGCTTCACTTGTCAATCTTTAAAGGATATGCCAGTGAAGATTCATGGTATATAATCAAATTCTGATTTATCAATCTATTTATTTATTTTTAAATTTTATTCATTTTTGCTTCTTCTAGGCCTTTGCCTGGTAGAATTACCACAGTCATTTTTTGAATTATACATTAATAAAAATAAGCAACCCCATGCATATTCCGTATAAAGTATATATTGTAAGAGTATATGTGAAAACCATGCTTAAAAAGGGATATTTAATTGATCAGTTTTAGTCTTAAAACCCAATCAATTTGCTATGAGATAGTAATGGTTAATGTGACCACTTGAAAGAGGACAGAAACCCTCAAACAATATAATTCTGAATAGAATTGGAAAGATAATTTCCATTAAAAATCAGCATTCAGAAATGTGTTTTTCTGGATTTGATGTTTTGTTTGTTGTTTTTTGGTTTGGTTTTGTTTTCTTTGTAAGCTTTTCTGATTTACTGGATGAAACAAAGGAAAATCTGAGATACTGTATTGAGCAGATGTGAAAAATGAAATCAGAGGATATAATGTTATTGAATTAATATGAAATGGTGTTCATTTGGTATTTGCCAGATGGTCCTGATATATTTAGTTTAATAAATTCTGTTACACTCATTGCCTGTGATACTAAGTTTTGTCTGTTTACCACAGCCCAGTTCTTTAAGTGAATATTTAAATGAAAATCAAAGGGGAAAAGAAAATATTACATCCAATATGACATACAGACACAACAATAAAAACCTAAACATTAGTATGATACTAAGAAGAGGAAGGAATGAAGCAGATAGTATATGGTAATGAGTGAACAGAAGTTGCAAGAATGTGTTTGGTGACACTACTAAAAAGATATATTGTTTAGAAACTAATGCACAGGAGCTGCACACATGTGCATCTGTGCACATGCACATGCTTGCTGGGGCAGGAATAATACTGCATAGATCTGATTTACATCTTGTTTATCACTTTGCATACAATTTAAACACTACTGAAACTATAAATACATTATTATTTTAATATTATCCTTTGGTTTAATGCAATATTGCCAATGTGTGAATACTGGTAAGTCTGAAATAACAGTACACATTTTTATTGAATAGATCTTGTAACTCTCAGTACTGTTACATACTGTTAATTTGCTATATGCATGAAATGCTTTGTCAGTGTACTTGAAAAAGAATTTTTATATATATATTGGGGTTTTATCCCCAAAGTATTTATTCAATGATTTTCAGGCTTCAGGGGAACTATCATAATTCAAATGGTAGATGCAGATCATAATACAGACTATCACAGCAGACCTAGATAGAATAACTTTCAGAAATGTTTTATCAAGTCAACAGCTAACCAGTAAACAGAAATAAGATTCATCAAAATCTTTTGCAATTTTTGTTGCACCAGTGTTAGTAGCATTTGTTCTCTCTATACAACCATGAGTTCAGTAAGCATTTTAGGCATCTTCTTTTTGTAACAATAGGAATGGTTAGGAACCATGGCAAACTTTATACATATACATGGCTTATCTCCACCTTGTTCTGAACTATTCCTTCCAGATAACTTCATATGAATATTAGCCCTAGCTATCTATTTTTAAAAAATCTATTGTTCCTCAATTTATTTCCATTTTAAATAACACTTGGTAATGTTCAGTGACATTTATGTTACTAGTTTTGTTTCTCAAGACAGAAAGTTAGCTTTCAGTATGATTCATAGAGAAATGACCCAGAAACAAATATTCACATTAAGATTTAAAGGAGTTATGAGGAAATGGTATCTTCCATTTTATTTTTATTTTTGGGGAAAAAAATTGGAAAGAAAAATCTTCAGCTGATTAGAAATAGCATAAAATGCATGTTGCAAATAAGATTATTTTCAGCATATATGTTCAATGCAGAATAAATAACTATGGCAAAGAAAAATTTAAAAAATGCATATAGGTACCTAATTAAAACTGAATTCTAAATACTTCTTCATTTCAGGAAGGTTTTTAAGCATTAATTTATTTATTAAAATAACATTTTCTTAAATAAATGACTTCAATAAATGTTCTCAGGTTGTCAGCATCAACTTACATCTCAGTGATTTTATGTTATGTAAACGTGTTATTAAGCAGAGGATTTTTGTACATATTAGCATTGCACTGTTGCATAAGCTTGGATTCATTCTCCAAAAATAAGATATTCAAATCAGGCTAAATGCAGTTAGTGAAAGGTCAACAAGTGCTGAGTCATTTCCTTTAACATGTGATTTATACATTTATTTTTATATTTAGTTATGTACTTATTTATTAATTCTGAATAGCCCAAACTTCAAGTCAGAAATAGCTGAAAACAAGTTCCCGGTGTTAAAGAAAATCAAGTCACATGTGCATGCAGTTAGTAATTCAATTACATGCATTGGATTGAATTTTTTTCATTTCAACTACTCACTTGTCCTTGATGGAAAGTTCTTTTCTTGACACACAAGAGTTTTCCTTCAAATATCTTTTGAAATATAGGACCATTATGTAAATCCAGTGTAATAAAGAATGAGAGGAGTTGTTATGACAATATTTAGCACAAAGCCAGTTATGGAATTTTAAGTGAAAATGTGTAGATGAATGATTTATGTTTTAATTGGTAAGGTAAAAGAGGGAACTTATACAAAAACCTTAGATATTAATCATTTAATGTAATATTTTAATATCAGTTTGTAAGAGTGATATTGATTTCTGCCACTAAAATTGTAACATCAGCTGCAAATCATGTTATAAGACAAACATACCTTTTGGAAACCATTCGAAGTAAAAAATATGCTTTAAAATAAAAATGAAAGCAGTAAACCCATTTTTTCCCCCCCCTCAAATACATTAATGTATACATTCTTTAATAATGCCCAGAGGAAATCTCTGGAGGGCAGGTGATGAAAGGTTGATTTGATTAGTTTATATTAACACATATACAACTACTTCAGAAAACTAGTAAACCTTAAACACACATATATCACCAGACCCTTGAGGCAACTCAGCAGGATGTTTTTCAGCATTTCTTCATGTAGACAAAGGAAGAATATGTCTAATTTTCAAATTTTTGTGTTCTTCCTTGAAATTTGAAAGAAATCACTAAAAAAGGTATTTTGTTTCACTCCTGTTCAAACAGGTAAATTCCAGTTACATAAGTGGTAGTTTTGAGGATTCAGGATTAACTTAACATTCATATTTCTTCCCATCACAGACAAGATATTGTAAAGCTGATAAATAGACCTGAGGGGAGAAGGTACTCTGGAAAATGCTTACAAATTAATTTCTTGCAAGGTAAAACTGTATAAAATAGAGAAACAAAAAAAAATTTATTGATCAAAACAGCTAGAGTACTTTGACTATTTGGTATTATTCTGAAATGCTGCCTTCTTGCAGATGTTCTTCTTTTCAACTTCTGTTTCTTTGGTCTAGTGTTTTAACTTCAGCTTTCACTTCCAAATTCAAGATTTTTTTTTTTTCCAGTGAAGGCAAAACAGCAACAGCATTTAGATACAGATCATCCATCTAGGGACTACCACAAGACAAAACCAGAAAGTATTAAAAAAAAGAAAAACAAAAAGATAGGAAAAATATTATTTACCATAATGAGATATTTGGAATCTTATGGAGGTCCTGCATGACTGGAAAAGGTCAGTGTATTGGATATATGTGCCCAGATGCTGGCAGTGGGGTCATGGGGGTGGCAGAAAAGGCTGGAGGTGCCTTGTGATAGAGGTGTCTGATGTTGGACACAGCCAGTTTCAGCTTGCCCCAGCCAACCCACTACAGGACATAGTTGAGCCCAGCAGCCAAGGTGGTGGCCTCTAAGAGAATGACTTAAGAAAGGGCAGAAAATGCTAAAGGCAGGGAGAAGGCAAGAGCAACAGAGGAAAGAAGAAAGTCAGATGAGTAGGCAATATTCCAAGGCAGAACAAGCACTCCTCTGAAGGGACTATAACCTGTGAATAAGACCCTGCTTGAGCAGGTACACCTCTGAAATTGCTGCAGCCCATGGAACATGCTGGAACATGAGAAAAGCATGAAAATGAAGGAGAGGCAGAGACAATCCACTACATCCTGACCCCATCCCACTGTGCCACCTGTTGTCTCAATGAGGAGATTGACAGTAACCTTGGCAATATCAAGGAGGGGGAAGAGAGTTACTTGCAGTGAAGCTGCACCTGAGGAAGTGGAAGGAAAGGTGGCTTAATGTTTGTCATCTTTGGTTCCCAATACTCAAATCACTAATTAAATATTTATTCTAATTAGCAATAAATTAAATTAATTTTCTGTTTTGCCCATGACAGCAGTTGGTAAGTCATCTCTCTGTCTTAATCCTCACCCTTGAGATTTTTCATCTTATTTTCTGCTGCTATCCTGTTGGGGAGGGCAAATGGGAGTGGTTTGATGGAGTTTTCAGTGGAAATTCAGTGAGTCTGCAATGAGTGAGACTGGAGATGATCTGGGAAGGAGGGGAATCCAGAAACTGTTTCCCAATAGAACATGCAAACATCACTAGAGCAAAGACCAAAGATCAAAATAAAAGCAAATCTGCTTAGAGCAGCTGTAGAAATCATTAAAAACATTTCATGTGTATTTAAAACAAAAAGGATACTTTTCTAAAGGAAGCATCCTTTCTTTCAAATTGGGTTTATTTTCTTAATAATTAATAACAATATTCATAGGATTTTTTTCTGAGAAGAAAAGGGAAAAAGTTTCATACTCTCTGGTTAGGTTCACAGTCCTAGATATTCCTACACACTCTTGAAGTCAGTGGGGTTTTGAGTATAAGCAGGCATTTTTACTCTGTCTGCAGTGTCAGTGACTACATGTTTTATTACTGTATTATTTTCCTATGTATTTTATCTTACAGTATAACATTTAACATCTCTAGTGCCTGACACAATTGTACTATACTGGTCATTCACTATCTTTTGACTACAATCAGAAGATTTTATTACAAATATATATTGTATGTGGCATTTTAAATTCAGAACATTTTAATTTTTCACTGTTTTAAATTTTACTTTATGAGGTCCAAGACTGAGTCTTATATGCTGTTGTTTTAAATATTTTCTATAGGTATTTCTTGAATCATTCTATTTCTTTTTCTTCTTCTGTAACAATGGTACAGATTTCTCCTTGAATCTCTTTTGCCTTTTAAATGATAAAGATAAAACAATATTTATTGAGGATCAATTACCTATCACAGAATAAAATTTAAAGACTTGACTTTACAATAAGCACTTTGCCAGCTTTTAATGCTTGTGCTTGAAGCAAACCAATAGAAACAAGGAATAAAAGGCACATTCTGTTACAAGTCCAAAAGAGCAAGAACATAATGAATAGAAAGATCAATAGAATAATCAATAGATTCAGAAAAGGATGAAATAGAGGATGTTAGTCTCATGATTAGTAAGCAGATGACAGTTCATGATAGAATCTCTCAACAAAAGACAGTCAATACTCTTAAATATTTTTTAAAGGAACAAAAGAAACCAATATGGTAGCTGAATGAACATAAACTCATAGAAAGTGCAAGTAATGGCTTAAGTGATTGAGGAAATGGGCTAAGTGTATTAAGAGATAAGCAAAAACCAGATGACTTTTACATTTTTATATATCTTTTATATTTTACCTTTATATTATTGAGAAGATGCACAAAGAAGAATATTTAATCTGGTTTTACTATGATACAAATTGTAAGCTTATTTATAGTGTGACAGAACTGAACAGTCTGGAAAATATCTATACATGTTCAGCATATCAAATAAGAAAAGATATAACTCGATTAACTTCAGTAGAATTTCAACTAATTTTCTGGGGAAAAGGTGGCACTTTTAAGAATGACCTTTTTTTGTCTTGTGCACAGTTAACACATAACTGTATTTTGATCTTGAAACCCAGAAGACTGGTTTTTTTAATACCCAATATCAAATGTACTTATTTATGTTTCATACAATTATATTCTTTGGAATTTGGCCATTATTGATAGTATTTTAAAGTCATGCTGAACTGTCCTTCCCTCATTAAAAAAAAATCTGTTTCCTTTTGTAACTGTTATCATAGCTCTCTAAATTTTAGAAAACCTCCTTATTCTTCTAAGCATAAAAGGGAAACAGGATTTGTTTTGCATACAGTGAAAGCAATGCGATAGAAAAAAATTGATCTGATGTTGTTGAGTTAATATTTACATGGATCACGATGGAAAAGCACAGCACATCACTTCTGTTCAACAAAGCATCTTTCTTTATGAAAAAGCATAATAGATCAGAAAGAAACATTCCTATCAGCAGCATGGCTATTTTCTATCTATTCAAAGGAAAGCTCTCATTTGTATTAGTCCTCCACCAAATATAGTGCTCTCATGGCTCACATTTCTGTACACAGTGCATTAATTTTGCAGACATTAGACCCTTTCATAAACCAACACTCTCCCTGTTGTGCTCAGCTGTTTGACTTTGCCGGCTTTCTGGCTTCTTCACTCTTACATCATCCTGCTTCTGTTACTTCCTCTCTCTTTCTCTGGCCTTTATACTTCCTTCTTTTCCTAAAGAGAGAGGTTGTTCAATGCTTCAGGTAATTTTAGACTCATGTTTTTGAACTTCAGACCTCATATTCCCAAACTGGTGTAACAGTTAAGTCAGCAATATGTGGCAGAATGTGTAGTTTGCTCTATGCTTTATTCAGTGCCTATAGTCGGGCACATTTCCAATGCACCGATCAATAACTGCAGGCAAGCAGAGTCAGGGCCTATTGTACTTTTTCCTTTGTGTACTTGTGTTGATCCTTAAACTCATATATAGTGTAGGGGTTTAGCTATGGATCTGCCAAATGTTGACTGTTTCTTCTCTTTGATCACATTGAGACTGTCAGAAGTTCTGTGTTCACATCTTTTGGGTGGGATAAAGCTGTAAGAAGCATTTCCCTCTCTATGACATGTCATAGTATTTGAATTCTAACAGAAAACAAAAATAAATACAAACCCAAAGCCAACCCTGCATAGTTTCCAAATGCAGATAGAAATTCCCTGTAAAACTGAGTATAGTCTAGTATGGAGAAAACTGGAGTAGGGAACTGCTTCCAGTCTGTTTTGAGATCTACAAACGTACGTAGCAAATGAAACCTGACCAAGAACTTTAGACAAAAGGTGGGAGGAATAGGATAATCTTTTCATGACATAGAAATGGGGAGAAATACTACATGGCATACCTTCTATTTTCTGCCTGGAACTATGAGAAGCTTTTGGGGAATCCACATTTTCTTTAGAGGAGGGTATCTAGGCTTAACCATGCACCATTGTGTGACTGTTACCAATGGAAGTGGTCAAACAGAGCTCACCACAAGTTGCTTCCTGCTGCATTCACCCATAACCATGCTCCATACAGTATGTACTGTTGCACAGTGACATCTTGCCCCATGCTTTCATGACAGCTTCTACTTTGACATCTTCTACTTCCCAAAAGGTTTATTTGTCTAATCCTAAAACCTAAGTAGTCTATTACAAATATTCATTAAAGAACCTGTTAACTAATGTGAAATAACGGAAACTTTAGTAAGAACTGCACTTCCTCAAACTCATCATCATAATTTATTATTACAGGTTTAGTTATGTGTCTAACAAAAGGACTCTCTAATGTAGTTTGAGTAAATATTTGATTTGAAAAAAGTGTGGTTTTAAACAGAAATGTCATTTGACTAGCATCCTCAGCGTTTTGTCATGTGTAGTTTCCTCAAAGAGAGGTAAAATGCATCAAAAACTGCATGAAATTTGCAAATATGCAAAGAGTGCATAACTTTGCCTGCAGGTGATCAGCTAGATTCAGTGAAAGTTTCATCCATTTAGCCCAGTAATACTGTTTATTTCTCTTTAGAGGCAAATAATTGTAAATGAAAATATTGAAAGTGCTATTTTTCCACTTTGTGCTGCTGTTTCTATCTGAATTTAAATCCAGTTCAGTCAATATCTTATATTATCTGTTATTTTTATACATCTAACTTTGAACATAATTTAATACATATACAAAATCAGTAGATTGTGCATGAAAATACATATATATTTATGTATGAATGTGAGTGAGCATATATTTACTTTTAGATATACATTGATATAGTGGAATTGGTATTCCTTCAGCTCTCCAGTCCATTTCCACCACCTGCCTTGTTCAAACACTTGCCCACTGTTCATGTTAAAATAAATCTTGTATTGGCAACTTGGATAAGAAGAGGTCAGTTTTGACTTCATGGCTAATTTAGTTTTGTAACCAGGATTATAGTATATTAATAGTAATTATAATTATCCTTTCATTATGTAATACAACATATCTAGTATAAAGATACTATACATGTTACTGTGTAAGTCTCAAAGATAATAATCTTTATAAGGATTATTAACATTATTATACAAGTGATTTTTACAAACAGTAGAAATGTATACACTATTCTGTATAGTCTAAAGCATGACTTGCTTTTTAAGAGCCAGGTAAAAAATTCTAAATAGCCTTAGGTTTGTAAGGTACCTCATGAAAATGGTGTTCCCCAAAGTCAAAACTGTTTCAGTTTGCAAGTAAAGGAACTAACATTTCCCTTAAACACTTTATACCAAGCATGCTTGTGAGAATAATTATTATGTACTTCCTTAATCTTGCACGATAACTAGGGTGAATGATTCCCTTTATGTGGATAAATTTTGGCTACTGGAACCCCAGTAAAAGGAATAATTATAATAATAATTAAGCCACAATATCCTTTTAGAAAATAATTTAAAAACAACAGAAAAAAACATAAACAAACAAATGAAAACAAAACCCTCAAAGAACCAAGGACAAGAAAAAGTCCAGCCTAAGGAGAGAAGTCAAATAATTAATATTTTGTCATAAATAGTTCTTCACTGAGTTTCCTGTGTTTGCTACCAATTGATTTCCAAGTATCTATCAGCAAAGTTCACATCAATGCAAGTAATTTGTAGTCAACACCAAGGGCAGTGTCAGAAACTGCAGCTAAGATATCCTGTCAAAGAACTGAGACAAACTAATAGAGAGAGATCTGCAAAATCTGCAAAATGTCTGGATAATGACTCTTCATTAATACAACCAAAAACTGAATTGATGTATGCCCAATGTGTAATAGACAAAAAACCTGTGCCAAAGAAGAGTCATACTAGAAATGTTAGACAGGAGTGTGTGTTTTGTCTATCTATTCATCCATCCATTTTATTTCATGTTGTTATATTTATATAAATCTACTCTCTTGTATTTTTCTGCTTTTCAAAGTCTGTATAAAACAATAACACATAATTATTCTCTCAATCTTGTTTTCAAAGTTCATTATTCTATTCATTTGCACAAATAACTATGGTCATGTTTTAGTACAGTTTGTAGAATAGAAAAGTTTCCTAAAGTGTTTCTGAGATCTATCTCATGTTCTGTGATTGCTGACTCCTGTATGATGCTTTTTATCTGGAAAGACTCTGAACCTCTTTAGAGTTGTTAACTAATAATAAAAAGACTTCTGATGTCTTCTAGTGATGAAATAGTGTTTGCATCAAAACCAACACTTCAACTTTACTCTAAAGGGGATAGAGTTTAAGGTTATAACAGAAAACGTGATACACAGCAACACTGTCTACCATTTTGTCTTCTACCAGCTAATATATAGCAAGAACAATTTATTGGGTTTTTTTGGTGGTGTGGTTGTGGACTGGCTTTTGGTTTTTTTTCATAATTCTTGAAGGAAGGATCTGGTAAATGTTCAAATATAGAGCTCTGGAGAGTCATGGTTTCTTTTGTATGATTCTTGTCCTTACCAAATCCAAGCTGTTTATTTCTGACTCAAAAAAACCAGCTTCAGAAGAATAAATAGTTTCAAGACAATCTATTTCAACACTATTTAAGAAGAATAATGTTCAAACTTATTTAGGTTCCAGATTTTAGCTCAAAAAAACCACTGGTAAGCATAAATCTAGTGAATATGTCTCTACAAAGTTTGTAGGCTTCCTAAGACACACAGATGGCACTAGATTACTATACAGAGCTAGCTAACTGTCACAGATGGTGTTCAGATGTAGGTACGGATCTCAGTCCCATCAGAATCACCTAAAGAAACTTCTTTTGGAAAAAACACAGTGGAGCCTGCATCACCTTTCAGCATGTTAATAATTTAGATATTGGTGCCTTGGATTTAGATTATTGTATTATACTTAAATTATCACTAGCTTTCAGCAGAATTTCTTTTTCTGATTCCATCTTTGATGTCTTACTCTGCTGTTGCACATCCTAATCCAGGGTGCCAACTGCCATACAGAATACTGTGTGATTGAAGTCCCTGTTGTCTGCATATATCTTGAATATGCACTTTGCAAATACAAGACATTTGGGCCCTCTTAGGCCTCCAAAGCTTTGGCTGACAGTGCTGTAAAACTATATTTAGGAGGACTACTGTCTTTTTCTTGGAGGAATTATATCCTGCTTCTTTACTTACTGCATCCTAGAGAGAGAATCATATACACTGAAGCATAGTTATTTGTTGCTTTATATTATTGGCAGCCTTTTATATTTCAGAATAATTTCTTATTTTTTAAAAAGTACTGTGACATTCTACAATTCTAGTTTATGTCATATAAAGATTCTCTGCTCCCTTCTTATGGTAGTTAACAGCGAACATTACAGATTGAAAAATCATATCTGTTTTTAGAAATCATTTCCAAAAGTGTTTGAGAAAAGGAAGGTAAGTTGGTGAACCTTATTTGCTTTGTGTTGAAACATATAATTTATTAGTAAGTATTTTCTCTATTGGCTGTTCTGACAGTTCAAATGACTCTCTAAATTCTGAAAAATTTAATTTTCTTTTTAATGTCTTAAACTCCAGTTTTCTGTCTACAAACTCATAAAATGGGAAGGCTATATCATGTCAGCATTTTTGGAACACATATAAATGCTATGGAAATCAATTGACATTTTACAGAAAAATCAGTTGTAGGACAATGAAAGCTACTGCACATTAAATGCACTATAGGAATGTATATGACAAAGGCTACCTTTTACTGATTACCTATAGATCTTTTTTTGAAATTAGAAATAAACTGACTCTCACAAAAACAGAGCTCAAAGTGCATTCTAAAGTCTGTATTCACAAAAAAAAGCATTCTTTGGTTAGGTTCCCATATTCATTTAGGTTCTTGAATGTGCTTAAATTTGGTAAATGAGTTTCTAGGCTGTGATAAATTCCCACTGACCAGAAAAGGCGAAACATAACTCCCATTTTTAAAAGAGAAAAAAAGGAAGATCCAGGGATTTCCTTTCTGTGATAAGATCTACACAGCAGCTTAATATTTGCATGTGACTGGAATAGCAGTCTTGAGATTCCATCTGGGTTCTGTACCATGCATCCACACACCTCCTTCCATGGGTGATTTGGAGTGGTACACAAGTCAAACAGCATAGAAATAAATAAGAGCATTTATTCTGTAATTAAACATGTATAATACACCATATAAAAAAGGCAGTTCCATATTAAAGTCTAAAGATTTCAGTACTGAATATATCACCATAGTCACTTTCTAAAACTTTGTTTAGAAGTGGCAGTTAAAATCTGAAAGCCATAACTGACTGCAGGAAGCTAAGCAGAAGAAATTATAACTCCTTTTGGCTCTTAAGTCACATCCATTTGAGTATACACTGAAAAGGGTTAGAATATTTAGGACAGCCATTTAGCTCAGCTAAATGTAGAGCTGTTAAGTGTCATGATTCAGCCACAGTAGGTTATGCAGAGACTCTGAATGGTTGTCCAACAAAGTGAAATAGGATTTAAATCACCGTGAAGCAAAAGCAGACTGCTCAGACAGGGAAGGGCTGATTTCACCTGAGATGTAGCAGCTACTTCCTTTTGGGGTTTGTTTGCTATCTCTCAGCTGCTTAACATGAGAGTATGCTGCTGCTTCTTTCTTCTTAGGAGAACATGGCTGGCTTAATCTAATTTTTTCAACTGCTCACAGGAAGGCAGTGGAAGAGGATTACTCAAGAAATCAGCAAAATTGTCAGGAAGAAAACTGAATGCTGTGTCAGAGTTAAGATTAAACTGAAAGTGCAGAGACTAAATGTACTCAAATGCCAAAATGCTCCAATCACAGAAATATGCACAAATTTCCTAATTATATGACTTTCTTGACGCTTGAGGACTGATGGCTCTCTCCAGGAGGAATTTCAGGCAACTGTGTGTAGTGGTCCTAGTTGTGCAGTGCATCGTCCTGGGACTGGGCTATGGCATCTTCTGGATGCCAGTTCTGTGCCCTCTTCTGCAGCCATTACAGTTCTGCCTCAGATCCCCTCCTGCCACTCCTGTGGTCTCCTGTCTTCACAGTCTCTTCATCCATATGTCTCCAACAGTATCTCTCAGAGCTACTCCTCATGTGTTTCATCAAGACCCTGTCCCTCAAAGATGTCCACAGGAGTGTTTGATTATGGGATTTTCTTTATCCCTGGACCCCTATCTCATCTGATCTGGTCTTCAATTAAAGTCTTAATTTCACTCTGCTGAGCTGAATTTTTCTGATTTATTAATGACTATGGTTGTCCACAGTCATGCATGTTGTCCTTTATGACATTTTAAACTATCCTTTTTATTCAGAATTGGATAGAAAACCGAGGGACAAATCAAGTTGAAAGCTACTGCAGCAACCTATAGTCATTTGAGGTTTCAGTCTCATCTTCTACTTTGAACATACTGATAATTTTTCCCATCTAATTTCAGTTATTTTAATAACACTAGTAATCGAACAATAGTTGAACATCTCAACTATGCTAAATAATGGAAGAGGAAAAAACTGCAGCTGCCATTGTATTTTATATTTTAAAAAAATTTTCATAAACTGAGAATTACTTACAATGTTTCTTATTCCATAACTAGTGCTGTTTAATTCATATTAAAATCATATTTTATATTACAGTGTGACTCTGAAAACAAGGTGAAAGATTAGAAGTTTTAGGTGCTTTTGTAATACGTTTTCTAAAATCTTTTTTTTGGATTTACACCTTTACAAACTTAAAAGTTTCTTAAAATGTCAGAAATCACGGCATTCAGAAACACTCAAAACAGTGAGGATCTTTTCAAAATCAGATGTTGATTTTAAACACAACAAATCATAGATGAAAAGGATACTTGAATAAATTTTGTGCTTAGTTCTTGGAGAGTGATATAGAAAAATTCTGTCAAATGTGTCAAATTTAGACCCTAAAACTGAAGATCATGAGCATACACATATTTACAGCTGCAAAAATCTAGATAACATACAAACTAAATGCAAAGCAAACCTAGTGTCTTCAGTGTGCTTTGAGCAAGCTGTACTTTGCATTTTTGTTCAGTCTGTGTGGTGTTATTTCAGTTACTTCACCTAAAATCAAAGGCTTTTGAATAAATTTTGAAGAATATATTTTAAGAGATAAGGAGACCTGGATTTAAACTTTTGCAGTTACTTTCTTCACATCCCAGGAGATTAGCACTGTCACCAAAGCACCAGATATTTGTCTAAAAATACGTCCTCCATATCTCCCACTGAAACCAGCCAGTGTGCCGCTAGAAGAGGTAGAGGCATGGTATCAGAGGTATAGCAGATTATAGAAGAGCTGATTATGTTCAGTGTTGTAGCCAAGACAGTAGTCTGTTGTATGTATAAGGTAGAAGTAGACTAAGCAAGATTAAACGAATTGTTTGCCTTACACATAAACATAAGTAAACTAAAACAGTATAGGAAGCATTTTGTAACGCTGTAAAACAATCTGCAACATGTTGTAAGATATGTAATATCAGCAGTATGTAAAATTACTGCAGAGAAGACTTGAGTGTAAGACTACAAGCAGGGTTCAGGAAAATATATGCAAGTAATAAAATCTGTGGAAAAAAAAAAAAAAAGCAAAGAATTTAAAGTAAGCAGGAACATTATCTTGCAAAATGGTAGCAAGTCCAGGTCCTAGAATAAGATCATCTTATCATCTTCATCCTTAACATGTAAGTTCACCTCTTTTCTGTTGAAGAGAGAGATGGAGAACAGAAAACATCACCGAAGAGAGAGACAAATGGGAAAGAATGGAGATTCCCACTTTAGTTCCAGATTCCCTTGCTAAAGAGTTCTTAGACATTGTCATCTTGACCTCAAGGACTGAAAAAACTCAAGGGCTGTACTTGTAATGCTATACTTGTGTGCTCTGTAGCTCCATGTTGTTGCTGATTTAAGGACAGTTTTATATATGTAGTAATAGAAATTGGTAATGAGTAAGAACTAAGGTTGGTGATGTTTATTGCTAGTGAACATCATCTCAATAAATTATTATCCTGAAGTTTAAAACTGGCTTCATCTGGCAGTCATTTCTGTCAGTGATTTCTAATTTCTTAACTGAATGTGTGTGTACATTATATACATATATTATGCAACTATATAAGCAAAATGTATACACATTTACTGCATGTACACTTAGCACTTTTGCATCATATGTTTATTTCTATGAATTTGCTTATCATTTTAGAAACCAAGCTGGGGGAAATCTGAGTTCTTGTACAGCCTTTTTTTATCTAAAGGTGCAACAAGGGAGTGCAGACATGGTCATCTCAATTTATTTGCATTCAACACTGCATTAGGTAGTACAGGTATATTACAAATCCAGTGTCTTACAAAATAACATAAGACTGATATATTCATACTTATTTTCCTGTGGAGAAAATTTATAATATACACCTATATTATAATGGCAACCAGCATGAACTGAAGACTGTTTTCCTAGTCAGTACAGAAATGATGCATCATAAAAGCTAGTTGTATAAGTGTTTACTTATCTAATTCAAAGTGAAAAAAACTAGGAATGAAAAAGGATGATTTAAAGGAGAACACCCCCCAAAATACCTCTCTACTGCAATCTGACCCTTTCTTCTAAAATAGAAACTTGACATCCACCTTGATATACTCAGTTTATACTCAATTTATGTCTCCATGTTATTTTTCTTTGAATATAATTAAAATGTCTTTTGTTTCCCACTATGTATTTCTAAATTAGCTATTAAAAAAGGTATTTCACTGTCTTCCTTTTCTGTTGATAATACATTGTAAAAATTCATTCTGTAAAGAACTAATGGTGACACTTCTACACTTCTACTATTGTTAAAAAGCATGATCTCCTTTGTCTTTTACAATGACTATTCTTTTACAAGGAATATAATCATGTAGAGTACTCTATTTTTTCTTATTATCCTTAGGGGGAGTGGAGTAGTTGTAATGTCACTATTTCTACAGGATGTCTGTAAGTATATATCTAATATTCACAAGAATTTTATTGAAATGGAATATTATAATTGAGTAATCTAATTTTCTCTACTCTGTGTTTGTAGGATTACTTATATAGAATTTCCATGACTACAGTTGGTGATAAGATAATATTGAAACTTGGAAGTTAGTGCTTTTAATGAGGTTTGAATTAGAAAAAAGAATCAAAGTTTACAATCAGTCATTTCAATGAACTTGAAATAATTGAAGACTTTCCAGTAGAGTTTACTGCTGCTGTACTGTGATTCCTGTTTCATAAAAGCATTTCCAAAGTCACATTCTTAATGGGAGCAGGAAATAAAATCTAGGATTCGTTTCTGCTAACAGAGGTTTCATAACTAAATCATTATACTCTATCGTGTTTCTTCTCTAGTATGACATGCTTTTATTCTTTCCTTTCTGTAGATTTAGTTACTTTCAAAGAGAAAATTGGAGATTTTCCTTTTCACCTTGTGTTGTGGCTAGGGAACTCTCTAGAAGGGTATAGGTTGTATAATATTGTAGCTAATGATCCACTACATAAAAGAAAGCACTTCTATCTCATTTAGTCAAATTAAGGCCTTAATTGCAGAAAGCTTTTGAGGATAGAAGTCACTGTATCACATAACCACATGGATATCCAAGTTTGGGGCACACTGAGGGATGCTCCCATCTGTTCATTGGTTATCAGTGGTGTTACATGCTCAGATTTGTGTTCATGCAGGAGAAAAGAAGTTGGAGGAAAAGGGAGAAGAAAAACAGACTGGGTGTTAAGACTAATGGGAACAAACTTAGGATAATTTGTTCAAAATTCTTTAGGATACTCAGTGTTGTGATAGTTGAGTGTGAGCTACACAGAAAATCAAGGTTAATAACAGAGTCACTTCTATTTTGATTAAAAAGGCTAAAAGCAACAAGAATTCCATCTTCCATTTAATATGGAGTGGGAGAGAAAATAAAAAAGCTTTTACTGTGCTTTGCAGTAATGGAAACAAGAAGGAATCACAGAGAAAACAGGAAGATTACCTTTTTCCTAGCAGACACAGTAAAAAACAGATAATACTTGATCCTCCCCTCAAATAAAATAAAGGGATAGGTAGTTGTAAGTCTTAGTTACTTTTTAAGATAGTTGTGCACATATCATGCCTATTTAAGATTTGAAAGCATAAAATGCTTATGAGGGTTGTTGAATTACTTGAGTTATCATTCAGGACCTAATTCCACATTACAGTTTATACATTGCAGAGTTGTAGTGGTACTAGTAGCAACACAGATGGAAATATTTTGTTTAGGTGCCATAATAAAAGTTACTTCTTTCTCCCTGGACAAGTCAGATAGTGGTAAATCCGTTTTTACACTGGCAGAGGACATACATAACAGAGTTGTCTGTGGCATTGTAAAAGGAGAGCAAAATTCTTCCAGGTGTACCTCCCACAAAAATTATATTCTTATAATCATTATATCATTGAGCTTTCTACTCAAGCTCACAGCAATGACATTTAACAATCCTTTCTATGCAAAAAAGAAATATGCAAAGGAACAATGTACAGGTCTGAGTTCAGATACACAAATTAGTTACACATCAATCTTTCCTTGTATTTTTTTCACTCTGTTTTCTCCTTCCCCTCTTTTCTTTGTTTTGCTCTTCTCTCTGATAACAGTTACATACACACTGCTTAACAGACATGTTCTTCAGTTTCAATGAACAAAGATTAGAAACATTTTATTTTTATTTTATTCACATTTCTTATTTCATAACTCAGGACATTTAACATTGCAAATATTTTTTTAATAAATATAAAACTACATGGCACTTAAAGGAATTTAAAAACAGAATTTAAAAGCAATTACTGTGTTTGTTAATTTAGAAGCAATTCATAAATATTGCAGTCAATAAACCTTACTATTTCACTTTCTTTACAAATAACTCCAGAGTACAACATGCTACAAAAGCTAGACAAATATTGTAGGGATATTTTTAATTAATTTTCTATTTATTATTACACAAAAGTGGGTTCTGTCCTATATTCCATGAAGGCTGTTTAAACTACAATGTGATACACATTTTAGAAGTCATGTTTAGAGGCTGCAGCATTCAAGCCAGGTTTGCAGAAGAGATGAATTGCCATGTGAAGAACCATACAGAAGTGTCTAGATCTTAGCACTTTGAATTAGTTATTTGGAGCTAGCTAGTTCTTACCCAGCTGTTAACTGCTTAGAGACAAATAAATGTGCTGATAATATAGTAATAATTTATTACAGTGTAGCCATGTCCATCTGTAGAAATAGATGTGCAATGCTTCCTTAAAGAACTCCACCTTTTGAACTTGTCTTCCACATTGAGCTGTGGGCCAACCTGAGTGATTGGCCTGCATCTCAGGTCAGGGAAATAAGATTCAGCTACACAAAGTGTTAAAGGAGATAAGATCTGAGGATTCTCTTCTGTTATAATGCTAACTATATTTCCGCTATTTTTTGTTTGCCCCTCTGCATGTTTGTGGTTCTCTCAATAAATATAAAGAGAAAGATTGCTCATGTAGGTGTCTATATCCAGAACAGAGAAAATACTAAAGATTTAAGTACATATTTGAAATAATTTTCTGCCTTAGTTCTAAGTTCTTTGGGGTTTCCCCTCCCCCCTTTTTTCTCCTTTTCTTTCACCTTTCCTGTGCCTTGATCTGTTTTTCAAAGGTTCTATTTTTCTTTCTATTCTCCTTTACCTTTGTCAGTCACTACAGTGTTAACCTTCTTGTGCTTCCACTTGTGGAGATGGAAGTTAGCTTGTCATTTGTGAGTAGAAAGATTCACCTCAACAGCTTTAAAGGTCTGCAGCTAGGTATTGACTGTCTCCAAGCCAGTCACTTTAGCCTCCCTCTACGGTCAATAGAGAAAAGGAAACCTTTCTAGACTACAACTCTGGAGTGTCAGTGGAAAACATCTCAGTCCAACGTAATTGCTTTAAGTGGTTCCTATGAAACACTGCTTTGGAATGCATGTTTTAAGGTATTTTCTACTCTCCAAGGTCGCTGGGTCAAATAAATATATTTGCAGAATAAAAGGACTGTGGCAAAGTGGTTGAAACAGCAAAGAATGACAGAGTGAAATGAATAAGCAGTCAGATGAGATGTATTTAAGAGCCAAAAGGTGGCCTCTGTCAAGGATATTTTTAGAAATTTGGAGAAGGCAAGTTATAAAATGGATTTATTTTACTTCAGTGTTTTGAAAAGGGAAAAATACTAGACTGACATTCCTGTGTTTACTGTTCTAAAGAAAAAAATGTTTAAAATTGTTTTGTTTGGGGCAGGGAGAATAAAAGCAACGTTAAAATTATAGTTGCAATAGTCAAGTGTTTATATATCATCCCTGGTCTTATATATGCTTATATACTGCACATTTAACAAGTCAAGTCCCATTTAATCTGCCTTGTCCATAATCAGCCCTTACCTGCTGTCTTTTTTTCCAATGTTTTACACTGAGAGAACTGGTTTAGAAAATTTGATTATTATGACATCATAGGATCATAGAATGGTTTGTAGCAAGTAGTAAAAGTAAGTTGCCTCCTTTGGCAAATTCAAAACTTAATTATAGTCTCTGGGATCTTATGATTCTGAATGACTGAACACAATTATGAGATCAAACTTTGCTGTAACAGAGAAANGTCTCTGGGATCTTATGATTCTGAATGACTGAACACAACTTTGCTGTAACAGAGAACTTTTGTTAAAAATGCACCACCACCACCAGAAAACCAGCCAGACACTCCAGGAATACATTCTGTTGCAAATAGTTCAGCATTTTCACAGGTACAGACATTGCTCACCCAAATGTATTATGAAGTCCCTATAAAATTATCCCTTTTCTACCTGCATGATAACAGTGAATTAGTAAAGATTTCAAACAATATATTCCTGTACATTTTTCAGTGTATTTCAAAGTGCAGGTCAGAAAGCCATCGAGAACTTCCTTCATCTGATTTCATATTTTTTATTGCTTCTGGGTAGAATTTGTTTGTCAGATCATTACTCATCAAATTATAATTTCCTTCTTTTTGCTTCTCAAGACCTTGTATCTACACAGTCCTCAAAAAGAAGAAAAAGGATATCTAAGTTGAGACATTTTCTCCTATGTAGGAATACAAATAAATTTATTTGGAAATGCATTGGAATCTTGGAATTATTGGAAAAGATTACTGGAAACACTGGTAAACTGGCCTCATAACTATCTGCTAGTATGGAAAAGGTTATTTGAAAACATCTATCATGGGATTTTTTTTTTCAACTTGATTGGCACATTTAATAAAACACTGAATCATAATATGGGGAGTGATTTAACTGAAGTCTAGAAACTCTTAAACTGTGTTTAACAACATGACAGAAGATGTTTTGCATAACAAAAATTAACTGAAACTGAAAGTCCCATTTCTATTTCACTGGCATATTAAAAAGGAAATTTCAAGAACTCCAGAGAAAAGTGATGTAACTCCACACATTTTGCTGCTCTTTTTTACTAATAAAACACTTTAAGAACATGAAAGTAAACCAAGAACGTGAAGGAGGTAACCAAGAAACATTATTAATAGAGGTCTCCTATAAATCGGTTGTACAGCAAATTTGCATTTTTTTTCTTGGTTTTCATTGCTCAGCAGGAGATTGATTATATTTTCCCCCAGGAAACATGTTTGTCTTCATTAATTGAAACATAAGGTTTAGACTTTTATCCTTTTAGCTTCATTTTGAAGTGGAAACAATCTCGAGAGTCTTTGTTCTTGTAGGAACTGATAATGAGCCTCAACATGTAGTAGGATAATACTTTTTCAATTTAAAAGACTTTTGGTGATGTTTTGATGGGAGCTGTATCACAGCTGCAAATGACATCAGTCAACTGAAAATCAACAAGGAAAAACTGTCTTTGTCCTTCAGAATTCCCTTTGATGTTTGAAAAATGTCATGATGTTTCATGAAGATGTTACTCTTATCTGCATCACTGGATTTCTAAGGAAAGAAAATAGATACCAAACAAATTACAGACTCATAGAAACATAAAAGGTCATATGTGATCAAGACTATGAACATAGTCTGTTGGAACAATGCACAATCAGGACTCAGATTTAAGTGCCTGGAATATGGAATAGATACAAACACACTTGAGTTTGTCGTAACTCTCCCAATCCCATATTCGTGACAATATATATTTTAAAAGACTAAATGATGATGGGGGTTAAATTTTTGGTGGTTTAGCTCTATTCCTCTGGAAAAAGTAATTATATGTACTTGCTTACCCATTTTTTGATTTATGTCTATGGTGCTTACTAACTTCACTCAAGTCTTTCGGTTGTAAAATGTATCTCGCATACTTGCCTTTCCCTGAGCAAAGCTTGACTCCCACATGAGTGCTGTACACAGGAATGTCTAAAATAGTGTTGGTTGTTGGTCCTCACATACAATCTAGAGCATTCATCAGGCTGGGTGCCTTGTGGAATAAGCAGAATATCATCTCCTCTGAATCATATGTATTTGATATAGTAGTTGTTTGTTTGTTTGTTCTCAGGACTGTTTTTTTCTGAGAATGAACAGAAACAAATCTGTGAAAAACAAGCCAAAATTTAAGTCACTTTCAGAATGGAAGTATCAGATGGATGGAGGGCTTAAGAGTTATGACATTTGGACTCTTGCACATTAGTACTCCTAAGCATCACTTCAGGTGCCTAGGGGCTCTGTAGAAATAATGGATTTTTTTTCCAGACTAGCTGTTAAATGTAGGCAGATAGCAACCTGGAATGTGAACGTAGCAAAATCATATCATCAGGGAACTGTTTCAGTCAAATTGTCTTTAAACCATTTCACTGCTTGCAAGAGCATAATGGTAAGTCCATATAGCTTTCATGAACAGACCTATTTAGTTCTGAAGAAACTCAGGTATCTCTGCATGATTCCAGAACAGTTTGCATTTCAAGGACAGGGAATATTTGGTCAATTATATAGAGTTTTTACCTACAAAATGTATGTAATACTTTGTGGATAGTCGGAATGATAGTGGGGATATATTTGAGATTCTCAAAAGTAATATTAATTATCAAACCAAAAAAAAAGTATAGTTATAACAAGCAATATAGGTGCCTGCCATTAAATGTGGATGATAAAATTTTAAACTGATGTCTCATTTTCTGAGTCCAGTTCACAGTACACATAATAATAAAGCTGGATTGTTATGAAGGTGTACAGAAAGGACACTCTAAGATTACGCAGTCTGAATAGTTAAAAAAAACCCAACAAAAAAAACATAGCTGGTAATTGTTAATTTATTTTGATTTTTGAAACTTACTAGAACATTACTTAAAACCAGGTGATTTCTTTTGGATGCAAAATACTAATTCTATAAAAGTCTATCTTAGAAATTAAGATTTGAAAGATTTGACCTTAATTTTTATCTGTCTTCCATGGAATTTATATCACACAGTAGCTTCTGGCTATATTTAATCTTTATGAGAAAGTGCCTCTGACTGGAAATCTAATGAGATTATGTTGGGTTGGAGATTTTCTGGCTTTTTTGAAACATTATGCAAAGTTATCTTTATCTAAGAATGGAAAATTCCAAAGGTCACCCCCTCTTACTCATTTTAAATCATTATGATGGCCTGATAATAAGAAATATCAGATTTTAAATTTTTTTTTGGTATTAATATAAGTGAACTATTTACGCTATATATCATAGAATCGTTTAGACTGGAAAAGACCTTTAAGATCATCAAGTCCAACCATCGATCCAACAGCACCATGCCCACTAAACCATGTCACAAAGTGCCACATCTACATGTTTTTTGAACACCTCCAGGGAAGATGACTTCACCACTTCCCTGGGCACCCTCTTCCAGCATAGGGGTTTCATTTAGGGTAAGCAGGACAGATCTTCACATTCTGCTCACTATATTCACTGACATAGTGCCATTTGAGACAACTTTGGATCCTTCACCTGACCTTCACTGCTCCTTAGGCACTCTGGGGCAAGACAAATGACACCACATGTCTATGTGTATTTGATTCAAGCAGAGCTTTATATCTCCATTACCTTAGGAATTCAACCCATACATTTCTATGTAATTATGCAGTGTTATTAGGCATGACCTTGTTATTCAAGATCCATGTGCTGTGAGATCAGGAGCTGGGGACCATATGGGGTACTACAGGACATCTCAAATCACCTTATGTGCCTATGTTTGGACAACTGAATTGAGTTGTAGGTACTAGCTGGTGTCAGCTTTAAATAAACTGGATCCTTCCATGTAGGTACAAAATAGTAGATAGACACCTTTCCAAACAGCTTAAAATCAATGTATAACAGATGACTATGGGATGAGGAAAATTCTATAATATGCAATCACAGTAAATCATATTTTTACAGCAAATGTCATATCAGTTCAGTTCTGCAGGGAAGCTTAATTGGAAACTATTAATCTAAAAGGAGGCATGAAATAAAAATTATTTTAGAGGGCAGTAATACAGACTCAAACACTGGGCTGATTGTCAGGAGGGGACAGTGGCAGAGCAAGACTTAACACAAAAGAAATCCAGTGTAACCTGAGGTATCTTTACAGAGTGATCATGTATGTGTTGGTTTAAGCTACTCCTACCTGATGACATTACTATTTGGCTCTCTCCATAGTTCTTTCCCAGACAATTAGAGTTTAAGATGAAAAATCTAGGCCCTAGTGCCCTCTTGTGAAAATTTTGTTTGACTCTATCTTTTCTTCTCCTTTGTATCTCATCAAATCATGTCTGATTATGGCTAGATTCCCTGGTATTTAGCTATTATTGAATGCAGTAATGAAGGGAACCATAGAGATACTTAATTATCTGCACAGCAGGTGTCCAATGAAGAAACTTAATTCTAACCTTTTCCTCTGTGATAAGATAATTAGTCGGGTATAATTGCTGCTAATATAAATATTCACTGATTGCAAACTGTGGTTTAAAGGCTGTTTCTGTGAAAAAAAAAAAAAGAAAACAATGATATAGAAAATGAAACTTCTTCAAGACTACAGAAGTGTTGTTTCTCACTTCTAAACAAATACAGACTTTGCATGAAGAAATAAACACTTCGAATTCTACCTACTTTTATTGTGAAATAATAATAATTGTTTACCCTGACTGGATTAAAAATTCTGGCTACTAATACACTTCTTTACAAGTTTTAAATGTTATAACTGTAGTAAAACAGGGTGGCATTATCCCTTCCAAATAGTGTTTTCACACACATAAAAAGGTTTTAGTTATACTTGCTAAGGTTGCACTGAGACAGCAAAAAGTGCTGGATGTGTCATGAATGAAATGATATCACAGAGATTCTTTTTCCTCTAAACAACAGTAATTCTAGGTAGATTCAGATCTAAAAGAAATGTCTTGTTTCCCTAACATAGCACCTTTGCAAGGAATTAAATCATAATTTTTCATTGGGCTTTTGCTTATCTGTCCAGAAGTTTATTGCAGGAACTTTAAGAGTAAGTTGAACCTCCACACTGGTGGAGTGTGGGGAAATTTGAAAGACATGTGATGAATGTCTGTGATGATAATATAAATATTGCAACTGCAAATCAATCATCACTGACACTGTTAATGATGCTGACATAACTTTTCATGTTTTGATCTCATTATTAAACATTAAGGCACTGACAGAATTCATACAGAAGTTTTCAATAGGTCTGCACTGATGCTGTAGGCATTCAGCCAGATCCTAATTGAGATGATAAAGTGAGAGCCAAACATTTATTTGTGCTGATGTTTGAGATTCTGTAGCAAAGAGGCACAGTTTTTCATTGTTTTATATTTATACTTTTAAGGTTTTATTGTGAAACTGATAAAATTTGAGAGGAAAAAAAAAAAAAAAAGAACCCAGGAGATTTGCTTTTTGGAATACACTTTGTGGCTGGCAGTTAATGGTGAATTGAATTCCCTGGGCACACATTTGCACAGTTCATGGGGCTCTGAGAATAACTGAGATCAAGTACAGAGTTCTTTGAAACAAATGTAATCAAATAAATAATTTCATTGTCTTGAGATGGCTTGCCAGAAACCTTTCGAAGTGCAGTGCTTTCAACAAAGAACTCTTTTACAGAACCTCTCTTAAATCCCATCATCTTGAATTGCAATAGGGAATGGTCAGCACATTGAAAAGCTGTTCAGCCCTCTGCAAGATCAAAGTTATTTTCCATCTCTTTTGTTTTCCCCACACATTTAACACAGAATAACAATAAAAAGATCAGATTCTTTTTCCTCCTTTTACCAAAACAGTGGACTTGCTTTTCTGCATTCTTTGGCTTCAACTGCCATTGATGTTAGAGCACTTCAAGATAAAATTTATGTTCTTTCTTCTTTTTTGGTTTTAATATAGTTAATGCTATGTGATGGCAGTTTCTAATGTTGATAGCATAAATATTTTAAAGGAGGTTAATATTCTTTTCTGGCAGAAGTCTTTGTTAAAAATGAGCAAGCATACCTAAAAGTAGCAACATTAATATTGACAGGTAAAATACTAGAAACTAACTTGTAATAAGAAACAACATCAAAAGTCATATATATTAAAAAATATCTCATAAATAAACCCAGAACTTCTACTCATGAGGTGTACAGCTATGAAACAGAAAGAACATCTACTGAGGAAGGAAGAAGAAAAGGAGGGTAAGGTTCACTTCAGCCCTCTTAAGTTCATACACTGTAGTTTGAACAGAAATAAATGTGAAGCACAGAGATCAGCTGAGAGCCAAGGAATGTCCCAGCAGGTATATCCAGGCTGATCCAGATATCAAAACCTATAATACACCTTTGAACAAATGAGAACATTCAGTTTCTAGGGGCTTGTAGTAAGCCAATCCCTGAAAAATCACTACCAGAGCTCAGAGCAGCACTAACCTCTTCTACACTCTCTACATTGTTAGAGGATTTGGAAAAGTCATGTCAAAGATAAGGAAGTCACTGCTGTTGTAGACAAAATATAGAGTTAGTTCCACAAAGGGGAGTTAGTTGCTTTGTCAGCTCTTAGAAGAGGGGAGAAGGTGTGTAGAAGAGATTTTAATCTAGATTTGCTAAAATCAGTGGAATTATTGATTAATTAAAATTAAATCTCTGCCTATGACTTGGCAAGAAGGGGCCATACATGCTTGATTTACGACCCCTATGCTATTGCAGGCAGTGTTCTCATTTACATTTACCAGAGAACATGCCCATCTTCTTCGACCATTACCCTGTTTTCTCAGTATCCTATCACATTTAATAAGAAATAGTTGTTTAATACACAGTAATGTATTATTAATAAAAGCAATCACAATAATTC
This sequence comes from Galbula dea, assembly GCA_013399015.1. NCBI lineage: Eukaryota > Metazoa > Chordata > Aves > Piciformes > Galbulidae > Galbula > Galbula dea. Next base: position 277,134 of record VWZX01005355.1, on the reverse strand, counting down.
TGGTCTAACTTGCCCAGGGAAGCTGAGCCACCCACTTACTAAATAAAAGGATGATAATGATATTAATTACCATTTACTATTTATGTAAGAATTTTGATCTATAGATATAGTTCACAGTGACTGACAGCAATGTGAGTTTTACAATTTTATTTTTAGAGATGAGAATACAGAAATGACCAAAGAACAACACCCTGATTTCTGCTGAAATGCTCTTAAAATTTCTTTAAATATTTCCTTTCTTTTTTAATTGCAAGCATTATTATTACTTTTTTTTTTCTGTAAAGCTATATAAACATCAAAACACATTTTATTTTTCTTGTATTCTGTATAGAGAACTCTCTGAAACTTGACAGGGAACCTTCATTCACTGCACGTTATTCAGTAACTAAATTCTTTGAGAATACTCCCTGTTGAGAAGTAAAGTTTCATACTAAAGGCTAATATAACTATACATTTTTATTCATCTATCTGACCAGATAAATTCTAAGTGCACATTTTAATAGAGCTTAATGAGGTTTCTCACTGTTTATAGGCTCTAACTATGCAATAGTAATTAGCACTGAGGCATTATTCACTCTTGTCTTAGTAAGAGTTTCATTTCAGCCTTTATAAGAGATCCTGCTATTGTTTTGCTTCATTGCTTTACTTTATTGAACATTATACGACATGGTAAGCAGTTAAGTGTGATTGTGAAAGAAATTAAATCATAAAAAGTGCATTAATGGTCAGGCTTAAATCTATAAAAGTAGTGAAACTGAAACCATACATTACCACCTTGTGCTTATGAACTGCAGCTTGTGTACTATTCAAGTTCATTTATTCACAGAATCACAGAATGTTAGGAGTTGGAAGGGACCCTGAAAGACCATCTAGTCCAACCCCCCTGCCACAGCAGGATTCCCTAGACCAGCTCACACAGAAGAGTGTCCAGACGGGTTTTGAATATCTCCAGAGAAGGAGACTCCACAACCTCTCTGGGCACCTTGTGCCGGTGCTCTGGCACCTGAACTGGGAAAACGTTTTGTCTTGTGTTCACATGAAACCTCCTATTCTCCTCATATTCTTTTCATCTTAGTATCCCAAAGATTTCTAATCACAAAGACGCTTTTATAATGTGCATAACCATTATCCTCAAAAACATCCCTATATCAATTATCAATCTTATAAATACATTTTTTTTGGATGTATACACTCTAAATACTACAAAGAAAACATTATTTTAAATGATATGCATAATCAAAATAATTTTATACTGCACATTAGCAAAAGAATGGCTTTTCAAGAAGCTGTGCTAAGTTATACCAAAGAAGATATGTTCTACTATATGTGGCACTGAATTATATAAAAACCTGTCCCTTGTTCTAAATTAACTCTTAAAAAAGAAAAAGAGGTTGTCCGCAGTCACCAATATTCAAACACTTCATTTGTAAGTAGATTGCACTTTTATTTGCAGCCTAATTTCCAGCAAAGAAGAATAAGCTGAAGTGAAATAGTAATATAATTTTTATATATATATATATATAAATGTACTTATATTTACCTCTGAACTTGTTTTAATTCTAAGAGTAGCAAATTCTCCTGATTTTGTTAGTATCTGAAACAGTTCTGTTGTTTGGATTCAGTATGGGGATTGAAATGAGAAGAATGTTAACATCCCTGCTGAAGTATAATTAAGCAAACTACTTGGNTTAAATAAACCAAAGGTAGATCTCTTGAACTAGAAATAAATCTCTTAAAAGTCTCTTAGAAAACTTGTGGCAACATATTTAAAAGGGCAGAAAACCAGCTTTTTGTTATGTTAGCTTGCAATCATGAAGGAAAAATAGTATTGCCATGGGAAAAAACTCTTCTTTTGAACTTAGAACTTTGTAAAGGAAGTTTCAAGTGTAAAATTAGATTGACCATCAAAAGTTTTATATATATTTATATTTTTTATTTTATTCTTGAAAGGACAAAATCTTGATCTTTCCCTTCCTTCTGTTATTGAAGATTGTAATTAAAGAAATTAGCTCTTGTTATATTACAGATATGTAACCTCTTGTAGGCTTATTATTTTGCAGTAGAACTTGGACAGGGAAGAACTGTCACCCAATGTTCTGAATGTTTCAATTTATTTGATTACTTCTGCCTTCATTGCCTCTAATTGAATTGTACAGGAATAACAAGAATATATATTAATGCAATGCCATATTAAAAAAAAAATAAAGAAGGAGGAAAAAGGAAAACTTTTAATACTGATCAGTGGGAAAACAGGGTCACTATGGTTAGGGTTAATTGGAATGTTCATTCAATTCCAGTTACTCCAAATTCTCCTCTCTCCATCCTTCTGCCTCCTGTCCCATGTTCGCAGTTTGCCACGTGCCAGACAGCGCACTCTATGTGTTGCGCAAACTCCACAGCTTGTCATGCTTCCCAACTGCCCTCTTGGACATAGGTGGCATATGTTCTGACAACAAGGAATAGGCATAGGAAGTTCTGCTTCTACCTCCAGTGCAGATTGAAAGATACTTCTTTTTTCTGTCTTTATAGAGTACATTTTTTTTTTACCCTGAACTTGTTTTGAAGAGAGGTCTTGGCAGGCATCTCTGAGGGTGCATCTCTGAGATCTTTCTAAAAGAAGGAATTGACATAGTGACAGTTACAAAGCAGAAGTGAAATGGAGGTGGGTAGGCAGGTCTGAGTGTGCTGAATTGCTATCAGCAGAAGGGGCATCTCTTCCTTCTGCTGTTGCTTTAACATCTTAATAAGATGTCAGTGATGAGAACTTAATAGTTTTGAATGCCTTCCACAGTATAAATGTTCAGAATCAGTGTTTTTCTTCAGGGGTAGATGAATTCTAACTAAATGCAGAGGTCTGTTTTTTAGGGATAGGATCTAACAAATCTGGACACACACCTTTTCCTGAAAGCAGTTCCTAACTATATATCTTAATGAGTGTTTGTCATATGTAACACAACCTGATATTAAGTATTATTGCATATATTTCTGAAATGTCAGGAAAAACTGATAAAAGCACAAAAATATTAACATTTTTTTACTTGGAAAGGCAGACAAGAGATTCAAAGTCTCTGGAACTCTAGAAGCATCTACTTTTTCTTGCCCGTGTTCGTTGTTGAGAGTTTTGGGGTTTTTTGGGTAGTAAAATAAATTTATTTATTTGCACTGATATTTGTATTTTCAGCTGCTGTTTTTCAGAGCTGTTTCCTTGACAGTATACACATATTCTGAATACTAGTGTTATTATATTTCAAAGTAATATGTGTAGCAGAACTACTTTTACATGCAAGTGTAATCTACTACAAATGTTAACTTCTCCTTTCCCCTGCTAGAGCATGATTGAGGTGCATCACCAGAACTCCTACACTCTTCAATCTTATCCCAAAAGCTTTGAAATTATTCTTGGCACACTTCAAGTCTGCTCTGGCTGTGTAATTGGTGCACATCATAGTAAGCAACAATGAGTAATGTTCCAAGAGCCAGAGAAGTCTTGAGCTTTTCGGCAACATCCTAGGTCTCAACTCCTTACAAGCATCTTATCTCCCAAAAAACAGTCTGGGAGATCAGTCAGGCTGGTAGATTTGCTTCATTTTCTGAGATAGGAGCCCCCAGTCACTTTTACCTGTCTTTTTCTCTTTATACAGACACTTGATTGATGCTCTTCTGGCTCTGATGACAGATCTTGCTCAGCACTGCCAATTTCTACTCCACTACACCAGTCGTGAAGCAATAGTTCTGCAAGTGGAGAAGGATCCTTCATTATGCTGCAAGGAGTCACAGGTTTCCAGACACCTCTACTTTGGGAGTCCTCATTCACTGCCATCTTTGGACATATTATTTGTCCATCCCTCCTTCCTTATGCCACAGAACTCTGGCTTCTGCTTCTGCAGATTCTCTGTGAAGACTATCCATTTTTTGTTTGTTCTTCCTGTTGACAGGTGATTTTCTCACCTCCTTCTCCAGTTACTTCACATGGCAATTCAGCATCTTGACTAGATCATGCCTCCTCCATGCAAAGCCATTCAGCTCCTGAAAAACAAGATCTTCAGTGACATCTTCCTCTGGTGCTCGATCTGGGTCAAGTACTCTGACATATCAAGGTAGATTTTTGCCTAGAGACTATGCTCTGGGTCACTTTGACATGACATATGCACAACCGCACACAATCTTGAACAGTTTCTGGATGGCTCTCCACCCCTGTAGAGCTAAAAATTGTAACTAATACTGTGTCTTAGCTGCTTCTGCTGCCCTTTGCACTCTTACAAAAAGATTGTCACTGCTGGTAGCATCCCCACTGTGCAAAAAAAATTGGTCCTCAGACACTATACCTTCCTGAAACTTCCCTCCAAGGGAAATTGCTGCATCTTATTTTACAGGAAAATTGCCACTTCCCTTATTTCAAAATAGTCATGATAGAAGATGCTTGTCCCAGCTGTGAGCAATATCATAAGTTTGAATTAAATATTTTATACAAAACAAACCCTGAAGTAATATTCCCTAGGAGAGAGAAGTAATCTGGACAACAAGCAACAAGATTTAATTTAAAGTAAAATGTATCATATTTTAAAAATTCTCTGATATCTTAGTATCATGTTTTAGAGATTATCTTAATGGCAATTTGATTGAAATGTATTTTAGATGTCAAGCTCATATTTTATTTACCTATAAGTGAAAAACAAAACAAAACAAACATCTTATTAAAATTACTTAGCCACTGTACCTTAAAATATAAAAATCACAGAACTGAATTTCATTTGGTACGTTGAACAAAGCCAAAGTCCAGCTGGCACAATTTGGAATTACATTCTAGACATTATCTGTAGAAAGAAATCTCTTTTTGTCAGGAGCTGATCAGCAGTAAATCTTTATTAATATAATATGTAAGCAGTGAATATAAGCATGCTGAGGTTCCTGTGACTACTGGCCCTTAGTGTTGCTGATACATACACCTATTACCCTGTGCCACATGGCCCTTTCTCCAGGTGCAGACTCCCAGACCTCTCTTGCACCCAAGTCCATCTGGAGGCAGACACCACAGACTCACAGCCCCTCTGGCCCAAGGTCTCACACCAATTGCTGGCTCTTGTTTTCACTTACCTTGATTCCTTCAGCTGCTGACACTGAAACCATGCAGCACTCACACGGTGAAATCAGACAGTGAAAATGAGATTGGACAGAAAGATAATTAAGAAATTATTTGATCAAAAAATGACAGAATGTGGTCATCAGGTTCAGGGCTCAGACAGATAGGTGTACTGACCAGCAGCCTGCTTACACACAACAGGTCAGATCCTCTAAACTTCCTCCTCTCTATTTCCCATCTCCTTTTTCTCTCCCCATCCTCACTCTTCCCCATATTTGACCCTTCCCCTAAGCATTCCTTAGCATGTTTTGTATAGTCTCAGAGGTTCCTCTCAAATGTTCATAATCCTCACGTTCATCTTATTGCCCAAGTCTTATCAGTTACAAACTCCAAAGTTGTGCATGTAGTTTCTTAATGACCCATCACTTAGTGTCTGGAGAGTTTTAGTCATTGTTATTGTCTTCCTTATCAGGTTTGTGTCTCTGTGTTCCATTCATTTTCCCTGTCACTTTATATTTCACTTGAATTGAAATGGCCTTTGACCTGATAACTTTAGTGAAGCAGATGCTCTCACATTTTGCATGACTTTACAGAGACTCTTAAGTATTTGAGACTATCACTGCCTTAACCTAGTTAGGGTAGCCTCTGAAATTGTTAACCAATCAGAACACATTGACAACATTTGATGCACGTGTGTTCAATAATATTACTTTTAAAGCCCAAAAGGTTGGACAAAAAATATGACAAAGGAGACGACAAGCAGTGGTGATGATGTCTAATGGCCTTGGGAAATATTTGGAATGCCCATCCATTCTTCATGGAAGAAATAAAAAATAGGCTGGGAGTTTACAAGAAGCTGGAAGGGGACACAGCTGGGACAGCTGACCTCAGCTGACCAAAGGGTATATCATACAATATGACATCATGCTAAGCATATAAAGCTGTGGGAAGAAGGAGAAGACAATCAGAGTTAGAGTGTTTGTTTTCCTGAGTAGTTGTTACCATGTGATGAAGCCCTGCTTTCCTGAAGATGGCTGAACACCTCCATGTTGATGGGAAGGAGTGAATGAATTCCTTGTTCTTCTTTGCTTGTGTGAATAGATTTTACTTGACCTATTAAATTGTCTTTATCTCACCCCATGTTTTTTCTTACTTTCACCCTTCCAGTTCTCTATTCCATCCTACCAAGAGGGAGTGAGTGAGCAGCTGTGTGGGGCTCAGTTGCTGGTTGGCATTAAACCATGACACTATGACAAACAAAGGAAACAAAAGCTGTAAAACTTAGAGAAGGCTGAAGACCTAGAGAATGTCAAAAAACTTCTAAGTCAAACTTGACTGAATAATACAGTTTCCAAAAAGGCTTCCTCTATTACTCATTCATTTCAGATTTTTCCTCAGCCTAGCAATAACCATCATTCAAATGCCAAGCATAATGTGTCTACTGAAATTATAATGAAAGAATTATGCACAATAGGGATTCACAGTCTATTCTATTATGATGTTATACTGCTACTATGAACATAAAAGACATTAAAGTCAGTTGTAGAGAGAATGCATCCACCCCAAATTCCTTAGAGGAATTTTCACACTGAGAGAGTCATCATTTTGGGAAGAAACTCTTTAAGCTGAGAAGATAACTATTGTATGCTCAAGTTTTTCTGGAATCAAGGACCACTGCTTAAATACTGGAAAGGTACAATCCTCTATGGTGTTATATTAGGAAGCATTAAAGCTTTGAACACCTTAATGCCCTTTACTGTAGGCCTATTCTATCAACTGTCAGCTGTAAGGTAATTTCCACAAGCCCCCTACAGCTTTAAATTACTAAACCAAACAGATTCAGAATAAGTATACTAAAAAGGTATTTAAATATCACATCATATAACAGAACATTCCCATGAAAATAATGGGCTGTCCCTGATCTATACAAAAAGACAGGAAAGGGAAAATACAAATATATTTTTTGTTATTATTCCTTATAATATTTACTATGAATACAATATTCAGTTCTACTTAATTCTTCTTCAAAAAGGAGCAATAATATTATTATCTCCATGATATGAAAGATTTGACTTTGCTTTGGTGGCAGCAAAAAATCCCTGTTAAGGGCATTGTGGCCCACACAACAGTAGCACCAGAGCGCATCTGGATACAGGTCAGAAGTGCTTGGACTTACCTTCACAAGTAGCAACTGAGTTCAGTCTTATCCTAAGGTTAGGCCTTCTGGCCAGTCTTAAGGGTCTGAATATCTTGTGGAGAAAACAATTATTTTTCAAATTTATTAGTATTTGTGTTTATTTTCTTCTGTACTTCTGTAGACAGATATCATTAAAATTTCAAAAAGAAAAACAAAGAAAAAAGTCTTTTTATTTACTTATTCTGGAATACAAATGTTTTCCCCCTTATTTAGGTGTTACAATGTACTCTGAAAATCTCATCATGATCATTACCTAAGCTTTACAAACTATTGTAGACTTCATTCCTTAAATATTGGAAGCAAGTAACAATTTTTACATTTGTTTTTCTAATACATGATTTGTAACTGCTGTGTTTGTGTTCACAGGCTAAAACCACAAGGACAGAGTAAATTTTTATTTTATAGCTCACTTTTTAAAACTTTGAGATTTGATATTTTTATGAATATTTGCAACCTTTTGGGCTATATATGTCATTATGGCTATTAATAAATAAGCCAATAGGAAACATATGCTATCCCTGTGGATGGCATAAATATATATTCTTACATAGTGACAGACTGTTCCCATTTAATAGTACAAACTGTTAAAAAACATATACATTCTCCCATGAGATCATAAAAATGGTGTTCTGTAGCTATGCATAAAAGGTATTATAAGTCTATGCCATTATTATATATATGTTATTCCTATGGCATACATGCATATTAGAGGCATACACATATGTGTAAATAATGTATACTAAACTTAATGATATATCACATATATGCACAGTATAATTTTTATTGCATCTCTGGTAACTTCATGTTTAAACATATATTCTAAATATCTAATTTTTTGAAAGTGTTTTTAGTAGACTATATAGTTATATAAATGCAGAATCAGTACTCTGTTAACTACATCACTGAAATTAAACAATTTTGACTATCTGTCCTTTCTCAGTGTGAGATAAAATTCCTAATATGGTTTGTTCATGTTCAGTGGAAAAGCTTCAAATGAAAGGTTCTTGTCTTTCAAAACAGAACATCCCCCAAGAAACTGACATAATCCAGGTAAAGAGCATAGCACAACAGTGAAAGAATTCTCAGAGGGATCTGCCTAATTATTTCTAATTACCAGAACAAGCAGCTATTCAGAAGAAATACATAGAAAGCACAGGTACCTAAAGAACTTCTTGTTATTTATGTAATTCTTGAATTAAACATATAGTTTCCAGCTTGGAAAGTATTTTTTTTTTTTTTACTTTCTATGTATATAAGAAAAAATGTCATGTTTCACATTGTCTGAAAAATCTATTTAAAGAAGAAAAATGAATAATAAGACTGTGATTCAGTGATGCCAGCGTTCGCAGGCAAAGCATCTGCCACTGTAATTTCTGAAGTTGGAACTGGCTGGGAAAACCTTCAGTTCTTCACATTCATGTTGCTGTTTTCTAGTTTTTCTATTAGAAGCACTGCATGTGGCATGTATACTACAGACTTTGCCACTTTTTATAATAGGTGTTTGGGGAAACCAGAATAAATGCTCCTAATGGAAATTTAAATGCTGTATGTATATTTTCTGTACTTTTATACACATTTCTGGAAGAAATACAACTAGTTAAATGTTGGAATCCTGAATTTTTAAGAAAGACTTTATAGTGATATTATTGTGCTATAGTGTGTAAACAGATTAAGAATATATGCCTGCATTGGATACCTAGATTATTGCACTTTTCCTTAAGGAAGTATAATGGTAGAAGAATATAGTAAAGTTTTGGGGAGGTTTTTGTGTGTGTGTGTGTGTGCTTACTCACTAAAGTATACATGCAGAGAAAGACATTTCCTGCATCTTCAGCTACTGCAGCATATATATAGAGAATGACTTGACAGCTTTAACGTTCCCTAGTCTTTTGTTACACAATCAAGTCTTCAGTCCCTTTCACTCCTATCAGGCAGCTTAGTGCAGCAGAGTGATACTGCTACCAAAGGGTCAGCTAAATGCCAAGGCTTTTAGAGGGAAGCTCAGAAATTAAGCTCTCTGTCTGGAAAAATTGACTGTGAAAGCATTCAAGAAACTTATGGACTGGAACTGCTTTGAAAAAAAATATTGCTAAATGCAGAGTATTTGTATTTCAGTACCAGATGTCTATAAACAGTAAAACATCCTGATACAGTTAGTTTCAAGCTCTATATAAATATTCAATAAACTATAAAACAAATTGGTATTCCTATGATTTTTGTAAATCATAGGAGATGCTTTTAATAGGTAACACATTGTTTCCAATTTTCAAGAATCTGTTTGATAAAGTACTATTAAGTGCATGTATTTTTAAACAGATTTTCCTGTTTATATAAGATCTCTACTAGCAAGGTCCACATTTCTAGCATATTGTTTCTATATTTTTTTTTGATAATGTGTAATTTATGAAAAAATGTGTGACCAACTTTTGACACTGTACTATATTTTAAAAAGTTCTGGGGTGTAGAATAACAAAGATGCTGCAATGTGTGTTTTCCTTTATGTCACTTTTTAAAAACTGAATATTGCTCAAGTTTTCTCATTTCTTCTAGGCTATCTTTTGTTTTTAAATACTTTCACAGGTTTGGGGTTTTTTTTACATTCAAACTAAATCCTAAAAACCTGAAGGTGCTTGGAGAAGTACTGAGAAAAAGTAAAATTTATTTAGCGTAATATTTAGGGCAATATTAATGTACTGTATTGATCTTTTAGAGACAATTGTTTTCTATACCTAGCAGAAATGTTAAGATGTATAAGTAATGAATATTCACAACAAGCTTTGTGATCTTCCTATGGTCAAGACTGCAACTGCGTAAAATATTACATTTTCATTTACACAGAAAATACCTGGAGGCATAATGTTCTAACAGTCCATGGGTGTTCGAGGGCATGAGCTAATGAAGGTCCTCCCACTTTCGATAGCTCAGAATGCATTTTAACACAGAGTTAGTAATTACTGCATATTGCTAAAGACTGATGGTGCAATTGACCTCCTGTACATCACATATCAGTCAGCAAATGTTAATCTTGATATGGCCCCAGTCATTGTATTCACAAGACAACTTTTAAAATCCCTCCTGTTTAGCTAATCCTAACTCCTATTGCCTTGCAATTAAATAGCATATACTTTGCTATAATTTCCTACCTAATGTGGAGAGTTCTCAAAGAATGGAAATATTGTAGAAATAAATAGCTCTGTTAATATTTCTTAACATTTTTATCATAACTATTGACCCGGTTTAAAAAAAAAAACCTAAAACATAACAATCCCTTAGCAGCATGTCAGTACAGTACAGGCTTGATAACTAGATAATTCAAGTAAAGTTTAAAAGAAATCTAAATTAAAGGATCATAATGAATATAAGAACAACTTTGCCTCTGTGTAAACCCTCTGCTACTTTATCAGAAGGTTCTGGTAATAGAAATACAATGCTTCAAACAAATTACATCACCAGTTTTAGGCAGGAAGTAGCTACCAGGTAAACCACAGGCTAAACAGCACATTGGCAGGAACATTGTTGAGTGACACGTGATAAAAATAACTGTTATCTAACACATTATAAAAACAACAACAAAATCATAACATTCAGTCATCTCTACAGTTTGACAGCAAACAAAAATGTTACAGCATTAAGACTCTAAAACTATTGAGAAGCCTATAACTAGTTATTCAATCACAGCAGAAACTTCAGAATGGACTGACACGTTGCCCTTGTTATGTACAGCAGAAGTTAAGGGTTGAGGTGGAGGCTCATTACCACAGTATGACAGAAAGTGAGCTATTCACCCTTAAAGAATACTGCCTTTCTGAAGTGTTAGACCAAGAGATGAAATGTGTCACCTACTCTTATCTCCTTATCAGATTTTTCTCTATTCTACCCTGCCTACTGTTCTTGCTGTCTGTGCTGCACTAGGAAATGGAGGAATAAAAAGGGGAAAGTTCCTGTAAGCATCAGAGCTACCATTCTATGTAACAAAACAGCAAGATATGCTCTAAAGACAGGAAGAGCTTTCACTGTGTATTTTGATGTATAGATGAAACACAAAATAAGACCAGGTAGGAAAAAAACCTCCTTCAATTGAAAATGCATAAGAAAACATTTATTTCTCAATACTCATTAAATACTGACAGCACCACTCGTGCAATAGATGTAGATACATAAGTGACAGCTGTCGCTGTCTCTCTAATAGAATCTTCTGTTTGAAAACTGAGAAGAAAATCATGTTAAAAAACCTGAAACAAATATTATAAAGTAATATTTTAGTGCACAGAGTTTGTTTTCACAAATATTTTAGGACAAAAGAATAATGGGATTCTCTTTTATTGAGACTTACAAAAACAAATAAAGATTAAACCATTATTTATTTGGAATCCATATGACAGACATTTTGGGATAATTGAAAAGCTAGCCAAACTCTGAATTAGAATATGCTGCCTGGTTTTGATGTTTGTTTAGAGAACAGGGACGGACATAAACATTAGATTAATTTAAGGATGCAAGGCACATAGCATAAGATTATTTCCCATTCCCCTCAATCTTCAGTGAAGTAATGGGGGAAAGTAGAGGTCACCGAAAAGGCTAATACTCAGATACGTGAGTGTCCCACCAGTAAATCCTTTCCTGCTTAACAGATTTTTTTTCCACTGGATACAGACAGTCTGTTCTACTGAACTGATGCTCAGCAGTGTGGAGCACTGCCTCTTGGGCTGTAGGCAGGGAACACTACCTGTAGTGGGTGCATTTAGCAATGTCTAGAACCCTTTCAGGGAACTCTCTGTCTCTTCCTGCTTCTTATAAGCAGGATATAACATACACATAATGGAAGAGATGCCCTTGTATCACTGAGGCATTGGTTGTTGAGGTTGAAAGTTCTTGGTGCCTTTGTGAGTGATTTCTTAATTTCACACACTATGTATATGGGCAGCCAAGAACCACTCATTCATGCAAAACAAACAGTTTGCTAAGTTAGAAATATACTGAGTGTGACACATAAATCTACTCTGGGGCATCTTGGGGCAATTTTGTCTCAATAATTTAGTGCTGCATTACCGTTACTATGGCATCTGTGTGCCCTAAAATTATTCTTATTCACTCTAAATCTGCATATATTCTTATTTAAAATAAAGTTTATTGGGAATATATGCCTCCTTGATTTTAGCTTTCTAGAAGAGTCAGTTTAATCCTGACTGGGGCAGGTAGCAAATTTACTACAACTTCACTGTGAAGTTGAAAGGATATCCAGGAAAGTAATCAACTTGAAAGACAACTATTTCAACTAAGAATTAGCTAATAAAAAAATACAGTAATGGTTTGGGATGTTGGTGCAAACTGGGAAATATAAAATGTTAATTTTATTTCCGACGGACATGAATATTCCAGAGAGTAATAGAATCTGAAATATTTTCAGGTACATATTATTTGGTTCTATGGTTTGTTTGGGTTTTGTGTTTTGTTTTTTGTTTTTTTTTCTCATTGTTTCCAGTAGTTTTTGTAAATTGAAATTTACAAAATTTAAGGTAGGGGGTCTGCCTATGTGTGTGTATCTAAAAAGTTCCTTTAAACCTGCAAATAAATATTCCCAAACCAAAGCAACAAAAAAGAAAGAAAAAAAAAAAAGTAAAAAAAGTGCCCATAGGAGAATATCAGACTGCATAAACCACCAAATTAAATTACAAGATTTCTGTTAGCGTAGGAGATGGAGATTTGCTCTGTTGTGACATCATTGGTGATGCCGGGGGGGCTGAAATGGGGTCCTGGGCTGTGGTCAGGGTGTGTGTCTCAGAAGAATGTTTCAGGGAGCAAAGACAATCATCAAGGAAATGACTGTAGCACAGAGGAGACTTAAGGCCACTCCTGGCAACTCCCAGAGATGTTAGCACAAAAGGGGGATTGACTTCAGAACCTGGGATCAAATGAAGGTTCAGCACTGTGCTGAGATTAGAGTCTAGAGAAAGGGTGTTCACTGAGAAGGGTTACAGAGGCTATGATTCTATGGCCCTCAGATAAGGGCTCAAGAAGCCCTAAGCTCACTGTCAGGGAACAGCAGGATTCCAGGTTCCATGGGTTGGCATACAGATGATGAGGCTCCATAGCCAGGCAGGGGCACGTCTGTGGCTGAGCTGGAGACTGACACTGCCCCAACATAGCTCAGGAAGGGGTTGATGATCCCAAATAGAGCTGAGATGGAGCCTCCGGCCCCAGAAGTGTGGCTGGAAGTTGAAGAAGAGATGGGTCAGAATTAATGGTCTTGTTAATCAGGTTAGGTCTTTTAGGGCCCTGAGAATGGTACTTATTTGCAAAGTCATTTAAAACTTTGAATCTTTGTGATTAACTTTGAAAGCTACTATATATAATATTATCAATTTTTAATCAGAATTCTCAATAGGGAGTTTTGCTCAGAAACTGATGGGATGACACGGCCTAGGGTTTTGAAATACTTCTCCAATGATTTGTTTCTGTTTTGAGAGGAATTATGCATTTGTGAGACAGTGTGTGTTGTCCATGTTTATGTGTGTAGATCAATCTATCTTACTTTGATTCACTTGCAAGCATCGTGTGTGACTTTAAAACACAGCACAGAATCACATAGTGATCTTAATTACATATAAAGCCAAGCAACAGCTGCATTCAGACTGAATCAAATCTTGTGCTATATCACCTAGATGGAAATATTAATGTAATTAAAGCTACAGGATTAAATAATGAGCTATGAAGGATGCCAATTCCTTGAAAAAGCCATAAACTTTAATGGCTACTGTTAGATAGAAAATGAAAATATTTTCTGATGCTCTCACAAAATTGTGATTCTCTTCAAGGATTATTCATTGAATGAAGAGTTCTTCAAATAGAATGCTTACAGAGGTAACATCCATTAGAATATCAAAATTTGATTGACTACTACTGAATACACACATTGTTTAGAAGGAAAAATTGGATCATTTTGTGCTGTTAAACATCAGTCCACAGATTATTGTAGTCTTCTGTTGTTTTGTGCATGATGGTTATATGCTGATTCACTAAATTGAGAGTATTTACAAATAGAAAGGGAACACTTCATGTTAACAATTTAGAAAATTAGATAAGAAAAATAACTTTAGCTTTATATCCTTTCCAGTTTCTCCAACACGTAGCTTAAGTAATAAATAAATAAATACCAGAATTTTTATCCATATCCTTTGGGAACCAGGAAGATGTATTTTTTGTTATTATGTAAAATAAAGAAGCATTGTGGTGTTTTTCTATCAGACTTTAGATAAAGTTTTATTTGCACTTCTTTCCCTTCTTTAGTGGCCTTTGTGAGTGACAGTCTGGGAAACTTACAGAACAACAGAAGTTATCTTCTCAATATAAAGACATCCAGAACTTAAAATTTAAATTCTGAATGAAATGGACACAATTGTCCATTTTGCTGTGATTATGCTGAAGATTATGTGCATACAGCTCAATAGTGCTGACTAATGGGCTTTTTTTTTTCAAACTGTAGTAAGTTTTCCACATTATTCCAGTAACACAGAAGCCTTTCTGTAATTAAATCTGAATAGTTTTCAACTTTGAAGAATCTTCAAAGTAGATTTTTTCTCGTTTCTTTTGTTAAATTATAAGTAAATGTGTCATCATCAGAAAGCACATCTCTCTTTAAATAGATTACTTTAATCTGTTCTCATGTCTGGCCAAATGTAAGACTTGCTTCTTTGCTCACACAATTGAGAGAATATTTTTCCCTAGCAGAACCTGAATACAATGCATCTTGTCGGCACTGTTTCTTTCATGAGGTTCTTACTGACTAGTCCCTTCATAATAATTTTGAGGACAGTATCATAAAAGTCAGAGCCTGAATTAGGAAAGCAAGAACTGTCCATTTCATTATTTCTTGTTTTGCCAATAATTGTCATGTTTTACACTAGCAATACGAAATCTTAGAGTTTTCATTTAATGTCTTCTGGTGAAAAATAATAAAGGAACATGCCAATGTCAATACAACATTCTTCCTGATCCGTGTTGTGAATTTGACTTCCTCAGTCTCTGCTTCAAAATATTTCCTGGTGGGAGAAAACTCCACACACTGTTAGATTTTCTAGTTTTACTGGTTTGCTGATAACTTATCCATGTCCAAACAAATTAAATTAAATTACCATTTTTTGTTGGTTTGTTTATAACTGTTTCTTTGCTTTGTAAATTCTGTATTTCATCAATACTATTGATTCAAGCAGATGTGGCCTTAAGGGATGAAGCCGCACCTGCAGAATAACGTGAATCTGCTGTTTCTTTTAATAATGTGTTTAGAATAATAATAATATTTTTTATGTGAAAAGACACTTCCTGCCACTCAGTGTCTACTAATTATTCAAAATCATTAAGGAAAGGGACATTGCAAATTTCTGGAAAAAACTTAGATAGTAGATCTTCGACTGTTTGTGCATATGTGCCAGGAGAAGGTCATAATAAACAGTGTGAGAGAAACTGCACCATGCTCGGTTCACTTTGAACTACATAGCCCCCAGAAGTTCCCTAAAAAGCTTTGCATCTTCAGGTACTCCTACAGATACGTGTGTGTGTCCTTATAACCCCAGAGCATGTCACGAACACCCTCAATTTTCTTTCAGAATTGTGTAACTCTGAGGGTCTTCAGCAGACGTCTCACAATAATTCAGATGCCTGAGCATGATTTCACTGAGTAAAGGGGCTGTCAGGGATAAAGATATCATTTTCTCAGTATCCACCAACAGCATCTACAGCAATTTAAAGATGAAGTTAAGTAAAAGAGAGCTTGACCTACGCAAGAGAAAGAGGATGTATTCCACAATCATAGGGAATTTCTTCTATTACATCTCTCCTCCTCTGCTTTGTGAAGCATTAATGTAGAGTTCAGTGCAGGAAGGACTGAATCCAGACTTGCATCATTACAGATCTCCTGCAACAAAAATGTATACAGTGGTGATCAAAAATTGAAAAGGCAGTTTTGACCTTAGCAAACTACAGATTTTAATCCTGCGTTAGCAAACATTTTTTTATGAAACCTAAATTACAATTTAAGCTTTTATACTCATAAATTTGCAAATTATATTCTAGTCCACAAATCAAAGTAGTGGCACTATATTTTACTATTATTTATTGTTTCTAACTATTTTCCTCCTACTTTAGACATAAATAGAACAGAAATTATCCCATCTGACTCAACTGGCTGATTATAAATATAATGAATTTAGCTGTCTGAGTTGTGAATCACAATCTTTTGATGTGTTATGATACACAGGAATATTCTTTCAAAGCTAAAAAGACACTGAAGCAGAGTATTGTTGCTGTCCCATAAAGTGGGATCTTTCTCTGACATGCAGACCCATACACACAGGGTGGAAGTATTTCTTTCTTACAGGTTTGTACGAAGCTGGGGGCTAGGTGGAATTTCACTAAGCTTGCTCAGCTTCCAAACAGAAGTTACAGAATATTTATCTTGTTACCTGATTAACACAAGCTTCCTCCTCCCCATCTTCGTATATGAATGAATTATCCTTCATTCAGAATTCATATTCTTCTGAAAAGCAATATATTTTCTTAAATATTACAGAAAAGAGATAGTTATCCAGGTAGTTGCTAGGTTGGTTGGTAAAATAGCTATTTTGCTCGGAGCAGATGCCTCTCCAGCTCCCACTCATCTAAACTGCCAGAGATATGGAAGTATTAGTGGATTTCAAACCCATAGACATGGGTGAAAAATGCCTATTTTACTCTGCTGGAAAACTATTTATCATGAACACCATTTTAATATGCTGCTAATGTCAAAGCAGAATCCCTGGTGTGACTGAAGCTGTGCTCTAGTGACAGCTGTGCGACAAGCAGTAATTGAGCATATTTAAAAGTCCACCCCATGTACGGAACAGATTTCAATGTCTGCCTTGTTTAAGGTCCACTGAGTTGTGAAATGGTTGTTTCATTCACACAGATGTTAATATCTCCAGGCTCTTCTTTGTTGTTCCTCATTTACATATTTGCAGTAAGTTTGCTGCTCATGAAGTCGGATGCAGATACTTGTCACTTCTCCGTTAGGATAATGCATGTTCCAGAGAAACTATAAGAAACTGTAATTACACCTCATTAAGATTTAAGGAGAAAAATAATAAGAAACATACCAATAGGTGTTCAGTCACCAGTGCTTCATTACTCTCTTTACTATTTAAATACTTGGCTCTGATGAATATAAATTACTTATGGAAAACAATATAGTTTTGAATCAGTTCAAGCTCCTCTCCTTGTCTCTTCATCTATGAACACATTCTGAAGTAATGATCCAACAAGATATCGAAACTTTATATGGTTATTCAATGATATATTTGGTCATTCCATTATAAAACTTGAAGTTTCATTTAGTTTTATCCATTTTTTGAGAACCACAATAAGATTTTGAATACTCCAGAAAACGTATTTCAGTGAAAAAAAATTACAGATAAATTAATTAATAAATAATAAAACTTAATGAATGTGGTTGTTGAGTGGTTGAGCTGCAGGCAGCAAATTCTTCTATCAGTGAACACTAATTTGTGAAATACATTCTGTAGCAAGATGTGAAAATGCCACGTGTTTACATGGGAAAAGAAAGATTTACCTTTAAAAGGTGCGGCAGAAACAAAGTCAGATTATGCTAAACTTGTCACATGTTGTTTAACATCATTACGGAAATGTCAAACAACTCAGTACATATTATAGCTGTTAATATAATAGCTAAACCCAAAATCTGGGGTTTGGGTGGTTCTGATTCTTCTTTACAGATGAATCACTGTTATTGGAAAAGGTTTTTCCCTCCAATTTGAAAATTATTGATATTATAATAGTATTTAAGCTGAAATCATTATACTCACATTTTGCAAGGTCTCAGCAAGTTTGTATTTATTTTGTCAGTTTACTGGTAGAATAAAATATCTTATATTCCTGTGTGGGAGTCAGGGCTGGCTGGCTTCCAGCCACCCAGCTGTTCTCTCACTCCTGTACCTCAACAGGACAGGAGTGGAAGATAAAATGAAAGCTTGTAGATTGAGATAAAGACAGGGCGATCAATTACCAATTACCATAACAGGCAAAATGGACTCAACATGAAGAAAATGAATTTAATTTATTGCCAAATAAAATAGATTAGGATAGAGGTGTGAGTCCTTCATAGCCCTCCACAGAGGCCACTCCTGCAGCTCCCCACTGTCAACATTTCATCACCTGCACCTAATGCACTCTGAGAAATAATTTTACCTATATTGCATATTCCAAAATTATTTTCTCAAGGATATTTACTTTAAAACTTACTCCACCTTCAAATGAAAGTATATGTAGGAATCTAAAGTGAATGTTTTGTAACTTATAGATGAAGACTGACATCACATCTCACTAGGTTAAAAGCATTTTTGCCTCTCTTGAAAATTTGGGGCACTGGCTATAATGAAATGGTTAAGGCTAATTGCCAATTACATGGCAATAGCTTAGAGGAGCTTCTGTTAAAAATCCATATTTTGTTAACCTGAGAAAGCTATATTTCTTGAAGTTATTTTGCTCATAGCATGGGAGACAGATATGCCCATCTTCCTAAGGGTAAAGGAATCACCATAACTTGCAGCACTGAATATTCTGAAATTTTGGACTTTCTGGCAAGGCTTTTGAGCTTGATAAGGTTGAGGGTTCCTTGCTTTGTTTACTAGTGGGGAAGCTTGGGAAATCTGATTGTTATGATAGGGAATCTGAAAGGAGTTGTGTTTTCACTTCATTCTAAATAGTGCAGGGAATTACTAGAAAAGATAGCCAAGCAGTGCCCATGAGGAGTCCAGTGCTTTACCTGAGAGTTTACAAATTAGAACAAATAACAGTTAGCAACATGTATACATGGGAATTATGTGAACTACTACGGTGACAGCTAGCACTAATCAGGTTAATGGGAACTACTGAATGAGAATACAATTACCAAAAGCACCTAACGGAACATCAGCTACTAGTGATCACTAGGACCACAGGTAGCATGATCAGCTATGTGTACATTTTGCAGGTATGGCTACTAGACAAGAGAAAAAAATCAGCAGTAATTCCTGTGAAACCTCACTGTATCAATTGCCTACAACACAGAGAGTTTGGAGAAAACTGGAAAACCATACTGTCAGATGAAAAGAGGCAAGTTGTTTTATTGGTCACTTAACCAGAGGTTAAGGATGTAGACTTTGATAGCCACCAGCGTACACTGTGAGATTAATGTCTTTTGTTTTGGATAACTGTTAATGATATTGCTGAATAGAGTTCAGCTCCAAATTCAGACACGAGAATTGAAGTGTCTGCATATAGGTGTATAAGCAGAAGCTAGGATTCCCTGAATGCTTTAAAATAATGAAAAAAAAAACCCACAGGCTTTGATTGGGTTACTTAAATAGGCATTGACTCTATTACTTACACAGGTATTTAGCACTCTTTGAGATGCCTTACAATCTTTTACTAACTTTCTTGCTTCTACTTAGGTAGAGCATCTCCTCTGTCCTATTTACCTGCCTTGTTTAGCTATCTCCAGAATCTCAGAGCATTCCAAAGGGTGTTGGATACCTATGTTTATCTCCTAGTAGATATATTCAATGAAGCCAGAAGAAGGAATTTAACTTATCCTGCAGCAGATTTTTAACATCCTAGACATGAGACTTATGAATGAAGCTGGCAGATATGACACAGAATCCACACACTTTCATGTTCTTTCATGTACATTGCTTTCACATACTTTCAAGTATTTTCATGTACTAGAGAGGTAGCTAGAGGCTTACTGGGTTATCCTATGTTATCTCAAATGACACAAAATGTATCTTTTAGCATAAGACTGAATGAAGTGTCATGTCTATTCAATATAATGGGAATTAAGATATCTAGCTGACAGACAGAACCTAGATTTAAGTGACATATAAAATGTATTCCAATGGGCTAGATTAATTTTCTTACCATAGTCGCCTAATACTGTTTCAAATATCAAAAGTTATATAGCCTAGCAACCAACTGGGTCTCCGGATGGAGCATGAGTTCCCTGTAAATTTCCCATGTTATAGCAGCCTTCCCCATGCAGAGATCAAGAATACCTGTGACATGTACACAGCACTAAGTTCTTATGTTCTAAGAAATCAAAACTATCATGTTTTTCTTTGCTTGTGTTTGTTTTTTTTTCCTTTTATTAATTGTGTTTCCTTGTGTTGTTTTTTTCCTTTTATTAATCGTGTATTTTTGATAGCTTAATTTGGCTGATGTCAGTTTTCTGGGCAGAGATGTGGAATAATGTTTTGTTACATATTTTTAAGGAAGAGTTCTTGAATTTTATTCAAGCTCCATTGACATTAAAAACTGCAACTGTCACAATGCAGAGAAAGAAGCTCTATATACCTTTTAATTATGGCATTATTTTTAGAGTTGTGGGTTTGGTGGGTCTTTTTTGTGTGTTTTTGCTTTGGTTCTTGTTCTTTACTTTGGTTTTAGGGTTTTTTTAGTGTTTTTTTTTTAATCTGTGCTTTTAACTATGTTTTTCCTGATCATACTCTGCCTGTAAGATCACCTCTATAGAAAATTGTACAGGGACTGTTTCAGTGTAATGTTATTTGGTACTATGAACATTCCCTAACCAATTCGGATTTACTTCTTTACTTTGTCTTTTTAAGGCCCAATCACAATTTATCAGATTGATTCATTACCCTCATCTTTCACTGTCTATCCGTAATGGCACTCACATCATCCAATATATTTTTCTGATTGCTTGACTTCACATCATTTTAAACTGCTAGGATTTAGTTTCTGCTGGAAAGAATGTGAAACTACTGGAGTGAAAAGTCTTCTTAAAGAACTGCAGGAAATAAAGTTGTAGCAAAGTAGCTTGCTTCAATAAAAATATTGACAGAGTTTAAAACAAAATCAATTGAGAAAATCAGAAAGTTTTATTAACCATCATTCTAGCCCAGGTATCTTCCTTCTCCCTACAAAGAGGTGTTGTGGATTAAAAAGATGAAAAATCAAGTTCTTCTTCCAATCAAAGCAATTCCAATTATTGGAAATAATCACACTTGCAATTTCACAGAATCACACAGAATCACACAGAATCACAGAATATTGGGAGTTGGAAGGGACCTCGAAAGATCATCTAGTCCAACGCCCCTGCCACAGCAGGATTCTCTAGACCAGGTCACACAGAAGCGCGTCCAGGCGGGTTTTTAATATATCCAGAGAAGGAGACTCCACAACCTCTCTGGTCAGTCTGTCCCAGTGCTCTGGCACCTGAACTGGGAAAAAATTTCTAAGTGAATTCACACGGAATCTCCTATGCTTCAGCTTACAGCCATTGCCTCTTGTCCTGTCACTGGGCTTCACTGAGAAGAGCCTGACCCCATGCTCCCGACACACACCCTTCACATATTTAAAAGCATAGGTGAGGTCACCCCTTAGCTTCCTCTTCTCCAAGCTAAAAAGACCCAGCTCCCTCAGCCTTTCCTCATAAGGAAGATGTTCCAGCCCCTGCATCATCTTTGTGGCTCTGTGCTGGACTCTTTCCAGCAGTTCCCTATCCTTAAACTGAGAGGCCCAGAAGTGGACACAATATTCCAGATGTGGCCTCACCAGGGTAGAGTAAAAGAGGAAGAAGAACCTCTACCCAACCAGCCAGACCACACTTCCTCAGTTTAGTTGCAAGGATGCTGTGGGAGACAGTGTCAAACGCTTTACTGAAATCAAGATAAACCACATCCACTTCTTGGGTTGTATGTATGTAAGTCTAACCACAAATTGTCCTCTAGTGTTAAAGAACAGCAGACCTGGCTTTTTGGTGTGTATGCAATATAAACATTAAAACTGAAAACTAAGAGTTTGCTAATGTACCTGAGTAGATTACAAAATAAAACACGTGTATATTAAACTACCACAGATTTTAAAAATAGGGAAAATTGTTTTATTGAAGTAGCTGCCAATCTGTTAAAGTTTGCAAACATTTATGCCAGTAGTTGACTATGAAATTCTGAGGGTTTTTTGGATTTTCATGTAGGCATAAAAGTTAGGCTGTCATTACAATGTCATCTACAATAAGACTCCACAGTGCAAAATGACAGACACTCTCAAGAGGCCATTGCCATTACTACAGCTTCCAGAAGGCTTCACTGGGACCAACAAAAACATGGATAATAATTGGTTTGTACATGTCTGAATTATATCTTATTAGTATCTACATCACTCATTTCAAGACATAAACGGGTACTCAACATGCCTTGCTTTTTCCACCATTACTTATACTATAAACTACAGATATTAAAATATAATATAGCTAGAAAGTAGAAAACTCTATACATTGTTACAAAACCAACTCCATTTCCCTTTTCTGCTTGGTTTTTGCTGTTTTTATTTTGGTTTGTTATGTGTTTGCTATGAGTACTTCAGGTGGAATCTATTTAAGTGAGTTTTGTGTAAGTTTTTCAGTCTTCTTTGAATGCTGCAAAGAAACTAGTGTCTCTCAAGTAATATTTATTCCACCTTAAAAAGGAAAATAAAACAAAAATATTTTTTAAAAATAAACTTTTGGTAGGAATTTGCATAATTTAGATAATATTAATAAAATTCGTTTATTTTCAGGTAGTTAAAGTTATAAATGATGAATCATAGATTTCATTCTTTAATTCTTATTCTTTTGAAATCAATGTTCAATCTCTTTTGAGTTTAATAAAAAAACTAGTTAGCACATATAACCCACACCTCAATTTCTAAGAGTTTAAGAAAAATGTCAATATAAAATAAATATAAAAGCAATTTCTTGTCTCTATAGTGTTCTGTAGCTATAGCCAATCTCAATTCATAAAATCTTTTCTATCATATGCTGTATTAAAACACTACTCTTCCCTTTCTTATATGTTTTCATGTTTTGAAGACATTTTGGATTCTTTCAGTCATACCTCTATCGTGTATTTTATCTAGCAATCAGTTACTAAAGATTTTAATGACTATACATGACTAAGAACCATCAGTGGTGGATGCAGTAATTGCTCCATATTTTATCCTGCACAATATTGTTGCTGAGAGCTGACTATTCTTTCTGTGGTCCACTGGCAGCTGCTGAACTTAATGATGCAAAATAAATTGTCCCCTCTGGACAACAATAGTGATATTGGTGGTAGGTTTCTTTTTTTTTTTATCTTTTTCCTTTTTTTTTTTCCTATTCTGGTTCAGTTGCCTTTTTTTAGCTAAAATCATTCTTCATATATTTTAAAGAAGGTTTTCTTAACTTCAGACAAATTAATAATTTTCCTTTATGCAAGTTTCAAATCACCTCGAGATTTGTAATAGGGAAGTCAATCAAAGTATACCCATATTACCAATGGGAAACTGCAGGAAAGAGAGTAAGTGGATAGGTGCAAGATGTGTAGTGATTCATCTTGTCTGTCTTCTGGCATGTAAAAAAAAGATCTCCAGTGCAAGCAGTCTACTAGAACATTTTATAATTTGTGGACAGAAATAGCCTCCTCCGTAGGGCAATTGACTTATGTGTGTGATATCAATCCTAAAAGGAGATGAACTGCCTCTGGAAATGACTATTTCTTTTCATGGCTCATAAAGAGAGCTTAGATGACTAGTTTATCCTGAACACTTAACTTTTAGCTAGCAGATGTTAGATGAAGTGAATCCAGGACATAATATTTAACAGAAATACAAAACCATGGCTTGTGATATTTTAATATTAGTTTCATGAGAAAGATTATAATCTTGACAATTTTAATAAAATGTGTAATAAATACAAATTAAATTCAGGCTTTATGCCTTCATCTGCCCACATTAAGTTGTCTTATGCCATCTGAGATACCATATAATATCTGAAACATACGTGGAGCCTGACAAATTAGAGGAAACCTACCACTGTCTGAACTGGCAGCTAGAGGCCACCTAGAACACAACAGACATTTCAAACGGCAATAGTACACTTATGTTTGTACAAATGAAAGCAGCCAGTAAAAAGCCACAGACTCCAGTACACTGCAAAGCAAGGAAGCCTTGTGGCTAACCCAGGACCCTGCCAGCTGTAACTGTAGACCTAGTCTAGCACTCTGCAATCAAGGTTATTACCTAGAGCCCCTTAAGCCTCACATTGGATGCCAGAAAGTGGGCATTGGGTTGATCCTAACCAATAGCCACACAGGACAGAGAGAGAAGTGAAGGAAGATGAAAAGGTTAATAGAATGATCTCAGGTGAAACAAAAGCTGCAGGTAAAAAACCTTTTTTTCTTTTTTTTCTTTTTTTTAAAAAAAAGAGAATTTTTTTTTCATTGCTTCCCATTGGCAGGCAGATGTCCAAAAACTGCTTGGAAAGCATATGAACATGTGTAACAGTTTCATGGGAGGACAAACACCATAACAACAAATGTCCTTGTTTCTTCCTCCTTTCCTTAAACTTTTGTTGATAAGTATGACATTATATGGAATGTCCCTCTGACAAATTTAGGCCAGCAGACCCAGCAGTAGCCCTCCCACCTTCTTGCCCATCCCCAGATTACTCACTGTACAACAAAGCACTGGAGAAAGAAAAATGCTTGACACTATATAAGTTCTGTGTAAGTACTGGAATAGGGATGTGATCCCATCTAAACCTATCTGCTCTTAGAAGTCATAATGCTTGATGTTTATAGTTACACCAAGGACTGGTACACAGGAAAAGGTCTTGCTTATACTTGCTCCTACAGAGACCAAGATCACTACTCAATCTTGTAAGCCATGTTGGATGTGCAGTAAGAGGTGGCACCTGTGGGGAGGAGCAGACAGGTGACCAAAAACTAACCACCCAGGTATTCCATTCCATATACCTCATATTCACTACAAAGCTGAGGGTTTACAATAGCCAAACTCTTTTATTCAATGGCTAAGATCTGAAGAGGAATGGAGGACTCTGTCTGTTCTGCCTTCAATCTAGTTCAATCTAGTCCAGCTCCTGAATCTGGTTCCTGCCTGCCACTGAAGCTGGTCTGGGACTTCCTTAGTGCCTACCACATCATTTGTGGTGGTAGTGATGTAATTGCCATCAGGGAGTTGGATTCAAAATTTGGTTTGTAGGTATTTGTATATATATTTAATTTTATTGTTATTGTTTCATTAAAGCTATTAAAGCTGGTTTAATTTTCTTTTCCAATCTGTAATCTCTTCCTTTTGGAAAGGGAGAGGGGTCAATAGAGAGCATTTGTCATTCATCTAGAGGCCAGCCCAGCCCTAACCCTTGGCAAGTATACATGGAGAGAGGTACATGTATATCTCTAAATAGATTCTATGAACAGAATGAACAAAAAAAGGACAAAAATAAATTGAGTGGAATAAGAATATGATGAAATTGAAACTATTTAAATTTACTAAATGATATAAAATAATTCTCAGTATTTTTCTTATTTTTTCATTCTTTTTTGTGTCATCCCAGCCATTTACATAAAGATGTGATTACTAACTGTAAAGTCATCCAGTGAGTCATGTAGATTGACCTTTTAATTGCTATCATTTGTCTCTAAATTAGTTTTTATTAAGACCAAAAGGTAGCTTTATAATTCACCAATATGGAGTAATAAAGATTTCATACTGGCTCAATTTTGGCAATTAAATGGATTTTCTTTTACTATGTCAAGTCTAAAATATAATATATATGATTAATTTGATTTTTCGCCATTTCTAAATCATTAGATTGGCCACTGTGTAATTGCTGTGCCCAAGAAATCTCAGGAAAAAAAAGATTCATCTTCTGATAATCAATTTCTGATAAGAAGGCTGCTTCAGTATTGCTTTACTGTCTCTAAAGAAAAACTGTTCACATAAGGTGAAATAGCCTACAGAATCTTACTTCTCCCTTAGAACAGTAAAACTATTAATTTCTGAATACTACAAGCCATATAATCAATGAAAGACACAATATTTCAGTCCAGCCATAGCAAGAATACAAAGCAGTGGTTACAGAAGTTACATAGGAAGGAAATGAAGAAGTATATAGGCATATATCTTAATTATTTTTATCCATGAACAGGTGAAAAAAATGGTATTCTGAGTTTCTCAGCTGTCTATAATTTTATAAAGAATAATCTTGCTAGTATAATGATTCTCTATAGTACTATACTCACTCTTTCAGTGTTTCTATTGGTTTTTTGACTGGTATTACTCCTCAAGAGGAATGTGGGAAGTTGAAGACCAATTTCAGACTTCTGAGGTCTTCTTTAGAAGATGGTGTTATCCACCATATCATTAGACTATTCAGTAATTTCTACAAGTATCTAAAGTTAGCTAAGCCCAAAGCAAGCCCATATAGGTCTTGACATTCAGCACTGAAAGAGCTGTTTCCATAGCTCCTGCTTAGACCAGTCAAAGCAAGCAAATTATAAACTGCTTTCTACTACTCATGGTGAAGCACATATCCACACTGCAGCACATAGGGAACCCCATGCTGAACCAAGTGGACAAGCCTCAAAAGAAGATGTAGCCAGTGGAAAGTCCATACAGGAGCAGGCTCCTGTGAGAACCTCCAGTCCATGGAGAGGAGCCCATGCAGGAGCAGGTTTTCTGACTGGATCTGTGGTCCACGGGGGAGCCACGATGAAGCAATCTGTTCCTGAAGGATGGTAACCTGTTGAAAGGACAGTGCTGGAGGAGTTAATGAAGAACTGCAGCCTGCAGTTCTCTGCACATCAGAGAATTTCAGGAAACATATATTGCAAAGAATTTACCTTCTGTCTCTTTCTGTTGAATGCTTCAACCATCATAGATGTCACAAAGCAATCTTGAACCTCCTCAGAAAGGGCAATAAACTGATCTTTGTTCACTTACGTCCTCTTTTAATATTTGCATCGATTTACTTCCAAAGAAGAGGGATAAAATCTGTATATTCACATCTTTGTTCTTCAAAGGAGATAGGAGAATTTGTGCAAAAATGTAAAGCAAAGCCATGGACCTATTTTGTATCTTTCATTTCTTCATTTGTTACTTGGAGGAGAAATGAGAGCATATTTATCACTGGAAGTATGTGAAAGGAATGCAGTTCTGCCTGGCATACATATAGATGGAATACACAATTAAATGTAAACTCAATGTCCAGGCAGGATGCAAACAATAAAAACAATCTGTACAGATTCAGTGGTGTGCATGCAAAAAATGTTTCTGAGACCAGAAGAAAAAAGTATACTGATGGGAACCCTTCAGCCACTTCCAATTCTTTAGATACTCTAGAGCTAACATTGCAGAAACACACAAAAAATTAACTCCAATAAACTTTGTGTTTAACATATGAAGTGACAATAGAGTGGAAAGGTAATATTAAATCTTAATATGCATATTAAATGAAATTTAATAAGTTAGATTACAGGATCACATATAAATTAAGTAGTATATATACCTGTCTTTTCAGATCATGGTCTTCATTCTAAGAAAGGACAAGGTTGATATCTTTTTTAACTTTAAAAATGATGTGTTTCCTCTTAATTTTGTTATGATAAATGGATTTCAATAGAAAGTAATAAAAAGGATCCTTTTTCTTTTTTTTCCTTCTCTTTACAGAGAGAGTACTTAAATGACACCGAGATCATATTTTAAAGATTCTAAATATCTGTATTTCAATGAGTTCTCTGTCTTTCCTATTCCACATATCATCCTGTCAAATATAATAATGCTTTATTGAATACAATATTTAAAAAATTCAGGAAGGCTAAATAACAGTAGGACACACTTTTAAAATTAAATAATCAGAAAATTATAAAGTGAAGAAGCTACTTGGAATCCTGTTTGATTTACATTTACAATATTTACGTTTAATTTTAACCATGAAATTGTAGCCCCATCAAGCAAGAACATGTTTAAATGCAATTTTGGTTAAGTGATAGATGTTTATTGTATGCAATCTTTAGATTCTTATTTGCTGACCATAAGAAAACGTACAATTAAAACAGATGTCATTAAACACTGGGAATCAGTAAATGTTCTGCACACAGTGCATGCAGAAGCAACCACAAGATTTACCTCTTCTATCTGTGATGCTTTAATGGACTCAGAATTTGCATTTCAGTGATTTCTGTCCAGTTAGTGAGATGTGTTCATCTCTTCTTGGGATGCTTGCATTTTTTTTGGAGCATGAGAAATGATACATGAACTTCTTCATAATAGGTTTTGCAAATAGAAAGTAAAATCCTGGCTTAAAAATAATCTGCTTGCTCAGCTCCAGATTTAGGGGTTTTATGTTTTGGGTTTTGGGGGGGATGGGGGTTGTTCTTTTTGTTGTTGTTTGGGGGTTTTTTTGTATTTATTTTCCGGTCATGTCACATTCACGTAAGTGCCGCAGTCACAGAATATTCAGTGGACCAAAGCATACCAACAAAGCCATTAATTGTTTGATGGATTGCAGTGTTGGCTGCATGAATACACAGTGATGTTTTATAGGTTTTCTATAGGTAAGATAATAGAGGTTGCATATTGTTATTCCCAAAGAACTTACTTTCTTTAGTACTTTCTGGTCACTATTCACATACACTTCTTGTTTTGGGTATTTTTTTGTTGGATTGGAAGTCATAGTATGTGTAAATAGGAGCAAAGGCCTAGATTCAACAAGGATTTAAGAGTGTGCTTCCTCCTACCAGGCACATTGTCCTTTGTGAAATCATTTTAGCTTTTATTTTTAACTTATAAACTGCCAAAAAGCAAGAATTTGATGTCTGCCTGAATGAACATTCAAATATATATGTAGGACAGAAATGGTGTATTTGTAGAAGCATAGGTTTTTTCTGCTGTTATCATATGCTCAAGTAGATACACTTCAGCCAGTCCCACACCAAATAAAGGCAAGTAGCATAACATATATTATTGACATCCATATATTCTCACCAAAGATTCTAAATGTTAAAACTAAACTGGACTACAATACTATCATTTTTAAAGATCTTTCATAACCGCACACCACCAATTCAGGGAATATATATGAAAAACAGACTTCAGCCTGTTCTCATAGACTTGCACCAATGCAGAACTGTACCCTGACAAATGATGGAAAGTAACTATACAGCATTTCAGCAACAGTGTGAAAAGAAAGATGTTATCCTTTTTTCTGTCTTTTTAAACTGAACGAATGCAATACTATAAAAGCCATGTTAACAGTTAATAAGGTAATTAAACTCTAGTTTTATGAAGATGTTTTGGAAAGCCAGGTTTTGCTAGAAG
Organism: Galbula dea; assembly: GCA_013399015.1. Lineage (NCBI taxonomy): Eukaryota > Metazoa > Chordata > Aves > Piciformes > Galbulidae > Galbula > Galbula dea. The sequence goes on along the minus strand of VWZX01005355.1, from coordinate 247,675 downwards.
TTCATGAAAACTATTTCTAATGAAGAAAAAAAGATAAGGAAAAAGGTAGAAAACCAGTCAAAGTAAGTATAAAATATATTTTGAAGATGGTAAGGGACATGTTTATTCACAAGCATATGGTGAGTTTACTAGGGTATGCACTGAGAAATTGTATTTTTCAAAATGCAGGCTAACCAGATTTGTGACTAATGATAGTCAGTCATACAGACTAAAATAAGAGCAACCACACTCGAAGCTTTGGGGCATAGTTGTGTCTTTGAATTCTTGAGGAAAGATTTTTCCTGCAGCACAACAGTGCATTATGGGACTTAGGGTGTTCTTTTGAAATATTAGGATAGTCTACCTGATGGAGCTGGCTTGATTAGTGACACTCCACAATACTTGAGAAAATAAATGGCACATATTAGAGTATTTGAATATACATAGAACTGTGGCAAAGTGCTCTCCCAGCTGGCAAAAACAAACAAAAAAGCTCCTTGAAATTCACAGCCTTACTATGCCAGCTAGATTCATGATGAAGAGTGAACATAAAGGAGACATTAACATTGTGGCACTGTGCTGATGAGAAATTTAATTCCAGGAATTGTGCTATATGAAGGAAAAAGCTGATAAACTAACATATTATATAAGAAACAAAATTAGTTCAATGTTGTTTTAACATTAGATACTTAAATGTTTTCTCTCCTATCTTTTTTAATATCCTATGTTGCACAGAATTGAATTATAAGAGTTTTTTGTAAGAAGGGATTTTGCCTATTATAAAACTCAAGCCAACATTTCCTCAAAGGTATACCAAAATTGTTATACATTTAAGTAGAACTGGCAGAGTAATAAGAAATAAAAATAACATAAATAATGTTTAAGGAGTTTAAAAGTTTCTATTTTTAAAAGAAATATATCTATTCTAATATCATGTGCATTTTGAAGCTGGTATATCTTAAGCAATTAAAATGCCTGAATATTAAGTAGGATCTTTTTTTATATTTTAGTATTTGTGTTACGTTAAACAAAGCACCTCAGATTAGTCTAAACATGACTTTTGTTGATATTTTAATAAAAAATGGAAGGGATGGAAAAGAAATAAATACAATTAAAATCAACAGTTTTGTAATTAATTTTTAGCCTTTATTTTAAAGAAAAACATGTAATGTTTAATGTTTGAATTCAGAATATAACTATGTTACTGCATTTTGAATTAGATGATAGATGAGAATCTAATGAGGATGTAGGAGAAGGAAATCCTTTCATAAATATGTAGACCTTCATTTCATCCCATAAACAGTAGATCTTGAGGTTGTGTGGAAGATTGCTCAAGTGCAAACCTTGACATTTGTGATGGCTGAACTGTGTTATGAGGTGTAACATTCACAGATAGTACTATGAACTGGACATGATGAAGGCATAAATCATTATGGCAGAATAACATGCAGACATTTGGCCAAACAGAGGTGTGTGTGGTGGGAGGAACACCCAGAAATAGCATGTACAGGAAAAGAACAAACATTAGGGGGTGAAGCATATTGAGATGCAAGCCAATTCTCTGTGGCTTAGTGTAAAATGAGTTCTGAGCTAGACTTCATTCTTGGCACACTTGTTCTGCCATTTCTTTTGGACTAGCTAGTAGTGTTAATGACAGAGAAATTCAATAATGAGGAGAGGGGATTTTTCTCTACATATACAGGTTAGGTTGCAATCAGAAATAAGGAAACTGAAAAGGGGAAGAGGGAAGCAGCTGTTATATCTGAAAAGAAATATGTGTGCTAAACAGAACTTTCCAATGAAATTAAAAGACTAAGTTTTACCCAGCTGTGTTCCACACCTTATGTTTGGCAGAAGGAAGAATGAGTTTCAAATCTAATGTCCCTCAGCAGCACTAGCTCTGCTTGTATTTATATACACAGTGAACAAATGTTTTTCTTGTCTGTCTGGAATTGTAAGGAAGACTGGACCATGAACTTCAGTGCTCTGGAGCCAGCAAATATGTCAATAAATCCTTTTAAATATTTAATTTGTGAGCTTTGCAAAGTTCTTAAGGGGCATCTGAAACAGAAAAGTCACTATGCTGCCTCTTGAACTACTCCTTTCATAGATGTATTTGGTAATAACAGTAACAATATAAAGAACAGTAGAATAAATAAAAAAAAAAAAACAGCACAAACTAATAGTTTTGTAAGATATCAAAATGTTATTGAAGGATCTTGGTTTAAAAAAGATTCAATCATTCCTGTTTCACTGAACTACTTATCCAACATCTTAAATATAAAACCACACTTAAGTCAGATGCAACTAGCCACATGATTTATGCCAAGAATCTATCCAGATTCCCTGAAGAATAAGGAAAGACATTTTTCAATAAAACAATGGCTGAATTAAAAACCTGGGAACCACATCTGACAGACAGAAACAAGAATTGGATATGTTGAGGGAGAGTCTGTTAATGGAGATTCATTTTATGATTGATTTCAAGATTTTTGGGTCAAAAAAGTGTTCAATTTATTGAAGGAGAGCACAAGGACATACTATTTATCTGTGTTCAAATTCATGGAAATAAGACCTAACATAGTCAGTATAAATCATGATAAACTGACAGGGTGAAAATCACAGAAAGTATTTTTCAGATCATTCTGCTTCAGACTGATCATTAAGCTGACACACATTTCATTGCAGGACTGTATTTTTAAATACTTACAACATCTGTTTGCTAGAGATTTATGGATTCTAATTTTCAATGTATTGTGAATAATGAACTTTGAATATTTAATATTTTTGTATATCATTCTCCATCATACTTCATGAGGGTAAAAAAATAGAGAGAAATACAGACTGTCTTTTTCATTTTAAGTCTTCATTTCCATCAAGTTGTTCGTAAAAGGCTGATGAGTATTCAAGAAATCATGAGTATTTCACAAAATAAAAAATACAACCAGACACACATTGAGGGTCTGATGTTTTTTAATAAAAATTAAACCAAGTTTTCAGTAAAAGAATGCATTTACTTGTCAACAGTGTAATGAAGGTATTAAAAGGAAGTAATACATTGATATATTTGTCCATAAATTAGGTATATTTTGAAATTGCCCTAAACAGTTACTATGATAAAAACATAGTAAACAAACAAACAAACACAACAAAACAATATTTAAAAAAACCCAAACAAACAACAAAGCAGGGAGATCAGTGTGATGAAACAATGAATCAGCATGTAGCTCTTGTACTTTCTTAGCTGGCTGTTTTATTTCCTCTAGGGTTAACACAGGTAATTTTTATCTGTTCTGTACTCTTTGTTTCTAAACTGTTATGCTCTTGTTTGATCTTATAAAAAATACCAATAGATAGGAAAAAAAAAAGAAGTAAATTATATGCTTTAATAATCAGAAATAAAGCAACAGACAGGGAGAGGAAGAACTCTTCAGAAGAAACAGACAGATATTCTGCAACAATACTTCTACTCAGCATATTATTTCATTATTCTTTAATTCCTTAGATATAACAAATTCAGTATCACTGTAAATATTGCTAGCTTTCATTTCCACAGTCTGTGATGGTCTGTCCATGCTAAGACACAGAGAACACAGTAGTCTTAAGTACTCAGCTTCAGTTGTCATACAAGAGATGTACAATATGAGATCAATGTTATATCAACATCATATAATCTATGCTATAAAAATATCCTGCTTGAAGCCAGGCACTGAACAACGACGAAAATTGATGCTATTTAAAGACAAAGCTAAAGTTATATTTGCCTTCCTCCACACCTCTTAAGCTGTTCTTAAACTCCTCAGAGTGCTAGTATGACAGAAAACATTATCTAGTATGCTCTTAAGTGTGTAAACTCATTTTACAAAGACTGGAGGCTCTAATAAATTAAATCATCACTATTCATTTCCTTTCATATGCAAATCATCCACACTTAGGAATATTATGGTATGACAAAAAGCACTTGGTTAGTTGCAGTGTGTTTCAGTGCAATCCTGTGCAGACATTGTAAAGCTAAATTCAGTGGCTATTTCTTTGTTAGCATTATATTGGTCAAACTTTCACCAGCACCATATCAAATTAAAACTAGTGAATATAAGCTATATTCAATTTCATCAATTTTTCAGCTTAGTATATGTAAATTTTTTTCACATTTTGAGCCAACTCATCACTGAAGGAAGATATATATGTCTGTGTTTTTCTGGTTCCTGGTTAAATACAACACAATTTCATCAATTAACCTGTATTCCTGTAGTATAGGTCTTGTAGTACAATAAACATAGTCATGCTTGCAGTTTGTTGCAAGAAGTCTAAAAATAAAACAAATTTTTAAGGGATTATAGCTTAATTACAGCTTGCTTGTTACTGATAAGCCCTGAATTTACTGGAGCTATTTTTGAACTTGCTGAGAATTTATTTTCTTAAATCTGTGTGTGATCTAATATGTGTGATCTAATATTTATCTATACCACAGGGAGTAAATCTTAAGCAAGTCCAAGAGACAGACATGACTGAGCATAAAATCGTAACATAATAAGGAACTGTTAAGTAATGAGGGAGAAGCTGACAAACTGGGAAGCAATTATATCACTGATATAATTGGCATTTGCATTGTCTTGCCAAGAACTTGAAATGTTAACATCCAGCCATGAAGGCTTCTCTTCTCCCTGCTGCCTAAGAAGACTGCTCCTGGATCCACCAGCAATTAGAAGAACTAAAAAGTCAGATAAGAGGAGCAGCATTAAGATAGCATAGCCTGTATATTACAGTTTTAATCTCATTATTAATTCCACCTGTTTCTTTAAAATTTATTTTAATGGAGAATTATGGATGCATAGTTTCCATTTTAACTGAAGAGAAGTAGTTTTTGCTTTCATCGGATTTAACTATGATTTACTGAATCCATAAGCTGGTTTTGCCTATAATGAAATTTTGAACATAACATATTGTGAAAGAGCTATAACTTGATTCTACTTTAGTATTTCAGAATGGATTATTTACTTTGTGTGCTTATGTGTGTGTTCCATTCAATAGAATATAGTAATATAAGTGAAATTTGCTGTTTAAGACAAGACTGTAATGCTATTTTTCATGAACAGTCTCAAATATATTAAATGTGCAATATATTGAGGCTGAAATAATCAACTAAAACAGAGTACTATATCTAGCTGGGACTTTCCCAACCAGAATCCAAGGAAGGAAATAATGAAAAAAACAATAAAATTTGGTTCACTACTGCCTTGTTTAATTCCCAGACTCTTCTGTGAAGCTTGCAAGATGATTTCATGCAGACAGAAAACAAGGATGCCCTGAAAAGGCTCAAAGCATGATGGAAAGGATTAACTATATGAAGACAAGGGTGGAGCTCAGTCTTCTCAGTGTTCTACATTATGTAGGGGACCTTGTTTGCAGCCCAGGGCTTCAGGAAGTCAACAGCATACAACAGGGCAGATGCTGTTTCTCAGTTAAGTGTAGATTTTTTTTTCTCTTGTAGTTTATCAGTTAGAACTCTCATAATTTGTATAATTATAATGAAACCTCTCTGTTCAGGAAATACTCAAAAAACAAGATTTCCCAATTGTTCACCAATTTAAAAAAAAATTTATATATATAAAAGTTTCCTTTAGAATTATTCCACCTCTTGCTCAGATGGTGAATTAAGAATGACTTTTCCTATCAGGCTGGTCAAAAAAATCCTGTCCTTGTTTCTGAAGCCACTGCCTCTAAAAAGGGGAATACAGTTATTGAAATAAATATCTGAATAAAGGAAGTGTTACCTAATATGAAACCATTCTTACTGATGATAGGCTTATCCTTTCTAATTCTCAGAAGGTATTTGAAAAATATGCATGGCATAATAATACAACAGTGATATTAATTTTGTATGAAGTGGCACAGCACGAATTTTACTCCCCATGTAGGTTCTAGGTATTCTTACAATCCATCAGCCAGTGCAGCAAGAGAATTCTTCTAAGTTTATTTTCATATTAAAGCATCTTTTCACCCAAAGAATTTACATGACATTATTAGTGAGCTCTGTTCTGTGGTATTTTTAACCTACTGTATATCTGCTATTTTTTCTGTGTTTCTATGAGAATATCTTTATCTCTCAAAATGGACAGAATTGAAACATTAAAAACATAATTTTGCAACATAGCTACTGACTTCTTTTAATTTACCTTTTTATCATTTTTGACAAAATTACAGAAACTCTTAATGATCAAAATTTTTCTTAACATTTTTATGAATCCTCAAAAAAACATAGATTACCATAAGAGAATTGACAGTTCCATGTTTAAGAAAATAAATATAAATGAAAAAAGAGAGAAATCACACTTTTCTTAAAGTGCTTGTTTTCATCAATGTAGCTTAAAGACAATATATACACCTAATCTGTGATGCTGACTCACTAAAATGTCCACTCTTCTTTAAGACATCAGAAATTTCATTATCTACTTAAAATTTGTTTTAAAGAAATGAGTGTTATAATAAATATGTTTCCTAAATCATAAAATACCTTTTGTCACTTCTATACATTTTAGACCATTTTATATATATATATATACACACACACACACACCATATAATTTCTATATGCTTATATGTTGCAGTCAAATGGAAAGTCAAATCTTTCACAGCACACCAGACAAAAGCTAACACATTGATTTTATTACACACAACAGAAATAACCATTAATTTCTTTCATGACTACTCTTGGGAGAAGGTGTCTGGTATTGAAAGGGTACTCCAAAGCTGATGCTACCAATTTTCTTGCATCCTTTAACTTTAAAGACTGTCTTAGTAGCAGAAGACTGTCTTAGTAGCAGAATTTTTGGGCAAGAAGATAGTTGTAGGGATCCAAACCAGAAGTAGAATATGAGTTAAAAATTAAGCAGCAGAGAACATCAGGAGCCTAGTTTGGAACTTGCTTCCTGATTTTCTTTTGTTTTTCAGTACAGATGCACCCAGGATTTTGGAGACTTCATTCAAAATAGAAAAGTTTCAAAATAAAAAATGTTTCTGGTCAGGAAAGTACAAGATGACAGAAAGATCTAATTTTCAAGGACATTAAACAAAGAGAAGATGTGTATTTAAGCAATTTATTTATTATTTCTTAGCCAGAAGATTTGTGCTCTCTTTATTTACAGAATTATCCTCTCCTAGCTTATTATTTTTGTGTACAAACCAAACATACCTTCAGGGATTAAGAGCTATTGATGTATTTTTTGGTCTAAAATAAACACAGGAAAAGAAATATGCAGGACAGGTTTACAATAACTCTCTTTTAAGATAAACCTAAATTGGGAATCTTTTCACATATTTGTGCTTATTTTTTTGTACTAGAATTGCTTTCATAATTATTAGGAATTTACTGGTCAAAATGTACATGTTATCATGGGCTGCATCCACTTGCCACAGGTATGCCCAGCTGAGCCTTCATTTGCTGCCTTGGTGTCCACTATAACTCTCCCCTTCACCTGCCTTTCTTAGTTTAAAGCTCTCCTTACCAGACTGGCCAGTCTATTTGCAAGGACTCACATGCACAGATGGTGAACCCCATCTTCCTCAATCAGCTTACTCATAAGACTTCCCTCTGTTCTGCCACTTAATACAGTTCATGCTAGTCAACTGGCATTGCAGGCATCCAGTTTTGTCTGTTATTTATTGCTATTGTGCAGTTTATTTCCCTTATGACCTTTTCAGAATTGTATTGCATATTGTTCTTTTACTGTCCTTCAATCCATATCCCTTGCTTCCTAAATTAAGGATATTACTAGTTTTCTACTGCAGCTGCCCCTATTTAGGTTTGTAGATATAAGTTGTGAATGTATTTGAAATATGAAAATGTACATGGTATACTTGATTTACTACTATCATAGGATTTTTCACAAAGACCTGTAGATCAGAAAAGTAATATTACAATAAATATTATTTTGAACTGTTCTATTTCTTTGCATACCATGGAGTGAAACTGCAGTAGGTTATAAGATGTGTCTGTTTACATGTAATATGGTCAGAAACTTTAGGCAATAAACAAATAAATATTTTCCTCCTCACTCACTACATGCACACTCACACACTTTCATTCATACATTCCCACAGTTAAATTGACAATAAAACCAGTAAGTTGCAACAAGCTGTAATAAAGCTGAATGACAATAGTTAAAGACTCCCCTCCACCCCATTAAATAAATATAACTGCATGTTATCCATAGGAACATTTCTAGTGTTAGGTTGCTAATAACTCATACAATTATTTAAGACTAAAATAAATGTCTTGAATAATTTTTTTGCACTTTACTAGAAATACACTGAGTGCTTGCTTACTCACAGCAATGTGTATAAGACGGCAGACTGTCACCTTAGCTTTCTTTTTTTTCAGTGCCTCAGGGGTAAATGTAAGTGTAGATCCTTTTGTCAAATAATAAAACCAGCTCAGGATTCTGCATTGAAAATGGAAGAAATAGTTACTGTAAGACTGGAAGTAATTATTTATATTTAGAAAGTAACTTCAGAACTAAGAGTGTAGTAGGTATTCCAGAAACAGTCCAGAAAGGTTTGAATCAAATAAATATTAAAAAAATTATTTTACTTCTGTTGATGGTGTTTCTGAAGTTGGATTTCCATCATTTCCTAGAAATGACAGTTAAGTGATGTTCTCAGCAAGCCCAGCATGCTTAATGAATTCCTTTGGGAAGCCAGAATATCTGTAGCACAATTAACTTTTCATTCTTATGTAAATGAAGAGTTTCAGGGTCCCTGATGGAAGTCTGCTTTTTGGCTACAGTTAGCATTGTATGGTATTAAATGACACATGGAGCCTTGAGCTGAAATTTAGACTTCACTAATTTGTGCTGTGACATGTGCAAACCTGCTTTAGTGGAATGTGAAACACAGTTTTTTAAATGTACCTGATGAAATGGAGATTATTACCCCTGGCTAGACTGTAGTCAGCAGTCTGATTATCCTTGCCTTTCCTTAGTCTTAACAGAATAAGCATACTGACATCCTTTTTATATTTCCTAAAATATTTATTTGGCTTTCCATTTCTTTATTGTTATTATCCACTTGAGATTATTGTTTTAAGATAGAGTCTAATAGAATGAGGCAGCATTTTAGATTGTATGAGTGCATTTGTGTGCATGTAATTTAATACTGAAAAGTTAATATCAAAAAGAGGAATAACCTCTAAGTCAGGTAGATAAAGTCCATGCAGCTTGTAAAGGAAAATAAAATCACATAAATAAATTTAATAGCCTGAGTGAAATACAGGAGTGAGAAAACAATATCCAAAATGAAAAGAGGATGTTACAGAATAGTTCAAGCTTTATTGTTGCCAGTGAAGTCCTTTGAGCTTTTCAGATGAAAGACATTCTTTAAATGCAAAGTATTACTGTCTCAGAGGAACAAAGCTGTATGTTAGTTTTAAACCACTGAAATACAATCAGATTCAAGCTATAACTACAAACTAGGATCTGGCTGTTTCATATCTAACTTTAACTTACCTAGCAAAATTCCTAAATCCAAGCTGGCTTTTAGCTTCCCACATTTGGCATCATGTGTTGCTTTGTAAGAATTAGAAAACTCTGCTGAAGCTGACAGACACAACCATTGAACCAAAGCCATACTTCCTCTAACTTTTTCTTCTTTTGCCTGCATGCTTCTTATAGTCTTTAGTGCCTAATGATTTCCTCACATATGGAAAATGTGTATTCAAGAACCTTAGTCTGGAACTGGCTTGAACTGCTACACAGGTGTGTATCAGAGACACCACTATTGCCATTATTTATACTTGATCCCCATCCTTCTGTTTTCCCCAAGATATGCGTGTGCACATATATATATATATATATATAGACACACACCTTTAAATCAGCTCTACCCTGATACTTTCTTCTCACCACAGAGGTGTTGGCAGCCTGAGACATAATGCTACTTACAAAAGCTTTAATTAAAGACTGTTCTGACAAAGCACACTGTAATATTGCTATTTACACTTTAAGTTGTAGAATTTAATAAGTATTGATCTAAACAGAGGAGCTGATGATTCAGGCTTTTACCCTCTGTCTTTGTGATTGCAAGGTACCCTGTCATCTTTTGGAAAAAAACTACTGCAAGCAGGCCAAAACATGTATTAATCTTTTGAATGTTCTTTTTTGAGTTTGGTCCTTATTTCTACAAAATGTAAATGTATCTACTTGAATACTTAATAATAAATTGCTAATGCTGCTGCAGCTGCGTCATTTTATTTCCTATTTTCTTCACACAGAGAAATGTCTAAGTAAAATTCCCTAGCCTACTAATATTTGGAATATTTTGAATGTTTTGTACCTTCCACTTGTCTGAAAACAACCTTAACTTAATAGATAAACATATGTTGGTGAGATACAGTAAAGGAAAAATTCAGCAAGAAAGATTGAGTCTCAGCATGAAGGTATGTAGGAAAGTGCAATGCCTAAGAAGTATCATGCTGATATATTTTCCATGTACAGCTGCTTGAAGTATTTATGCTGTTATTGTGTGTTGTGTGCATGCTGGAGCAGAAGATGAAATCAACAGCTTTTTCTTTCTGCTTAAATTAGTGAGAAACAATAGTTTGAATAAAATAAACTCACATCACATTTTGTTATTTAAAGTCAAACTTTTAGTAAATTAGTCAGACAACTTTTATGTTAAAAATTATTTTAGATTAAAATATAGTACCATCTAGAATGGAAAATTTGCTTTTGTTTTTTTTTTTAACTGATACTTACATCTTTTAATATTAAAAGGTGAGAAACAGGTGATGTCATAAAACTCAATTGGGCTGAACATAACCAAAAATATGAAACAAATGTATACATTAAGTAAACATTAAACTAAAGTGTATACAGGCTGGAGCTGAATTCCATTACTAATTAAGAATAAGACAAAAATGATGTCTTTTTTTTGTCTTCAGAGTATTACAGGCCGGCATAGTCCTGTTTTGCCTCTGGCTTTAAGCAAGTCTTAGGGAACATTGTACCTTGCCCTGGTTTTTCATTCAAAATCAGAATTGACAGACAAAAAGGAAGAGATAATTGATAAGAGATAGTCTAGTAATTAGAAGTGTAAGAACAAAAACATGACTCATTTGACCACATGTACAAAACTACATCAATTATAAGAGCAGCCTGAATAGTTCAAACAGGAGGTCAGACAGTGATAGAACCAGGGGAAATGGGTGTAAACCAGAGGAGGGTAGATTTAGGTTGGATGTTAGGAGGAAGTTCTTCACTATGAGAGTGGTAGACAGTGGAACAGGTTGCCCAGAGAGGTTGTGGAAGACTCAACCCTGGAAGCTTTTAAGGCCAGGCTTGTTGGGGCCCTGGGCAACCTGCTCTAGTGGATGGTGTCCCTGCCAGGCAGGGGGGGTTGGAACGAGATGATCTTTAAGGTCCCTTCAAACTCTGACAATTCTATGATTCTATGAAATATAAAGGCCTGTGTTACAGATGTCTAAAGTTAACTGAGATTAATTTGACTTCCATTTTCTGTACCTTTTTTTTTCTTTTGGTAGGACTTAAACTTACTTCTTCCATTATCCTGCTGCGGCAGGGGGGTTGGACTAGATGATCTTTTGAGGTCCCTTTCAACTACTGATATTCTGTGATTCTGTGGTTCCCAGGAGAGAAAAAATAAGAAAACGTGAGCCTGGGCTTGGAGTAACGCTTCACTTTCTGCTTCAGGCTTCATAACTTAAAGCATGAATGCTTCCTGGTAGCAAAGGAAATCGTCAAGAAAAACAATGTTTCTAACCCTGACATTGCACTTTCCTGAGACAGGATATAACATGATTTGGGGCACTGTTCTGAAGGCAGTGTATTTATTTTATCAGTCACGCTAATGAAGAATGCAAGAGCAATTCTGAAAGTAGAGCTGAGCATTGCCACACCTCATTTTCTTTTCTTTTCTTTTTTTTTTTTGGTAGAAGTGTAAATTGTTACTCCAAGCTCTAATCAGAGATATTATGAAGGATGCAGAGTCTGTTTTTTAATAGGTCTTAATAGGTCATGCAGATGTCAGCTTTATGATTTTGAAATATTATTACTACTTGGTAAGATTAGGATGAAGATTTATAGTAAGGACTGGGCTTTAAAGAATGGTGACTTGCATTTTCACAATACTGTGACACCTGGATGGAAATTAATGTAAGAAATGAGGCCAATAAAGGGGTTTTTGAAATGATTACTTTTTAATCTCTGTTGTTAAAAAGGATGTTCCCTTAAAATCAGCAATTGGATACAAATGAGACCTAAACTTTAACAAGGGGCTAAGGTCAGAAGAACAGCATGGGATATATGGAAGAAAAGTATATCAGTGATAGTTTTCCTAATATTGACTTATTTGCCACACTGGAAGAAATTCAGAATAACCTGGTTTGCTACAATTTCTCTATAGAATTCAGAGCTTCTCATTTGTATTTTGGGGGTTTTTTTTATATCTATATTCACTGACAGAGTTAAACTCATGGTAGCCAGCATAGTGGTTGGTGTTGCCCATATATCTGTCTAGAACACCAAGACTATAAGGAAAATGCTTCTGCCATGTGAATAAGAAGTAACTAGACTGTGAAGGTAATTTCCTAAACATCTAAAAAGTGGTTATCATAAGTTCTATTTCTCTGACCTTGAATTTCATCTTATTTAAGGAAAAAATGAAAGCAAGAAAATAATTTTTACTGTTAAATTGTACAAGATTTACCCCCACTAAATTAAACAGGATCCTCATTAAGACAAATAAAATATCTTTTCTTACATTTAAAAGATTTGTTGACATCGTTTCAGCTTTGTCCAGATGCAGATATGTAATAGTGTGCATCCTGAGATGGCTGAGATATTTGTGATTCTCGTTAGGATCCTTACATAGAAAAGAAACATATTCTTGGAATAGGTAATGAATATTACCTGTTCTCTTACTAGGTAGTTTTTATCTCTTTCAAAATTCCAGGCACATAAAATACCACTTTTCTCTCTGTATGTTGTGAGGGAATAGATACAACCTATCTCTCCAGACCTAAACTCATTTATTCTGAAAGTTCCTGGCCCTTAACTTTAGCTACCTGTGTGTTCTCAAAAATATCAGCTCAAGGGGAAGAGTGCTTCTTTCCTGCCAAGTAAGCCATAAGCATGGAATAAGAAGCCAAGCTTTTAAACTCCGTTCAAGTTCTCTAAAGAAGCTTGACAAATGTGCTGTGTGTATGAAAATGACCTGAATATCATGGAAGTGATAAACTTCTTGTAAGAGTCTTACTGTATGCTGTAAAAAGTGTTTGACTTCAGATAGACTGAACCTCTAATCTTTACCTTTCTAGACCAAAATATTGAATACCCAGAAAGAGTTTGCTTTCCAACTCCATCATGAATCTGTGTATCATCTTAAAGCCATGTGGAAACAAAGCAAGAAGAAAAAAATCAGACACTTCCGTCTCAGTGTTTTCTCATGCAGATGAAAGGAAACAGAAATGGAGTGTCTTAGCCTTCTGAAAAATTGCTGCATTTCACCCTCTGTCATTTTTGGATAAACAATAAAAGCAATCAAAGGTTTAAATTACATGGACCAAATTATTCTGGAAACAAAAATGAAATTGATCTATGAGGCAGTATATTGCTTACAGAAGAATTCCATTTTCAGTTCCCTGTCACCCTAGGAAAGAAATTATTTTAATTTCCAATTAACACTGTTCACAGTGAATTCTGCATAAATTCATTCTGGTACATTAGGAATTTTTAAAAAAAAACAAAAAAAAAACAAACCCAACCAAACAAGCAAAACCAACCCTTCATCTACCTGACAGTTTCTATTTATCTGCTTAGGCAGTAGACCAGTAGACCAGTAGCAGCTGCTCTTCACTCACATGGAGAATCACAGAGGGAAATAGCTTACATAACAGAAATAAAGGAGTTCAGTTCTCTAAATGAGCACATTTATGAGCTCATTAGCAAATTACACTCTTGGATGCTGTGATTCTTTCTATCCCCAAGTTTTTCCTTGCATTTATTGATTGTGTGCTCTTCTGGAAAAGAAATCTCTTCTTAAGTGCGGGACTCAAAAAGTGATCCACCTTGAATTTTCTGACTTTTATGGATAGAATAGGGAGGATAGCATAGAGAAGACACATGATCTTCTCTTGACATTACAAAGAATTATGAGATTAATATAACATTTTTTGTCTTATTCTCTCTTTATCAAATGACCAAACAGACTGCCCAGAGAGGTTGTGGAGCCCCATTCTCTGGAGATATTCAAAACCCGTCTGGACATGCTTCTGTGTGACCTGGTCTAGGGAATCCTGTTCTGGCAGGGGGGTTAGACTAGATGACCTTTCGAGGTCCCTTCCAAATCCTAACATCCTGTGATTCTCTGTAATAAAGCCTGTCTTTCATGCAAGAGCAAAGAGAGAAGCTCAGATATATACTTCAAGAATATATCTTTATTAGTATACCATCAACATTCTTTTGGGTACTGCAATGTAAATAAAGGCAGGCTAAGGCTTTGTACAGCCATTCAGAGCAATTACCACAAGTAGAAAGGCTTACTAAAAAATAAAATGTGCAACCTGTTAAGAATAGAAACCTCCCATCAAAATTCCATAAAGAATATAAAACATGGACTGCGTTTCATCAGGTTGCAGGGACAATATACTGCATTATGTGAAATAAAATTGTTATGTATTCTACGGTAAGAAACACACAAGCTTTTTTTTTAAAGAGGAAAATGAGAGCATCTCTGGATTTTTATACACCAAGGACTGTTAGTTTCTGAGGAATATCTGCAAGGTCTATAAAGATTTGACTTCATTGGTTAGTTCAATTGATAGTGAGTTATCAAAGGAAACTAAAGAGAAAGGAAGACTTGAAGGCAGAAGTGCATATCTTCAAAATCCTAAGATATATATTCTTTTTCACAGTTTATGTTTAACTTGTCTTAATGTCAGTGGGAGTAACGTGCACACATAGAAAGAAGAGACACCTCTGTAAGTAAACAGTCAATTCATTTTTAGATGAGAAACAAAAAAAAGGGAAAAGAATAAAGACCAGACAATTTAAATTTTAGACAGCACTTCACAAAAGGATTGTGCAGGCTATGAATCAGAGTTGTATTCAGAACGTTTGTGAAATTCTGATCAACATAAGCAGAGATGAGAGTAATTCCCTGTTCATTGTGACAGAAACCTAACCATTACCGTTACCAAAATAAATCTTTTTCTATTCAAAGAATAGTACCATTAAATGCACATATATTGTACTTTAGAAATTGTATGACTTTTAATTCTTAACCCTTCTTTTTCCAGTAAAGAAATCTGTATATCTTCAAGGTGTTTTCTTCAGTAGGAATAGTTCAACTTTAAGGCATGTAGTCTCAGGATCATTAGAATCTGTCTAAGTTAAATTAGCTCCAAAATCATTAGGAGTTTTTCATTTGTGTTTGGTTTGTGCCTGAGTGGACTTTAGTAGTGGGACAAGGGGCTGACATGGCTCCTGTAAAACGCTTTGAGAAGCTCCTCCAAGTCCAAGTCAGATACACCTCCAATCAAGCCAACCAGTGCCTCTCTGATAACATATTTAAGAGGGAAAAACCTGTTGGGTTTTCACAGATAACCTTTGTCTTTGAGCATCTGAGACCACCCATCCTTTATTACATTTGGGAACCTCTTAGCTAATTGGACATACAGGAGTCTATGGGCCAAAATGAGTGCATCCAAAGCTGCTGAGGGAACTGGTTGATGACAGTGTAAGGCCACTTTTTTATCATCACTGAGAAGGCATGCTGATCAGAAGAATTCCTGAAGACACAAAAATGTAATTTTTATCTTTTAAGCAGGGCAAGAAGGAGGGTCTTGAGAACTCAGATCAGTCAGCTTAACATCAATTCCTGGAAAGGTCATGAAATCATTCCAAGTATGTGAAGAACCAAAAGGTGACTTGGAACAGTCAGTGTAGGTTTACAAATGGCAAATCATACCCTTTTAAGCTGTTTGCCTTCTGCAATGAGATGACTGTGTCAATAAGGTAAAAGCAGTGGCTATTGTATACCTTAACTTTAGAAATTAAAGGTTTTTAACACAATTTTCTATAGTGTAGTAAAACTGGAGATACATAGACTCGAGTAGTTGATGTGGGTGGAAAATTGGCTAGACTCAAACCCTCAAAGGGAAGTGATCAACAGCTAAAAATGTCCAACTGGTAACCCATTACTAGTGGCATCCCTTGGAGATCAATACTGAGGACTGGTTTATGTCTTTAATAACAATTTGCATGTAGGGGTAGAGTACACTTTCAGCAAGTTTTCAGAGCACACTAGAGGAAGTATTGGTAGGTCTATTGTTCAGAAGAATCTCTACATACTGGAGGAATGGGCCAACAGAGATCTTAAGAAGTTCAATAAAGGATAATACAAAGAGGAAAAGGCTAGGAAGAAGATCTTATTGCTTTCTTCAGACAAGTACTGTTGTAGAGAAGATGGAACCAACCCCTTCACAGAGAGCTCACATTGGAAAGACAAGACACAATGGACAAAAGCTAGAACATAGGAAATTACAACCATATATTAAACAAACAAACAAATAAATAAAAATACCATGAGATGGTCAAACACTGGAACGGTTTTCACAGGAAGGTTATAGAATCTCCATATTAGGAAACACTGAGCAGAGAGAGTCCTAAGCAGTTTGGTCTAACTCTCTACCACACAAAGGAAGATGGACTAAATTACTTCCAAAGGTCTCTTTCCAATCTATGTGATACTATGATGATGTCTTTTGCAGCATTTTGTTTAAAAATCTTCAGAATAATACAAAAGTTTCAGGTAACTAGCTTCTTATTTGCCATTTATACTTTCACAATTTAAAATCATCAAAGGACACTTCTCTGATCTGAAATATCTTGGACATTGATTTATAAAAAATAAGTTTTAACACAGATCTTAACATTAGACAAGCAGTAACATACATTAATGTTATTTTCTTCCTTTTGTATTCTTAGGTTTGTACATATTTTAACATCAAACTCTATCTTTGGAAAAAAATTATTTTTTTGCTGATGCCTTTAAGTTCCTTACAGAAAGGACACTTCATTTTTAACTAATAGTTCCATCAGTCATGATAGTCTGTAATTTGTTATTTTATTAATTTATCCACTGTAATGTAGATGACCTGCTGTTTTCTTAGAGCTGAGCTCTGAGCTCAAGGCTAATTTCTTTAAAAAAAAAAAACCAATTCACTATTCTGGTATTGTCACAGTCTTCACTGTCTATCAACCTTGAGAATCCTCAGGGCAAAAGGCCAAAAACATTGATGTGCTTTCTTAACAATGCTGAACTTCCAAAATCATTGTTTCTGTTTAAGTTATCAGAGTTGTCATTAAAAACTTTTAGCACAAGATTTAAAATATTTTCATAGCCCAGTCCTCTACTGCTGCTCACAAGAACTGCTCACAGAAAGTACTCGTAAGAAGTCTGATTAGTCTTGTATTTGAAAAGCTCTTGTCAACTCCAGTCATGAAGCAGTACATAAAAAGCAGGAGATGACACTCTTGCAACTCATTTTTCTATTAAACCAAATTAGAAATTCAGCTTTTATGACAGATGTCATCCAACCCTTCCGTAACTGACAAATCTGGTACTGAAATGTTACAGAATGCTGGAGGCTTCACAGCTCTCCCAATTAGAAAGAGGGTTTCATTTTCACCAGTTATTTTGCCATTAAGAGTATATGTCTGTGGTCTTTTGCCAATTTTCTGTCACTGTTTTTGTCTGCTCCTACACTCTGTGGATGTGCATATAAACCATTTCTAAAATCAGTCTTCCTGCTTTCTCTCTGACTCTTCTTTCTAGGACAACCACCAATAAAGACAACATAAGGACAACATTCTGTCAGAGATTCTTGGATATTTATCATGCTAAGATTTTTTTCCTGTGTCTCTAATCATCAAAGATATGTGAAAGACAAATTTTTGAAATGGCTTAAAGATTCTGAGAGAGCTACTACAACCTGAATATCTTATTTCTTCTTTTTCCAGTACTAAACCAAGGTTTTATTCGGAATCCACTAGTTTTCACCCAGTATTTAAAACCCATGCTTTAAAAATTGTTTAGTTTATGCATGCTACAAAATATCTTCTTGAGATCCCAGTATAGATGTTAAATGTGCAAAGGAGAAAGGAAGTATTCTTCAGACTTAATCACCATATGTTACTATTCCTGTATTTATTTACATGGTTTTCTCCTTTTTTTTCCCCCTGCCATTTCTCTCTTATCTGTCTTGCTGCTCACTTTTCAAGTCTTCTTTCTAATGAATTGTCTCAATGTTATTTTGGGCTACAGGTGTCAACCAGCATTGCTTACTGTAGTGTTCCCACTCCTTTTCTGAAGTTAGAGCAGTTCATTCTCCAGTGTGATCTTTACCTGTTGTTTTTGTTGTTATGTTGTTATATGTAGTCCTTTTTAATTTTCATCTAGTCTATGACATACACATAGAATCTATTCCTTCTTTGCCTGTCTCAGTGGGATGAGCTAGATTTGTTTAGAATGAAACAGCTTTAGGGCTCTCGGAATATCATGGTGGATAAAAGTATTAAAGAGGATCTAAAGTTTCTTAAAGATTTCTGTACACAATGTATCTACTGTTAAAATACCAGGTGATTCTATTTGTTGTTTGGCTGCCAACAATACCACAAACCATATCATTTACGCAGTTATCTTTATCATCATACTGCTCAATTATGTGATTACTTCTGTTTATTTCTGTGATCAAGTTCCAAGCTGAAATTAACTTTCCTTTGCCATTAACTAAGTATTAAGTATTTCATAAATTAAATAACAATTTTAAAACTGTTTCCAAGCAAATAAACAGTTTAGCACAATACATCAATGAAAAGCCGGTAAATATACAAAGTTTTTATGTAGACCAGTACATTTTAATTCTTACTCAAATAAATTACTCTGTTACATGGTAGTCAAAATATATGGCAACACTTTTTTGATGACTGATATTTAACAGTAACTTGACAACTTAATGAAGATTACTCATGGAATGTTTTGGTGGACTGATGACTTTGACATTAGGAATTTATTTTAAATAAAAATTCCATAAATTTTAAAAATAAAAAAATAAAATCTTTTCTGAAGTAATTTCAAATCCTTTTTGTTTCAAACCTGTTTAAAAAATGCATTACTCTTTAAAGACATGCACATGTGCACAGTTACATTTTTAAGAAAGTCAGAAGACTTGTTTAAATAGTAAAAAAAATTATCTTTTTAATGCCAAGAATTATTAATATTCAAATTTAAAAGCTAAATGGTAAATTAATGCCCTCATAAATCAATATAGAATCTGCTGTAAAACCAATCTGTACATGAATTTTTCTTACTCAACTTTAGGCACTCTATTTTGAACCCACGATTTTGTGAGATGTTCATGGTAAATGAATCACACAATTTTTTGCATAATGAATCAATTTTTTAGTTGTTTGTTATACATTCATTTAAACATATAAATAAGCATTTTGCACACAGATAGATCCTATGTAGCAGGATCAAACCAAAGGTCTAAATTTGAGTTTCCAATGCAATTTGTGTTAAATACCACCAAAATAACTTTATAGCTGCCCTTCTAAACACAATATTGAAATATGATGAAATCAAACTCTGCTTAACAATCCATTATGACATGCATGCAGAACCTTATGCTGCATATACTGCTTTGAAAAATTCCTATTATCTAAATATAGTGGTTATTTATTTTTTGTCATTTCATGTGTGAGCTTTTTTGAGGGGGAGAGAGGAAGTGTGATCAAAGATCATATATCAGATGCTGAACAGAAGGAAAAGAAGCTAGTTAAAATTCTGCTGCTCTTTGCAGAAGGAAAAATGAATCAGTCTATTTCAACCTTTCCAGTCCTTTGTAGAAGCAATTATAGAATGCAAATATTTGTAAACCACATATATTTAAGAACTTCAGTATTATTTTCCAAACCAAAGTTATATTAAAAAAAAATCAATATACCTTTCCTATTTGCAGTTTGCAGCTGCTCAAACAAAAGGAATGAAAAGTCCAGAGTTATCACTTCTTACAAAACACTTTTTAATTTCTACCTGAAAATTATCAGTAAGCACTATTTCTGAATTATTTCAACATTTTTCTCCTAAAACTTTATAAGGCTTATTTCTTCCCATGGTATGCTTTTATGTAAATGTGTAATACTTCCATTTAGTTTGTGGAGGACTGTATCACATGGGAGGGATGCCACATTCTTCAGGGATGTCTATGAGGAGTTTCCCCCCTGAGAATGAAGGAGCAGCAGGAACAACATGGAATGTAGAGAATGGACTGCAGCTCCTATTCCCTGTCTCCATCTGCTGTGGGGGTCAAGGAGGTAACAGATTTGGGCCCGGGAAGAAAGGAGGGGTGAAGGAAAGGCATGTTTAAGTTTTGGTTGTATTTATCACTGTCCTACTCTGATTCAATTGCTATTGGTTTTGTTTAAATTAAATTGTTTTTGTTTCTCCAAGCTGGGTCTGTTTTCTCCCTATGACCATAATTGGTGAGTGAGCCTTTCCTGTCATTTGTCTTGACCCTCAAAGCTCTTGTTGAATTTTCTCCTCCCTATCCCATCAGAGACTGTAGGAGTGAGCGAGCAGCTGTATGGTGCTTTGTTGCCAGTTGTGTGGGCTCAAACCATGACAAATAATCAGTGTAATGAAAGATGGATTTCTACTCACAATGACATTAAAGTGACCATCAATTTCTATCATGTTGTTTTATAATTGTTTGCCTGTGTTGAGTGCAGTAGGTGAAGGGTGATGAAAAAGTCAAGAAAACAGCTCTCTAGCTCTCTTCACTGAGATAGTTATATGGTTTCAGTCTCTTGTTTATCAGTGCAATCATCAGCATCAAAAGAACTATACATATGAAAGCATAGATGTGGATGCTTATATGACAGAAACCATTTCACTTGTTTCCAAGTGTAGAAACTTATAATGTATCATGAGATGATGATTTGGATGGAGCAGGAATAGAGCCAAAATTTTTCATAATTTAGTTCAAACAATAAGTTTCACATAAATAGTCAATAAGTCTTCTGAAAGCATGAAATTTTCCTTTATGCAATATATTTTGGTTGAGAGACATTTTGCCTAAGAAGAGAGGAAATGTTTTTTACTAACATATGATTTCATAGACATATTCTGTTAAAACCATTTTGGTCTGCAGACTGCAAAATTACTCATTCCTTGCTTCCATGTTCTTTGCTTCCATCTTGCTTTAAGGCTTCAATGCTCATTAAAATAAGTAAGCAGATAGCATTGTTTTGCAGACCAGTAGATGGCTGGTTCCCCAACAGAAAACAAGAAGTTATCTATGTCAGGACTTGAACAACATGCATACAAAAGTCACTACATTCTGCAACTGCAATACTTGACAGTATCTTACAATGCCTCAAGAACTGCCCTCATGTATCATGTCACTTTCTTGGTCCAGAGGAACAATTTTGTTCCAGATTATATTTACTGTAATCTTATGTCATATGAAAAAACATATTTTGTTATAACTGGACGTTAGCAGGTATTTCCTTAGAGGTGAGGAAGGTGACATGAAAGCTTCAGGTGACCAGGTCTTCATTTTCCATGACACATGCCAGTCTTTGCTTTTAAAAGAAAGTTAATTAATTGCCAAGGTTGATTTTGGGAAAGGGTTGATCAATGCTGCTTAAAATAAAAAACTGGAAGATGTCTGCACAAGAGATCAGTCCTATTGAGGCAATACTATATAAGGAATTAGTATCTCTCTAAAAATGTAAATAATCAACCAATTCCCCCCTTTTTTACATAAAGATTAAGCAAAAAACCTTTTACACCTTCTTTTCTGTTCATTTCAGAGCACAGGCAATATACATTGGTAAAGCAGTGACCTTCATAGACAGGACAATTGGGTGGTTTTTTCCCTTCTTGAAACATGAAGGTTAGGGTGTTTTGTGATTCAGATAACCTTCATTCACAGCTAGTTAACTAAGTATTGGATTTTATAAAGAAATTAAGACACCAGGCATTTGGATTAGTAGTGTTTGCCATCATTCATATTCAATAATTGAGGTCACAGGGATTATAAACTCTAATGTGTCAAATTGAATTCACCAGCAACACATCTAAAATCCTTTAATTATCTGCTTTGGGGACAATGGATTAACTAGAGCCTGTCAGTAACAAATAGACATCCTGTTTACTTTTTCTTTTTCTTTCTTTTATTTTTAAATTTTGTTTAGTAATCTACTGATGATCCTTAAACCAACAAATATGAAAATAAAATCTAACCTAAATCGTCCCTGTTTCTTAGGAAGTTTTATGCCACCATTTAGTCATAGTCACTGCATACTTACATCTCTTGTTAAAAAGTTGATAACAAGTGGAGTAAATCATAGTGCTTTGTTGGTTTCAGCCATTTATTAAAGATAATTATATTAGAGATATGTACTTAAAATGTCATTTGGTTTGGTCATAAAATGATAACTGAGAAGATAGATGTAGCAAAAAAGATATATAAGTAGTTACAGTGGTCTTGATTTCATTTTCTTCTTAAATTATCACTTTCTTAAAGTACCTTTATGATTTCTGTGCCTAGAAGACAGGGATAATTCTTATATTCTTTATTTCTTCCCTTTATAGTTCACATTCACTAATCAAATGCTGTCAAAAATCTCTCATTCAAATTCTTAATAATAAATTTCAGTAGTATCAAATTTTTAGCTGCTGGGAGGTTTTCTCTCAGATTATTTTGTAGCGTCATTAACAATCTGTCTTTAAGAAGCTGTAGGTTCATTATCAGTCAGTATCGTCCTAAAAACTATAAAATAGATTAATAAAAGACAGAAATATTCATTTTTTCAGATAATATTAGGTTGTTAATTTCCTTCATAATAAACATCACAAATACTAAATAAGCAGTTTTCCTCTCTACCATTAATTTATGATGCTACTTGAGATAATTTCCTGCTTTGGATTTGTTTTTAAAATAATGATTTTCTAAAACTTTCCTTTTTATTTGAAATATCTCAGATTTGATTTTTGCTGGAAAATGACTGTAAGAGGAAAAAGTGACTTTGTTGTTTCAGGTTTTAGTCTCAGGTTCCCATTGTAGTGGTATTTGATGATTATGGAGATATCTAGTTCAAGTCCTGTAACTGTGGTGAATATTTAAGTCATCATACTTTAAATGAAGAAGTTCATGAAAGAGTAAGGGAAAAAATGTTTATCTCATTCATTCAAGTATTCAAAGTCTCTATATAAAGAAATAAACAAAAAAGCTTGTGAATGGAGACAATGGCAAGGAATATCTGTGCCACAGACAGATACTCAGCTTGACCAAATTTAGACATTCACGTTGTTGATGTCTGTATCTGAGCTAATAATTTAAATTCCCTTGGTAGCTAATGAAAAGAATAGGTGCTTGAAAGAGATGATTCATCTTATTCTTAAGCAAACATGTAAAAAAGGTCAGAGGGATCAAGCCTTGAAAGTGGCTTTTTCTCTCCATAGGCTATAAAGAGAACTAGGTGATCATCTGAAATATAGATATTTATCCTCTATGTTGTTTTAAGGTAAACAAGAGCAATCCTTTCTTTCAGTTTGCACATTCATTCAAGTTTTTAAAACCAGTATACAAAGAAATCAGCAAAATCATGCAAATGGAGACAATAGTAAGGAATACTGTGTGTTGTGAGGTGGTTTCATTAACAGCTATGAGGCAGTAGGGATTGAAAGGGGAGGATAGAAAGATAGAGGTCTATGACCTAGAAATGTTGCACATTGTCTAAGGTGTCCTGCTTTGGCAGGGTGGTTGGGTTTGATGATCTTTCTAGGTCCCTTCCAACCTCTAACATTCTATAATTCTACGATACAGAATTTCAGGGACCTCACTCAAATTTTGTTTCCTACTTCTTTTACTTTTTTTTTTTTAATATACTTTTTCTTTCAGAGTTTTCAGGCACTGTTATTTTTACTTCTTTAATTCCTTCCTGTACCCCAGGGTGGTAATCCACAATTTCTAGCTGCTTTTTAGAGCAGCATTTAAAACAATAAAAGGCAGGTATTTTGGCATTTCATGAAAGAATAAAATGCAAACAAGCACGTAAGCCAAGTAAATATTTTTTTCATTGCCAAGGTAAATCTGTTGTAATATTCTAATTGTATGCTTTATGTATGCTTCTGTCTCATGTTTCAAGTACTTAAGTAAAATGTTCTTATATTAGATAAAGATGAAAGATTGTCCTTAGTCACTGCTGTTTGACATTGGTTTACTGTGGCAATAACTGCTTCATTATTTAATGGAAAACAATGTCACATTTCAGTGGCAAAGCTTCATCTTCTCAAGACTTTATTACACAATTGAAAAGATTGATTGCTGTTGATTGGATTTTGTCCGAGGACATAGTCATTTCCACATGCCACCAGATTTAGCAGTCACTTTTTCCAGTCTTGGGAAAATTAAAATCTTTTTGTTCTTCATTAATATAACACTTTTGAAACTAATGAAACTAATAAAACATAGAAAATGTCACTCATTTTTAGTTGTCATTACAGAAGTCTTTGTGTTACCTTTTTTTTCCTTGTTTTGAGCTAAGAAAAACTAATTATGCAACTGGAATGACATCTCCAGGTGGATCTGTATATAATAGGCATGCCTTACTATATCAGGCTTGCTCCTGATGTAACAAAGTGTCTGCCCTTTCAAAGGGAGGTAGAGTCCTTTCAGTGGCAGCAGCGTCCTATTCTCTCCTTGCTGACAACAGACACTATGTTCTATATCTTCAGATTTCATTCTCCAACTTAGAGTTTATCTTTCCTTTTTTAGCAATTACTCTCCCTTTCCTGTAGAAATAAAACCAGCAACATGAAAATCTGAAAGTTTTCTCTTTCTTAATAAAGTAAAACTGAATTTTACTTTAACAGGGAGAACAAAATGATTCTTGTTGTGACCTATGTGACATCTGATTCATTCCAGTAGATGATAGAAAAATGACAGGAGAAAAAAAACATTGCAACATGATCTGGAATTAGTGTGAAGCTAAATGGGTTCTGTTGAAGAGCAGAATCCACCAGCAACCACCATCAGGGAGGGCTCAGACTCCTAATAAAATGGACACTGTAACAACCAGAGTTAGTGGTTTAGAAATATATTGACACTAAAAGGTCTTTTCCTTCAAATACCAAATAGTAATAAAGTGTATCCTCCTTATCCTGTTTCTTGTTTAAGGCTTGATGACAAAAAAGTTGCCAGATATCTTTTAAATATCTATAAATTCTGGGGAGTCAGTGCAGTTTTTAAAGAAATCTCATTGTTTTCAACACTCATATGAGTGTTTAATCTTTAGAAGATGCCATATTTGTATAAATCATATAAAAATACTAAAGACCCTCCAACCCCCCTAAATTCTACTACATCAAAGTACAGTACAAGTGTGAAACGGTTCTGTTAAAAATAAATAGCTTTTTTTTAGAAAAAAAAGTGGAATAACTACATACTTGTGGTTTATTTTAGCTTTTACAACATCCTCTAATGGTAATGTTACATAATGTTCTATATTCTTCCTCTAGCTATATTTTTCTTGTTTAAATAGCAAATTTTTAAAAGACTATTGAAATTTAGAATCCACAATTTTCCTCTGCAGTCTTTCTAGGTTATTTATCTTTATTAATAGACTGAACAGATGTTTTTTTATTAAGATAATCTTTTTAATAACTGTTATCTCAAGTAGAAAGCATGAGAATTGTCACTTAGCAATAGATTTATTCTGTAGTTGTTTATAAAGCATATAAGCTTCTGTTATAATCAATATATAATAAAAAAGCTATTTAATTATTTTATAATTACATGTAATTACATATCTTGCAAGTGTTCAAATTAGAATGCTGAAAAACACAGCGAGCATATAGAGGTTAATTATGTTCCTCTATATTAACTATGCATAGCATATTATCTAATTTTAAATGCAAATTAGTAAAAGATAACATAAAATAAATTTTAATTTTAATATGATGAAGTAATAATGACATATTTACCACAAAAAACTTTTAAAATTAAAGCTACATTATTAAGGATTATATCTATCCATTCTAATATTCTGAAATGACAACTTATAGATGAGGTTTACAAACAGTTTTTTGATGCAGTATGATTAGAATTTTTTAAAGATCAATTTATTACAAGGAAAAATAGTTTTGCATGAAGCAAAGAGCAATGACATTAATAAGGTTATTTTTAGCTTTGAGGATAATGAACATCTGGACTGTCATATTATAGCAGTGCCACAGCAGCAACATTGCAATTTGTCTATCTGTCTGTTTTCCATTTCATCACCTTTTTTCTGCACAGGAAACTTCATATGAACCACAATTTATCAGTCCTGAATAAGACACACAGATAACATGTGAGGGGACAATTGTGAAAGCGATTTAATAGTAAAGCTGTAGATCTTTGTTTATCTCAACAATCACCAAACTAGAAAACTGTCACTAGCCATAGCAGTAAGGAACAAGCTCTGAGCAAGCTGTGTGAAATGGTGGAAGT
This sequence comes from Galbula dea, assembly GCA_013399015.1. Taxonomy (NCBI): domain Eukaryota; kingdom Metazoa; phylum Chordata; class Aves; order Piciformes; family Galbulidae; genus Galbula; species Galbula dea. The sequence goes on along the minus strand of VWZX01005355.1, from coordinate 221,121 downwards.
GATACTTCAGCCACAGAACTTGGCTGATGTCTTTACCTTAGATGCTCTTTCCCAGCCAACTACACAGTACAGATGTGTTTCCCAACAGGATAATGCAAAGTAGGTGCACTTTCACTTCAGTTCACAGTATTTCTGATGCTTCTTTCAGACAACTTGCATTAAGAGCAATAAACTGATGAATGCTACAGAAATACAAAATATACAGTCATGCTACATTAAGAGAATTCGTTCTGCAAAGCAACAATATAAGAGCTACAAATGCTTGGATGTTCTGCAAATTGCTTACGTCTTCATCAAGGAGTAACAATTACAGAAACAAAAATCCCATCCAGCCCATATGGTCTTGGCTGAAACTGAACAGTGAAGAATAAATTTTCAGAATATGGGGTGCCAAACTTTAATTAAGCTTCAGTGAACCAGCATGAATTAGAAGCTCAAGATTACTTGAAGAGAGGGTTTTTTCGTTTGGTTGGGGTATTTTTAATGGAATAGCAAACACATTTCCTTGACCAAGCATCAAGTAAATGTCATATATGTGCTTTTAGAGCAAAGAAGCTCTTTAAAAAATATAAGAAAGCTTTTTCAGTTTTTTTTTTAATTAAAAAAAAAGTAAAAGAAAAGGAATAATGAGAAGTTATCCCTTAATGTCACTGGGGAAACAATTGAATGGTTTCAAATGAAACTCTCCTAGAAAACCCAAACCTGTGAAAATGTCCAAAGTAGAATAATAAGAGACCAGGAAGGAATAGGGGGAAAAAAAGCTACTGGAAATAAAATTGTAATGCAAAATGTCAGTCGTTTGTAACTGTCAGTGTCACTACCCATGCTATCTATCATAGCATATTGCACCAGAACTTGAGCTAATCTTTATTCTTCTGGAGAGCCAGGTGTTTTTTCCTCAGCAGTGATGCTTGAAATTTTTTTCCCAAATAGATATGCTCATTTAATAACTGCTACAATAATTCTTTCTGCTTACTATCTCCCCATGATTGAGCTCTGTAGTATGCACAGAAGGATTTACAGGATGCATAAGCTTTTAATATATTGTCTGTGGTTACTGCTGTTAAATGTTTCTACAGATACACAAGTACAACTTTGTAACTACATGACAGAATTACTTAAGAGAATAAAAGGAATCTACTTGTTACAATTAGTTAATTTCATAATTCTGCTTTGTGGTACCCCCTTTTCTAAATATCAGCCACTCTTACTGGTTTTGTTACTTCAATGCTAATGTATTATTTTTTATATTATTGATATTTGGACCTAATTGCATCTAATTTATTAAGACTTCATACTCCTAGCAATCTTTCTTAAAAGAGATTGATTTGCTAGGATGACTTCAAGATTAAATAAGAGCTTACTGTCTTTATTTGGTTGTGTATAAGTGCTCAGAAATAGTCATTGACATCAGCTACTCAACTCATTCAACAAAAGAATTTACTTTGAAGAGAAAACCAGGCCAAGTCAGTACTTTAATTCCGTCTATAGAGCTTGTTCAGGGGAAAAACCCACAGGTTCCCTGGAAGTAACACTATGTAAGGCTATGTAAGTTATATAAATGCTGATAAGTTTCTACTTTTCAGAGCATAAGCTGAATTTACAGATGAAAATCTCAGTAACTGAAAGATGACACGAAAACTTGAATAAAAGAAATAAAGAACACAAAAAAGGAACAGAAATTTTAAAAAACAGTTATGGTTTTAAGAAAAGAAAAAAAACAATAACCAACACCCCTCCCCCCCACCAACATGATTAATAAACAACAGAAACTTTATGTTAAACCTTAGCTAAAATTTCAGTGAATTGTGCTCTTGGTAGTGTAGGAGCTGGTGAGCTGGATTACAGAAATGCTCCAGTTGATATAGGACACTGGTTCTGTTAAAGCTGATACCAGTTAAGCATCACAGAAAGGGACTTCATTAGCTGAAAATCAGGTATGACTTATTCTTTCTATAACCTCTAGGCTGCAAGATATATCTCTGAACTTACAATTCTGTATTTCTTCTCTGAACAGATACAGTCTTCCCATCAGACATAAATAGAAAAATGTGTTTATTGCCACTATAACAAAATCTATCAATATTTTCACATACAAGCTAGTAATGCTGCACAGAATCACAGAATAATGAGTTGGAAGGGACCTCTGGAGACCATCCAGTCCAACCAGAAGTCTCAGATGCCTTTGCTTAATATATACAGATCCAGAAGAGAAACCTAACTGTTAATTGACAGGCTGACTTAAGTTGTAAATTGTGGAGGAGAATGAATGGAGAAAACCAGACAGTATCTCATCCTATTCATTTGTTTCCATGCTCCTGCCCTTTGTTTTTAGGGAAGAGAGACAGTGAAGGTATTCTGTATAAAACTGACTCATAAAATCATCCCTATTCATGCTCTCTCTGGAGATTTGTCTCCCTGGTTGTAAGTCAGCTCAAGACATGCCACTGCTACTAAGCTGATAATTTTCCTGCCTGTGTTTTTAAACATTGTGAAGAACCAAATAAGAATTAGGTAACTAAAAAAATCCCCAACAACAGCATTTTCCTCTTTAGTTTACAAACCATACAGTGAGGTTACTTGTCATCTAGAATTCTTTTTAGATGCAGAGTGTCAGTTGGCATCCCCCTAACTTATCAAGGAGACTGTGATATTACCGAGGTAATAAAAAAAAACTTGTGCTAATTTATCCTTGCAAAAAAGTTTTCTAAGGTAGATATTTGTCAGCAATGGCTCTGTCAAGTTAAGGACACCTTTTAAAGGAGCCAATACCTAAAGGTGACCTAGACTGAGTAAATAACATGGCAAAAACATCCACAGAATCTGCAAGGTATTAGAGTTGACATATGCTTGGCAAGCACTCAGCCAACTCTGAAAATCTGAATGTTTGAGATAAGCATCCTCATGTAAACTAGAAACAAAACATACATATTGCAGAACTGCTTTTTTGAATTGAATCAGGTGAAGTGCTTGGTGATAGGGTTCTGTAATTACAGTGCCATATTTAAGATTTTATACTTAAGCATGACATTTGCTTAAATATTTTGAGGTAGATCTTGACCATAAACACCACCCAAGGCTAAACCTCTCATGTTTCCTAACTTTATTACAGTGCTCTCTTAAGGTTTTTGTTTTGCTTTACCTGAAGTAATTTTGCTGTTCAAGTGTTCTAAGCCAGAAAACTGCAGCTACAGATATATAATTTTGGCATCAACTCAGAGACAGCAAAAAGCACTTTCCAGTGGTTCTTCATCAGTTTATAACATTTTAATGAATATGTTGGTTTACATAATCTTGATATATTTTTGGCAAATGTTTTGAAACAAAAACCCAACACTTACAGGTAATGATAGCTATAAGCTTTTAATGTTTCATAGGATATAAAAAGAAATGAGTACTTTTGCTGAAACTGCAGATAAAACCTCCAGATTTTTATATTTTTTGTTTGGACTTAGAGTGTAAGCAGAAGGATCATGTTTATTTAAAATTCTCATGTTATTCAGAAGTTTCTTCTATCTCAGGTTTACCATTACAAATTCAGTTTAAAATACCGCATACAAATTCTTGATAAAATACTGTTAAAAGACTTTATGTGTGTGACCAAGTAGGAGTTTGGGACAGTGAACTAGAGCTAAAGGGGAGAAATAAATAACAACAACAATAATAATAATAATTATTATTATTATTATGTTGGATACTCATACTCAACCCCCCAGCTATGATAAACCAACATAAAACTTAATAAATGCATATTTAACAATTTTTAATATATGTATGAACATAATTTTCTAAAGAAAACAGAGTAGAATTCTACTGCCACTGAAGATAATTACAAAATTCATAGTCATTTCCCTGAGAACAGAATGTGAGTTTTACTTGACAGTCTGGCTCCTCATCAGAGCTGCACATTGTAACTTATTAAGAACACTTTTATTTTTTGGAGGGGCAGAAAGGAAAATATAAAGTCCAGAAATAACAGATTAAAAATATTGTCAGACTTTCAATTGATGAGCTGATCTACATACCATGAGAAAGCAATTCATTTCCACAGAGTAAAAAAGGATCAGGGGGCATGAAGTTGAGGTTTACAAAAGCTTAACAGAAGGAATAGTATGTATACAGATACATTTTTGAGTGGAGGAAAACTACCAAAATTAATGAAGTGAGAGTTAATGAGTTGAAGCTAAGTAAGTATGCTGGAAAGTATTTTCCTGCAGAAAGTTTCAAAACACAATTAATAGTAATTAACAAGAATTTCTGAAGTGTCATCCTTAGCTCAGATTTGCTTGATTTTTCCAAGCAAGTACCTTCTAATCATTCTTAAATTAACATATTTTTGAAAAGACAAGATTAATCTGAAAGATAATAAGAAAAGTAGTCTTAAATACTTGAATGCCATAAATTGGGATGTTGCAAAGTCCTGGAGATGTGGAAGGATCCTCACAAAAATCCTCATTGAGGTTTGGTGTGAGTAAAATATTTTAAGTTCTTCACAAGCTCATGTGAGACTGGACTTTTAGCATACTGAAAAGTCTGTGAAGATTTGGATTAAGAAGAAAGGCATAAATTTCACAAATATTTGAGAAAATTTAACATGGAAAAAAAATGTTCAACACACTACATTTAGAAATCAATGTTTTATTTCAACAAACTGATTTCCACCTCATCAAGTATCATAGATGTTCAAGACTTGGTGCCTCCATATATAACCTACCAACATGAATGTTTCATTGCAAAGATTAAAAATCATTCTGAATTTAAGATGAGATTCCAATAACAAAAATAAGCAGAAGGGAAATTTCATCAGAAAATTTTAAGAATATAGAGAAGAACCTAGTCTGTACTAAGTTTTTTGCCTTATTTAGTTTATTTTGTAGGACTTTGCACTTGTCTTTGTTAAACATCAATCTTCATGCTGAAGACAATATTTCAATTTTGGCATTTTATTGGTCACTCTATGGAGTGTCAATTTGTGGGGAAAAATAAACAGGCAAACAAACCAAAAACATCAGTGTGACTGAAAAAGAAAAAAGATGCAATATCTCTACTGCAGTTTATTTCAAGACAGTATGCAGCATTTAACAAAGTAAGTTTTATTTTCTAACCAGGAGAAAAGAAACTTTCTGAAAGAAAAGCATTTTTTTAATGCTTGTTCATGCTGAAATAAAAAATTGATATTATCTCTAATTCTGGTTTAAAGTCTCTCTTTAATGAAAGTTTTTCATCTTACTCTTGCAGATCAAACAACGACATCCTGTGAGAAACCAGGCATTCAATTTTCAATATTTCTCTGAAAATACCATCTGCTGTTTAAATCTTAAATAAAATATGTATCATTACTTATCCTTTGTTTTCAATATTGTTGTGGTTTAATCCCTGCTGGCAACTAAGCCACACACAGCTGCTTGTTCCCTTCCAACCCAGTGAGATGGGGGAAAGAATTAGGAGGGCAAAAATGAGAAAACTCATGGGGTGAGAAAAAAGACAGTTTAATAGGTCAAGCAAAATGCCACACACACAAGCAAAGCAAAACAAGACATTAATTCACCATTTCCTATCAGCAGGCAGGTGTTCAGCCACCTCCATGAAAGTAGAGCTCCCTCACAAGTAATGGTTACTTAGGAAGACGAGCAGCATAACTCTGAAAGTCTTCCCCTTCCTCCTTCTCCCCCAGCTTTATATGCTGAACACAACATAGTATGGTATGGAATGTACCTTTGGGCAGTTGAGGTCAGCTGTCCCAGCTGTGTCCCCTCCCAGTCTACTTGCTGGTGGGATGGTGTACTAAACAGAAAATGCATTGAGTCTGTGTAAGTACTGCTCAGTATATCTCTGTATTATCAGAACTTTTTCTGTAAAATACAAAACATAGTCCCATAGAAATTAAAATGGAAAAAATTTACTTTATCTCTGTCAGAGCCAGCACAAATATTAATATTTCATTTGACAAATTATAGCCAAATCTAGTCCAGGAAATGTTGAACAATGTGTACAAAGTTATTCCAATTTTCTTAATTACTTATTACACGGTTACAGAACAACTTTCTTAAATTAAAGAAACCCAGAATTAACATATGTCACTAGTCTATAGATCATTGCTACTCGTCTTTGAAATTAGACACCTAATTTAATGTGTTTAAATCTACATTCCTAATAAGCTGAATACTTACAGTTAGGATGATGTAATAAGACTAAATTGAATCTCAGCAACCACAAAGAACAGGAAATCATGCTGAAGTTAGTGTTTGCAAAAATTCTAAATCAGTGAATGTTTATCTGTCATCTCTCTTCTACCTTGATAGTATCTTCTATAGAAACTGAGCATCTTAGTGCTCAACTTATATTTTTGATTATATTCACTGAAAACTCCTTGTAATGAGCTGCTCTACAGAGAGGAGGACTCCTGATAGACCAAAACCCCTGACAACTGTTGGTGATTTAAAGGTCTGTGATGTTCCTTTTTAATCTGGTGAGGAGAGGGGATCTATCTGGAACTCTGCAGTAGCAAAGAATAATGGTGTCTGCTCCCATTTCCAAGAACAATGAGTATAATTTCTCACAGTGAAGCAAAGCACAATTAGTTCATAATAGGTAGAAATGAATGAAGTAATTAATTGACATTTCTAAACCTGGGACTTAATGAGGGAAAAATCCCAAATGCTCTTTTATTATTTACATTGGAAATACACACAAGCCATTTTTTATGTTCTAAACCTCCTATCTGTATATAAATTGCAGTGATTGTTCAATCCTACCTCTTAGTAAAAAGTTCCCTTGTTCCTTTACCTTGACCTGTTGGTCATGTTTCTTTTGATGCAGCCCTGGGTATGGTTTTACTCTACACACCACCACCTTTTGGCTCACATTGATTTTGAAAGTAGCTGTAAAATGTGTCACTTACAAAAATAATACACTACTCATAATTTAAGATAAATATATCTTATTTATACTGAAAATCTCTCTCTACTTCATTCCTTCTCTCACACATGCTTCTGCACACTCACAACTCCCTGTTTTCTTGAAGAGAGAAGAGCAAAAGGATCAGAACACTTTCAATCCCTACAGTTAGCATTTTATCAGAACTCAGATGCTATAAAAAAGGAATGAGAAAAATAGGGATAATTCTTTGGTTGAAGTAATTAAATACGAAACTTTCCTTTTCCCACTGTGCCTTTGCAATGACTTTGCAATTATTTTTCTTCTATTGCTTCTTGTAGTCTAACAATTTTCACTAGTTTGCTGGACTGAATAAACTTCACTGAATTCCCTTTCTGGGCTTGTAGGAAAGTTTCTTTTGTTACCTCTGAGGTTTTTCTTTGGTCTGTTCACTAATTGCAGACAGACTCCTGCTCCTTTGAGAGACTTCAAAGCTGCGTGGCAATGTCTTTCATTTCCAGTTTTGTCTCTGGCACTTCAGATATTTCTTCCTAGAACCACACCACACAGGCACATACAGAAATCTGAAGAGGATCAATTGTCTTTAAGGAGGACAAAATTTCATGTTTCCTCTAAAGTTTATCTTTGAGCTAGGATAGACTAGTCAGGACAAGGTTAAAACAAAGTCTTCTGAACTGCTGTGCAATCTACAGTGTTTTCTTTTGCTATATTTGGTTAACAAAATACAGAATATTTACTGTAAAATCACATGATTCTTTCATCCTTCTTGAGAAATTTTATATAAAAACCACACCATGGGTCAACATAGTCTACTTTAACTTGAGCAAATTAGAGATAGGCGAAGAGCACAAATGAGAAGTTGTTACATAGAAAGAACAAGAAGTTATCACTGTTTCTAACAAGCTCAGAAGGCATTTGCAGTAGATGTGAGAAAACTGTAGGAGTATTTAATTAAAATCACTCATTACATCTTTTTAACTCTCTCAAAAGTTGTCTATTTTAGCTTCTAGCTACACTACAGTCAGTGGCAGTGTAATTATCATCATTAAACACTATGTTGAATTCTAAAAATTTATGGTAGTAAAAAGTCATGGATACATATATATGATGTCAGGAATTAACTATTTGATGAACCACATTCTATGAAGTCATGTCTAATTGCTAATGAGTATTTCAGTGGAATTCTGTATATAAGAAGGATCCTAAATCATGAGATTTAGACTGTTGTATGTCCAGCATTTAATGGAATTCTCTTTTTCTGAATACTGTCTCCATGTGGTTTCCAAAAATGTTTTGTATTTGACAAAATTTCTGGTACAAAAGCCATGAATAATAAACCTTTTGGAAGTGTCTGGGCTCTGAGGGCATCCACAGGCCTGTTTGCCTGTGGTGACTCCCCCAGACCTCCCTCCCATCTCACAGGGGATGCCACTGCACCCACCCACGTCTGTCAGTCCCTCGGTGTTGTGACAGCAAGAGGTGTTTTTGGTCAGGGAACACCTTTCATTCTCCAGTCTATTTTAAACTGGTTTTGTGGAAGGGAAGACTATATAAGCAATTCTTTCTGGAAGAGAAATGGCTTGGTTAAGTGTGGATTGTGTTTCATATGCACCATGGAGAAGGTGGCAGGGGCAGACTGTTCGCTTTGTCTTCCAGTGCAGGAACTAAAGATCATCAAATAAAGTTAGTAGGAATCAGATCCAAAGCAGAAGGTGGTACTTCACAGAAGGTAGTTGTCTTCTGTAAATCTGTGAAAAGAACATCATGAGTCCCAACAGTCCACTTGTATTCAGCTCCCCTGTCCTTGAAAATAGCTGAAGACAGAAATGATGTATCCTGTGGAGACTTAGATGTATCCTAGGAAATGTGTCTTGAGGAATTGCTTTTGTCTTACTGTTCTCCCCACCTTTGTATACAGCTACTCTTTTACAGGCAAGATACAAGATCCACATTTGGTCTGACCAAGCATATGGACAGGCTAATGTTTTCTACCTCGTGCAGTTAAACATCATAGTTTTTGTTAAACTATGACAAACTAATATGCTATCTTAAAACTTCACATGTATTCTTTGTAAAAATAATCTCGGTTTTGGGGTTTTGTTCCTTTATTTGTGGTATTTTTGGTTTTATTTTGTTGTGGGCATTTATCAGAGTTTTTTGGTATTTTTTGTTGTGATTTTTTCTTTTTAATCTTGAAAATGAAAACATTACACTATAGGATAATGAAAAAAACCAGAAACAGTCTCCCATTCTTACCAAGAATGCATGTCACAATGGAAAGCTCAAATCTAGATATATTAATCAGCAGTGCTGCAGAGAAGGAAAGCTGTTCAAAATAATCTTTCTGTTGTGTAAATAATGTTATCTTGAGTAGTTCTAACATATATATATGGCAGCGAATAGCATCATTAGTATATATACACAATTCCAAGGGAGTTAATCCTGTCAGGTGCTGAACATCTCCACTCTTTTTTAATATAATAAAAAATGAAGACACTAAACATCTCATATGACAAATTAGCTATATCATATACATGTTGAACTAGCAAATTTGTAGTTAGTGTATTTAATCAGAATGTTGCATTATGCTAAATGTATAGACAGCCCAGGACCAAGTACAAAGACTTTGGGTTAACTTTCTGGTAACTTATAAAATGTATGCATCAATATATATCACACTACACACAAGGAAATACAGATATTTGTATGCTAATTAATTGCAGAACTACTGGTAAAATCCCAACAGTTTGCCTGCCTTGTAGAGTTTAGAAATGCCATCAATCACCTTCTTCCCTTTCAAAACATTGCATTTAAATGACATTTTCCTTATATTTTGCATTATTCTTGTGTTTACTTTGTGACAGCACTAATATTTTTTGGTTTCCATATCCCTTAGTTCTGTGAGACAACCATAACTGGAGATGGCACTAAGTAAGTTAGACTGTAATTCTGAAAGTATGCAACAAATCCAAAGGATATTTTTTTCTAAATTAATAAAAAATGAGACAAATGGAAATGGAAGTCACAAAAATGACTTCAGCTCCACAAGTTTAGTTTGATAAAAAAACATTTGGTCTTGTGGAGTTTGTTTTGTGTTTGTTTTGGTGTTTTTTTTGTCATTGCTTACTTATATCATCATTCTTTATTTCTGTTTTTGAGGAAAAGAGAAGTGCATTACACAAATACAAAATCAAACAGCAACGGAACAGTCAAGACAACATAAAGCAATTAGTAGTTTATATAAGTGAAATAAATCACACAATTCATTATTTAATTAGGAATAATTTAATTATGCATAATTTATTATGCATAATAATGCATATATATCTGACACTGATTCCATCATACTTTGATAAAATCTATTTAGGATCATTTTTTACTCATCCTATTCAAAATTGTCTCAGGTACCATGTACTTGCTAGTCATTTTGAAGAGTACCCAGAGTGGTGTTCTAACCAGTTGTCAGAACCACTACCAGATGTTTCATAGAATTTTCAAAGAGACTGTAATAACTTCATACCAGCAAAAATATCAGTAAAAAAATCATAGTTTCTCTAAAAGTTCAGTAACTAATGATGTCTTCAGGGGCTTAATATCCTTCAGGTAGATCTGGATTTTTGCAATAGTGGAATAAAAGGTATGGTTCTGTTTATTTGTATATTTACTTGTGTCAGGATTTTGAGGGAATACAGAACAACGTCTAAGTTCTGTGACAGGTTATGACAGTTCTCAGTTACTAACAGTTGTTTGTGACAGTGTCAGAGGTTCAGAAGAGAGATTCAGTGCAAATTGTTCTTGCACAGTGTTCTCCCAAGAATGGGACATTGAAAGTTTTCTATAACACACATCCCTAAAACATTAGTTTGTTAGAACATCTGCTGGCAAGGTTTTATCTGACAACAGTGAGCATTTATACAAATGATGTTCAGATAAAGCTCGTGAGCTGCCACTCCCAGCTGACAATCCAGATTCAGTTGTTCTATCTGAGAGAGGAAGAGAAATTAATAGAATGGACATAAGCTACTGCATTCCTGTTGGTCTATTGACACATTGGCAGAGAGTGGACCCAAATAATTTACATTGTAGACATGTAGACATAGGTCTGACTTGCCTGCTTTAATCTACTACAGAATCATAGAATCACAGAACATTAGGGGTTGGAAGGGACTGCAAAAGATCATCTAGTCCAACCCCACTGCCACAGCAGGATTCCCTAGACCAGGTCACACAGAAACGCACCCAGACAGGTTTCTGAGTGTCTCTAGAGAAGGAAACTCCCCAGCCTCTCTGAGCAGTTTGTTCCAGTGCTCTGACACGTGAACTAGGAACAAATTAAGTATAGGACTTTTAAAAGGTATTGTATTCTTTTCAAGTATTGAGTTTTGTTCTAAATGTCACCATAAGAATTATGCAATCAAAAAAAAAGGTAATTGGAATTCTAGCAAGAAAGCAACATTCAAGTAAAGTTTTTAATTTTTTATAAAATTTCAGTTGCTTGTCATTTCTTTCACCAACTGTTTACCCTTTATCATGGAATTATTTCAGATTTACTTCCAAATTATATAAAGTTTCCATTTAAAAATATTTCAAAATACAATGCTTCTACTTATTCCTACTAAGATAAATGTTTTAATGATCTAAGACATTTTATATGTCCATTCCTTAGCTTTAGAAAAGTTACAAATGAAATAATTTTTTCTTGCTGGTTAGTTTGTTTTCTGGTTCATTACACCAAATATTTACATGTACAGTTCAATAGGAAAATTTGGTAAACAGAAGGAAATTGTGAAATTTCTGAACTGAGACCTTATAGAAAATACCAAAACAACATTCAGAAATTAAGGTTTGTATAACAGTTGATGAATTAAAAATTTGGTAAACATTATTTTTTCTCTAAACATGTTTTTTGGCAACAGTTAGTCAATTGAGTCCATTATTAGTTTAATTTCTCATTAAAGCTTATTTCCAGTAAAGTCAATGGCAAAACTTCCAACCATTGATTTAAACTGTAACAATGATAGCAATTATAATGTCTTCTGTATTTTTTTACTCATTAAGAATTCTAAACTGGGTAAAGTTGTCTTATTTCCTGAGGAAAAAACATCAAGATACGTAACCTGTAGATGGTAAGTTTATCTTTTGTGAAACAGTGCCATGCACTGAACTAGCTGTGACCTGAACAAACTCCACAGCCAGGAACAGGATAGATACATCAAAGCAGTGCAGATCAATTTTTCTTGGCATAGCACATCATAAGCTAGTTTTTAAGACCAGAGCTAGTATTGCTGCTTCTTGCAGTACTGTGCTGTCTTGTTTGGTATTATCTCTGCAGTCTAAATATACTGCTGTATTTAAAGCTGTAAATAAATGCTGGAAGTCTTTCCACTGTCACAAATGACATTCTAAATAGAGCTTTAAAATAAGTTAAAGCAGAATGAAAACATTGTATAACAGTACAAAAAATATGTGGAGATTTTAACCATTTAAACGGATTCTTTGCACATTAAATGATAACTATATATAATAACTGTGTCAGCCATCATAGACTCACATCCTAATTCATGTTGGAAGTGACCTCAGGAAGTCACTTGTTCCAATTGTCCACTCAAAACATGATCGACTTTAAATTTTTATCAGGATGATTAGGGTCTTTTTAAAACTATCTCCAGGAATTAATTTTCAGCAGTCTGTCTTCAGTAACCCATTAACTGAAGGATAAAGTTCAGACTATTTTCTTTCACCACTATTAATGCAAGCTTGTATAGGCTTGGGAATGATTCAAAGTAGAATTAAAGTTTCAGTGTTTAGACAGTAATGATTTTATAGCAAATATTCCATTGCTTTTGGGATTTCTTTTACCCATTTTCCACTTCTAGGTAACAGTTCATATGTGTTCTTTAGCTATTACTTTGACTAGTTATAAATTAAGTTTCAGGCCAAAAATCAAAACAAAAGTTTTTTAGGTGTGCTTTAAATAATAAGGTGATTTTATATTAATATTTTAGAGCTCATGTCATTAATGTATTTTATGGAGATTATGCAAATACTTAAGTAACCCTTTTTAGTCATTATTGCCAAATAAATAGAAATAAATAGAAATTTGATTTCTATTTCCTAATAATTCGTGAATGCAATCTTTCTAAAATTCTGCAATGTTTTCTCCTTTCTAGACTGGAGATAGAGAAAATAACATGAGTTGCAAAGGATAGTAATAGCTCTTTTATTTTTACATCAGTAGTTTTTGCTGTCATGAACAGTAATAAAATAAAATTAAATTTAAAAAAATAAAAAGAAAAGCAGACCAACAAACAAAGAAGACACCTACCATGATAGAGCAAATCACTGCAAAAGGATGTAGACAGACAAAATATCTATAAGAAAAGCAGACATTGTATTTCAGTTTGGGGATTTTTATAATTTTTATCATGGATTTTTTTTTGGCTTAATTTTCTTTTATTATTTAGAGATCCTTATGTTACACTGAACAATATTTTCTCAACTTTTAGAAAATATATAAACTACTTACATTCAATTAAGAAACTGATACATGATACGTTTTGTTCAAAGAATATGTTTGGGTTTGGAAATAGGGATTTACAGCTGCTTTATTCATCACCCCTCTATCAACTGTACCCCCAGTTTGGTATCATCTGTACATTTGACCTCAGCAAGTCTTACTCTCTCTGTCCAGTCCGAGGTTTCCATCGCTATTCCAGCAAGCATTATGACTTTGCACACCTTGACATCAAGTTACAAACATGCAATAAGGAATCTTTCTCTTGGAACAGTTTTTATGCTCATTGCCAATATGGGGAAGAAAATAGGCAAGGATGCAGCAAAACTGTACTCCCTTAATGTCAGTATATCATTATTCATTGTAAGAAACTGCATATGAAATCAGTGGATGAAATGTAAATGAAAGGATGTGTTAATACCCACCTGTTTGAGATAAGCAAGATTAAAACAGTATTCAATTGATATTTCATTTTAATTGGATTCTCCTTGTCAAATATTATATGTATTCCAGTACATTCAGAAAATTGATCTTATTCTGGAAGCTAATTTAGCAGTTTAAAAAAATCAGACTCTATTATAAAAAGGCTATTCTCAACAGTAGCTTTATTAACTTGCTATTTTTACAAAAAAGATTTCAATTCTTCAGATAAGATTTAACTGTATAACCTCAGAGCATGCAAGAAATTCAGAAGAGAATTAGAAAATTGCAATATTTGCTGTTTAATCTTGCAGAAGTTTTTCTGAGGCTTGTAATTTTGCACATGAGAAATTCATAATAGACTACACAAAAAAAAATGCATTTCTAGTTTAATAAAATTTAGATGAGTCAAGGTAATTGTTTGCTTGCCTGTCATAAATAATATTGTCACATTTATCCTTATTATTAAAGGTAAAGTTTTTGTTTTAAGTAAAGTGTGAGTGATTTTTTTTTTTCCTTCTCTAGGATTCAAATAGTGATATATAAACCTCAAGATTTTCTGACTTTTGCATTTTATGAAGATATTGCATAATTCTAGCTTATTGGTGCCACAAGAGTTTTGATACTTTTCTAAGTTGCCTCCTTTGGGGTAAACTATAGTCCTATGCTTGGATTTCTTGTGGCCAAAAGAAAGTGCTCCAGTAGTCTCTAATCAGTGGAATAGGCTACGGAACTAAATGATGGATGTGTTTGAAATTAAGCTTTCTGTTTGTGCAGAATGAAGCTGATAACAAACCTTAGATATTACAAAGACCTTAAGGTTAAGAACCAGGACTGGAACAGTCCAACTTTCTGGTTAAAATGTTAAATCACCAGACTTTTCACCTAGGAAAAAAAAAAAAATAGGGTGAAAATACATTTCTAGAAATACCATTCAGAATATTTAAACAAGTTTGTCTCCTGATTTATTTTTTGACTAAATCTTTACTATTATTGTCTCTTGGGATGGTAAAATACTTGGCACAGATGTTTCACAGATTTATAGGTGTGTTATGCAGTAGGATAGAGCTCAGTTCATAGAAATAGCCAGATGCTTTCTTGCAAATAATGCTACTTATTTATAATGATATTTAGGAGACATTTTAGTATTAGCACTTTTCCCTTGCTGTCAGAATTTAACGACACAAAGCCATCTGCAATTAGAAACTCACTGTTCCTTGCTATAAAGTGCCTTTTTTTAAGCTCCTCCCAGAAAGAAAAACTGTTTTGGAAGTGCATTATGTTTAAGGCTTTTGTCTGTGGTAGTTGCAGAATCATCTTCTTATAATCTTAGAAAAGTGAGAAAATCAGTGGCTTATATGAATTTGAAACTAAACTGAGTCTGCAAATTATTAACTGGAAAATGGAGGAGTGGAGTAAGGAGTATTTTTTTTTCATGAGAACAATGAAGTACAACCTTAAATAGAAAGTTACTATTATTATCTCTATTAAGCATATAATACATGAAAGGGATGAAAAAGGGAAATTATGATGTTCCTCACAATTGGGTTATTCACTGTGGGAGATATTTATTTTTATTACTTATTAATACAGTTATTACATTTCAGTAACTCTTTCTGATGCAAGTTACAGTAAAGAAAATTGTTCCCACTACAGAACCTGGGGTTTTTTTCCCAGTTTTTGTTGTGGTGGGTTTTTGTTTTCCTTTTTTTTTTTATTCTCCTTAAGGAGAAAGGCTCACTCAGATGTTATAGTTCAATGACAGAGCTTTCTGTTAAATCTCTTTTATAACTTCTTCATAAATTCCATGATGCACTGTGTAAATTATTGTTCCCCTTGATAGATAAATAAAATTTTGAAGAGTTGGGGGTTTTTTGGACAATTTACACATATGAACTAAATCTATACTTTCTTGCTGAGTGGACTGTAGAATGGGAAAAGCACATTTATCTCTGCAAGTAGAGTGAAAAGAATTGATTGGTTTGACTTTAGTTTTATGTTTGCAAAACAACACTTCACTAACCATTGCATTCCTGGTATATGTTAACAGAAATAAATAGTTAATTTCTGTGTGAGAAAGTAGCCTATATTCACACATGTGGTGCTTAATTACCAGCTGGGGTTAAACCATGACAGTACTTCAAGAGAAGATGATTTTGAAAAGGGTTTTGTTCTCTTGGAAGGAAAATATAATAATAGTACTTTTCAGATTAGTTTCCTTCATTCTAACATTTTAATTCACTGAATTTCATCTGGAATTTTGTTATTTCCTTTGAGACAGATAAATAATAAGTAGAAATAATTCTTTATTTCAAGGAGGGTGGTAATTTACACTACCTTGGAATAGAGATATATATTTTATATAACAAGCAGTGAAGACAGAAGCATTAACATGCTACCTACAAGAAGTCAGTCTGCTACTTATGAAATAACAAACTTTATTTAAAGAAAGCTGTCACAGAATCTGACCCCACAACAGCATATAACTATGATATTGTTTGGTCTGTTGCATTTCTGGAAAGAGACAGTAGGGGGGCAAGGGAGGAAGCAGTATTGTTTATAAACATACAGAATCACAGGCTGTTACAGTATCTTCTTGCAAAAGAAGGCTACTAAGTATCTGAAAAGTGTTAAAATAATGTCTTCTACAGTCTAGCTGCAGAACAGAAAAATACATCTAACTTCTTCTAACATCTTCAGATACTTGTATTTGCCTACAAGGATCAGAGGTGACCACTACTGATTGCATGAACTTAAATGGCATAAGATCATTCAAATGTAATTTTACTACCTCCTTCAAAATCAACAGCTGACTGTGGATGAGAAAATCCATTCATTAAGAAAAAGACTAGTTCAAAACCTACCTATTTTTATGATATAAAATTTTGGACAATACTTCATTAATTTTAATAAAGAATTTTATTTCAGTCTGTTTAAAATAGTATCTCTTAGACTGCCTAGTATAAGAATATTTTCCGGCACCTCAAAGACAGTTGAAGGCATCAGATTTAAATATCTTTAAGTAAACTTTTTTTTTTTTTTAATATCTTTTTGAGAGGGGGGATTATAAGCAACTTCAGATAAATAATCACATGCCACAGGGTTCCCTGGGTATATTTTCCATGTTAGATAAACAAAGCTCTCCAAATTTTAAACATCAAAAGACATCTCATATCCCCTGAAGCACTAATCCCTGGAGGCAAAAAATATGCATTTTTCTTTTCTTCTGATCCTAGTGATTTTGCAGTTTAACCTTAGTTACCTAAGGATTTAACCCAATGTGCTTACAGTAGCCGAAAGACATGAAGCAGGTTGTCTTATTAGAAACTTGGATGGACATGCTATGACTTGAGAGGAGCTACAGTAACTGTATTAACCATAATTCATGTTTCAAACACAACTTTTTATTTTATGATTAAACTTAGTAATTTTATTAAAATATCACATCTCCATGAAGATTCTGGAGGGTTGAGCAGTACATGATAAGATTGTACATAGCATACAGCAGTGTTAGTGCAAGGCTAATAATTTCTACTTCTTCAGGCCCCTCTCATCCAGTAAAAACCAGTAATTTACTGGTTGACTCTCACATATCTTATCTAATACAGTAATCAAATCCTCATGAAAATGGTCAAGAAATTACAAATATAAATGAATCAAGGTAGGAAATGGTAACACATCGTGTTGTATGCAAGTAATATGCTGCCGCTATCGATAGCAAAGTCAATTGTTAACCTAGTCAGAACAGCATATTCAATATGACTCCTGATTGCCCTGGAGATCAATATAGATAAATCTATACTAAAAGTGACAATGATGTGATGTATAAAATTGAGTGGTTTGCACTTTTAGATTTTAAACAAAGTATATGATAAAGCAAATGTAAACATACAAAGACTTTCTTTTGCCTAATTTGGAGAAGTTGCACAGCTCATGTTCATCTCTTCCACTGCTTTCAGAAAAAAAGGTACAGCAAGAAAGTGTGCTGCAAACAGAATAACACAACATCATTTCTTACAGTTTCCAGTGCAGGAAAGTTTGATGCAGCTTGCAAAGTCACCTTCACATGATTTTTATATTTGTTATGGTTGCCTTGTCTTTTCTGCTTCTCAAAAATTCTTGATTATTAAAGATTATATCTGAGAAAATGAAAGTGGTCTCTGTTCACTATTAGATAAGTTTAGAGATGGGTTGTCCCTTTTTAAGCAATCTCACTGGGTGTTTGTGCCTCAGGGCACAATATGCCACCTTTATACCTATATATATATATCTCTAACACACATTCTGAATTCCAAATGGATCATCAGTCTCTTTAAAGGCAGTGAAGATGCCTTTAGTAGCCAGTGAAAAAAAAATTTTATTCTAAGAGTTGTGAAATGTAGAATGGACTAGCATAGAAAAAGAAGTGCAGCTTTTATGTAATCTTGGATGGTATTTGATCCTTTATGAAAGGGCTAAATTTGCTTCTGTATTAAAGATGTGGAAGAATATGTCTTTGAGTTTGTTTAAATCTACCCAAATGTCAATAAGTAAAATATTATAGCTGGTAGAAGTCTAGCTAGTGATTCACTTGGCAAATTCATCTAAGAAATGTCTCCAATTAATGATAGATATGGTTTTACTGAGTGAGCTAGAAAGAACAGTAATTGAGCTTTAAAATTATCTTTCTCCTTCACAAAGACTTCAATACTCAGCAGCCCAAGAGACAGAAAACAAGAATGGCTGGCTGCTTAGTTCCCGTCAGAGTTTGAAATATTCTTCTTATTTAAATGTTTATTAAGAAGTTTTCTCCAGTCCATGTCAAATTTTAGATTCAAATGAAGAGGAGCCAATCTTTTAATATTTAGGACATTCAGTGAGGATGCAGGTGACCTTTTCAAGCTTCTCCTTTTCTGAGAGAATTTTTTGGAACAATGCTACTGTAAAAATAAAATTTAATCCTGCCTACTGGTTCAGTGGGATCTGCCAAATGTCAGCTAAATACTCTAAGTGATTCTGGCAGAATAGAAACAGGATAATATTTCTTAAAAGAGTGTTACAAATTCTAGGCTATCTGTTGCTTGTATATTTTGTTCTTGTTGAAAAATTATTGTAATATTTCCAGGTATTTGATGTCTGATTTTATTTTCTTCATAAAGATTATTGGTTTATTATTTTAATTTCTTATTTTCAGAACAGATTCTTTATTTCATGGCCTATTCTATACCTGAATGCTGCAAAATCAGATCCTGGAAGCAGCATTAGATAGAACAGAATGGAAGTACTGTGTGGAAAAAAAAAAATCTGTTGTTTTTTTTTTTTCTTTCCTTCTTTTTCTTCTCCTAACCTTGTTCACATCATGGAAAATTTAATTCAGGAAAGTGCACATGAACATGACACATACTCCCAGGCAGAAAACAGATTAAAAGCCCAGGACTGTGAATCTTTAAGAATTTATTAGTTTGTAAATGCAAGTCTGCCAAATATCTTACCTATTTTACTACACATTGAATTTTTGCAGATGTAGAATGGTGCTGTGAACCTCAAATTCAGGACATTAATCAGTGGTGCCACAAAATATATGTAGTCTGACTTTTGTTATAAAGATCCACTCAGCCTTATATGTCTTTCCTGACTTTGTTAGAAAAAGCTGGAAGGAGATGAATGCTGACACAGCTGTGATAAATCAGTTAGCTCTATTGCTAAGAGAAATTGACAGTGGTATAAATAGTCTTTACAAATTCTACATATCCACCAGATTCTATCCTATAAATATACCCTCAGTAAAAATATGTGTACTTACTTTTTGATTGCTTACTGAAAAAAATGTATTTTTTTATCTGGTTCAATGTCTGACTTTAAAGCAAAAAGTGTGGTTTATTTTACATGATTTGTTTATTTATTTATTTATTTATTTATTTAGAGTCCTACAATTTGAAAGTAAATTATACAGAAGGTGTCTGTGCTCAAGGCACTTTAAGCAAATATTGAAAACATTGGCTGCAAGCACAAGTCCTGATACTGCTCCTACTAACATGAGAGAGTTGCATGGAAAGAGATAATGAATTAAATATTTTCATTTTAGATTTTTTTTTTCTGAAAGAGAATTTTCTCTTTACTTCAAGCTATAAATACTGGGAAGGGAAGGGAATGAAAGGGAGGGAAGGCAAGGCAAAGTAAGACAAGACTAAGGAAGGGAGAATGCTAATGGATAAGCATTATATTTTGAAAAGATTCCTAGTAACAGATACATTATTTTGCTGGGGTTTATATAACAATAAATCTCTCTGTATATCTTCCCAATATTCTTCTCAGCCTAATGAGCTCTTACATCCATCTAAGATGCAATGCAAGTTCTTAAATTAATCTTCAGGACGCTCAGTGGAATAAGAGCAGGTCATCTGAGAAGCCTCTTCAGCAGCCCAAATTGACTGTGCAATGTTTGCAGTTAATATTTGCATGAAAGTCACTCATTTCCTTATTCAAGGTCTAATAAAGTCATCAAAAGCAAAGTGAAGACTGGAAAGATTTTAATTGTGTCTATTCTTACTTAATCAATTCATATGACTATAATCCTTTCTGTTAAATGACATTGATTTAAATGTGTTCTATATCTTCACGCTCATGTCTAAACTAGCAATAAAACAAAATTATGTTCTGCTGTACTCCAGTGATGTCAAGAACACATAGGGAAGTGTCAGAGAAACATCTGACAATGTATTCTATCCCTTATTTGTTTTCATTTCACCATATATTATGTTTTTATAAATTTATTTTTATATTTCTTGCTTCCATTTACATTTTAGATTCTGTCTGATTTAATGGGAATTCTCTGCAGGTTGAAATTCTATGATTTTGGATCGCTTTGCAGATAAAACAAAATAAAAATACATTGCCTGAATAAGATAACCTATTTTAAAACTAAGCATCAAGAATCAATAAATAATCTAAGTGCTCAAAACAAAGAAACAAACAATTCTTTCTCTCCAGTGCCCTGTACTTTCATTAAATAATGTATTATTTATGTGTAGGAGATGAGGTCTTTTCCCAGGTGGATTAATTAGTACAAATGGCTGGGTTTGTAAACTATGATTTTTTATTATTATTTTAGATCAAGCAATGCCTCATTTAATGGTGCATTTTTTTTTTACTCTGTAGAAAATTTTCATAAGAAAAAGCAACATAAATCATACATAATTTCAAGGGCTTTGAGGATTTCTTATACATTCACAAACTGTATTATATTTTGTACAGAAACCCATTTACCTGGGTTAAGAAATGGTTTGGAAATACAGTAAAGTTCTGCCTTAGAAGACTCCACTGGCTGATCTCTACTCAACAATTTAACATCAGGTGTTAGTCAAAGTGTTAATCACTTATTAAATTAAACTAAGTAATATTTATATCTCTTTCAATTGATAAATTTTGCATTTGAATATAAGAAAGAGAAAGACTTTTGACATGTTGTGATGGTTTGGACCTGGCTCCCTGACAAATGCCCAAACTCACAGTGAAATCCTTCCCCCCTTTCCCTCTCAGAGTTTTTAAAAAAAAACTACAAGAGAAACTAAAGAGCCCGAAACAACCTGAACTACATCAAAAGTATTTATATTTATATATATAGCAGTTATATACAATTAAAACACTATGCACACGGTAGAGGGAATCCCAAGGGAAAGGGAAAAGGGAAGGGAAAAAGGGGAAAAAAGGGAAAAGGGAAACTAAAACAGGTATGTACACTCAAAACCCAGGATAGAACTAATAAAAACAGAATCTTACAACTCTCCTTAAGATAACAGAGTCGCACTGACTGATGCCAGCAACAGCTGCCTCTCAAGGCCTACAAGGCCCGCAAGGATTGACTCCTCCGCATGGGTGAGACCGATAGCAGAGAACCTGCGTCCTCGGATCCACCGGAAGGCAAAAGAGAACGAGGGCCTCTCCCCCTCTGTATTTATACCCCCAGTTACGTAAAATCGTGTGGAATACTGGGTAAATATGATCACTTCCCTGGTTACAAACTGGTTACCAGGAAAAGCCTGGGTCAAACCATTACACATGTGTTGTGAGATTTGGTATACTGCTTATATAGAACTGCTTAACAAAACTTACTTAACATTAGTAGCTAAATATGCTGAAGCCTTAGGCCACAAGTTGTAAATTTTCACTTAGACATCTTGAATTTTTACCTGGTTAAGTAAAATAAAGACCCAGAGCCAGCTCAAGGCAGAAGATAAGGACGCTACGATCATCACTAGAAGCCACAACCTTAGAGATAAGGAAAGAACCTAGAGACAATGAAAGGACCCAGTGAAGAACAGGAAGACCCCAGACCCTAATATTGCTTTTGGTCCAAACTTCACAAGAGGAGTAAGGGTATAATTGCCCAGAGATTTCTATTTTTGGGGTCCCTCTTCAGAGGCACCCAGCTTGAGCTGTAACACTACTAACAAAAACTACTTTTATACAGGAATCCATCTTTTGGCTTAGTAATTCAGTGGAAATTTAGACTTGAACTCTACTTTGGAAACTGTCTTATGTTATTTCCATTACTCATAAAGAAGTAAAATAACCAGATATTGCTCATTAAACCCCCAGCAATATGTTTTTTGTCTAATTTGTCATACTTATTCGTCATACATACATAAGTACTTTTGTGTACATAAACTTTTGCAGGAGCCTATATATGTATATGTACATGTTGGGTTTAACGTTTTATGTAATTTGGGATATTTTTCTGAGATAAAAAGGAGCAGACACTTTGCTTTCTGAAATATGTGGGCACAATAGATGAGATATTTAGTGGTCTCTATAGTAAATTCAGTTCTGAATGAGAATAACGATCGTTACAGGTTAAGAAACCAATCCATATCATATTCCTTTTCTACAAGAACACATTTCTCTCTCTCCTTACTGACCTCTTTTCAAAGTCAGAATTCAGTCTGGTCACAAAAACAATAAATGTTTATTAGCAAGACACTCCTGCCAGGCACTGGCTTTCCTCCACTACCTTTTTCTTTATTTTTATAGCAGGATGTTTCCTCCAGGCTTCTGAAAACAGAAATGCTATTTCATTTTCTTGAAGTGACTTGCTCTCTTATGCTCACTGATTTTGGCACTGTCTCATGCCTTTGATGTCTTTCAAACCTGTGTAAACTGAACAACATGAAATTTCTTTCAAAATAAAAGAATAAAATATAGTGCTGAGTTTACTTTTGCTCAGTGGTTGACTTTTTCCTTTTGTTAATAGGAACTTTCATTGATGTGGTGAAATATTTTGAATCCTTCAAACATGAAAGGATTGAGAAAGAAATTCTGGTAAATTTATTGATGCAAATTAGTCTATTTCTGTCACAGGCTTCCACCAGCTTTAAATTCAGAAATGGTTCAGGGAATTTGCTGTATCTCTGCTAACACAAGCAGTTAGTCTACAAACAGTTCAACTGACTTCAATGAGCCTCCTTAGACAAATAATGCTTGTAGTACAATGAATTATGTCAATACAGCTAAATGAAAGTGGGACAGTATTTGTTCTTTACTTTTGTAGCCAAAAGAAATGGTTTGACTCTAGTCACATGATATAGCATTGGTTCTGGGTCTCCTCTGGATCTCATATAACATGCCTATGTATACATATTCATATACACACGTACACATACATATAGGTACATGAGCACATACTATTTTCCAGTTTTAAATGTCTGAAATGTTTCAAGATCTGGGAACTTGCATACTGATATTTTACAGCATGATGCAAAAGACATGGCCTGGGATGGAACAAAAGCATGTAGAAATGCTTGAGCAAGCGAAGCGTGATTGTCTAATTTTGGAAGACTGGAAAGTCAAACCAGACCAATTTTGTCTGCACTGCCTATTGGGAACATTAAATGGTAGATGTTGTCCTCTAAACCATATTTTGTTATTTTTCTGGCTTCTACAGTGTCCTTGTTTAGGTTAGAACAGAAGTAATTTTGTTCAGTGATTTTAGTTTTTAGCTAAGTCTCTTTTAAGTAACTGCATTTTCTGAAGTCAACAGCATCTTTACATGTTCCTTGTGTCTACTTGTAGTAGTGATAATGCCTGATGTTTCAAAGACTGATAGGCAGACTAAAGTCACTGCTAAATCTTGTATCACATTGGGGGTGCAGAGTAAAAAAGTCCACACCTGCAGGGAGGAGTGGGCAGGACATATGACCTTAAACTGACAACTAGCTGTTCCGTTCCATATGCACCATATTCAGTATAAAGGTAAGGAATCATGAGGGTCAAGCCCTCTTCTTCAATGACCAGCATCTAAGGAAGATTGTCTGTTTTACCTTGATTCCAATCCACATGTTCCTCAATCCAGTTCCAACATTCAACTCCTGAATCTGTTTTCCATCTGCCACTGAGACTAGTCTGGGACTTTCCCCAGTGCTTGCCCCAAGCATGAGTGGGGATGGTGATGCAATTGCTACCAGGAGGATGTGTTCAGTATTGATTTTGTATATATTTGTATGTATTTCATTGTATTGTCACTATTTTCATTAAAGTAGTTTTAGTTTTCTGTCACTTGTTGATAGTGGCCAGCACAACCCTACCTCTACATACACATTTAAGGGTCAAACCTGTATCAGAGTGTGTTTTAACCAGCTGTATGGACAATCAGTAGTCCAGTGATTGAGTTTGCTTTTGACCTGGTTTTATTTAACTATATGTATGTCATTTATATCTAATTAATCCCTATTTTGTTTGTGTGTATTATATTCTACAACTCCCTATGAGCCAGTTTAATATGAGATACAGAGTTCAATTGATTATTGCCAAGTAGAATCTTTTTATCATTCTGTCATTTACTCTTGATATTATTTTGAAAGAACAGCATATTCTTGTAATTTTTTGTGTACTGCTAAAAAACATCAATAACTACCTCAAAAATATGTGACATAAAATAGACAATAGAATTTAAAAGCACTTTTGAATGATTTTTTGAACTAAAGAACTTAGTGTACTTAGAAATAAAAAGACTGTAATTTTGTTATAAAGATCTACTTGTATTCCTCCAGTGAATGGAAGGAAAACAAATGATCAGGAAATCTTTCATTCACTCAATGGTTTCTTCATTGAGTAACAGTCAAAACTGAAG
This sequence comes from Galbula dea, assembly GCA_013399015.1. Taxonomy (NCBI): domain Eukaryota; kingdom Metazoa; phylum Chordata; class Aves; order Piciformes; family Galbulidae; genus Galbula; species Galbula dea. Next base: position 196,186 of record VWZX01005355.1, on the reverse strand, counting down.
AAATGTCTGCAGATAAGAATGGCAAAGAAGCACAGAGACACTCTAAGGGAAATTTTTTATCCTCAGAGTATTTCTGCTGAGATCAGTTCTGGTTCCATGACCAAAGTATTACACTTTGGTTTTACACAAAGGACCAACTGTCTACAAGAGCAAACAAGTATTGACTACATGAAAGTTTACTCCACCAGAATACAACAGTAGGTTTCTTCTAGAATACCACTTATACAGGCCTTGCCTTGAGACTAAGTACTTGCTGGCATCTGTACATACAGTAAATCTGAGGGGGTGTGTGTATTATCCCAGCACTGTATATAATACTAGTTAGGCACATTTGTACTTCTAAATCAAATATTTCCTACATACTTACCTAAAAGCCCAGGTAAATTATATTTTTCAGGATAAAACTAGAAATTAAGTGGTTACTTGTCTCTGGCATTAAATTAAAGTAAAAGTAAAAGGTTTGTTCGATAGCTGGTTTTGTGGGGGATTTTCTGGGAAAAAAAGTCCCAAACCCCTCCCCAAACCAAAACAACCCCAAAACCAAACAAACATATTATGCAGAAAAGGAAAAGATTAATACAGTTTGACCACCTTTATAACTAGAATGGATTATCACAACTGATTGTGGGCATTGTTACCCTGACTGAAAACTTTGAAATATCAAGTCACTTGGCCTGTAAAAGGTCTGCTTTATTGAATTGAGGAGAGACTATATTAATTTATCACATATACACTATGATGTTGTGGGCTGGGATTTGTTATCATGAGGGTAAACACTCAAAACACTTCACTTCCAACCTGAATTCTGTGTAACAGAGTCAATGTTCTAAGTCCACTACTGAATCTGTCATGTAGTAGAAAATCAGAGAACATGTGAAAAGAGGATTAGCCATAGACAACCAATCAGACTATATATATATTAGTGATGAAAGTTATTTTTACAGGGGGGAGTTCTTGTGCTAATCTAGGGCTTATATCTGAGATTGGTTTCTCCACTTCCTTTGTACAAAGAGCAATGAACTCTCTCTCTCAAAAATGGTATGATACAGTTTGGTTTTTTTAAATTTCTTTTTCTCCATGAAAAGAAAGTAAATTCAGTACTTCTAGAACATTCCTCATGGAATAGGATTTTTTTCCCTCTCTTAAGGAGTTTTCACAGCTGTCACCTTGCATGAAAATAGCATAACAAACAAACTGCATGTTGAGCTGAAGTAGGTGGATAAAGAGAACGATGGAGGAAAAGATTTGAATCTGAATGTTATTCTGAGAGGTCTCCAAGAAGAAAACTGTCTGTTAAAGCCAGGAGGATTTGTAAAGACATGATTCTCCTTGACAAATGCAATTTGAAATGTGAGGTACTGAGCAGACAAACAGATCTTTTGTATTTCACGTTAGTGTAAATTAAGAATTGATTTTCCTTCACTTGTCTTTTCTAACCATCTCTAACTATGCTGTCTTTATCAGATGCTGTAAATAAATACTTTATTTGCATTTTACTATAACCTTGTAAGTTAAAGGTAGTTTCGAAAAACTACCTAAGGAATGCCTTACCAAAGTTGTGCTGATCCATGTAACTAGGTCACTGCAGCATTTGTACACAGAGCCCAGCACTCCTACCAATTTCCACAAGGAGGACAAAGGGTAACAAGGTATACATCCACTAAAGCTTCATAAATCAATTTGAGAGTTTGTGTTATAAGGGTCAGGAGAGAAAGCGTCTTCAGTGATCAGTGATAACCAGAAAAAATCACTCACAATGCTGTAAGTTAGTGGGGAATATTACTGAAACAAAGGATCCCAAAGGAGAATGTAAAAAATAGAACACTTTATTTTGATAATGCTGCAAGACTTCAAATTGTTTCTGTTTCAAGGTCACAAAACAGAACCCTTAGCACAACTGTCATTTTTTTCAAAGCTGCTAGATAATATGGTTACTAATTGGGGATAAGGGAAAAAATAGATGTATCAGAATATGTAAATCACAGTCTATGACAAATAGTGAAAGCATGAAGTCCATTCATAGGTGCTATATAGACCAAGCATACAGTGTTCAGTTATGCAGGCTGTCACTGAGCAGCAGAGGGGGTGACTGTTGTTATGTATAGTCTTTGCTACAGCACATTTTATCAGGTTAAATCCTCAGGAAACAAGGAAGGACAAGGAGATTGCTGTTTCAACAGGAACAATTGAACATGATTTGATGAGGACTTTTTGGACCAGAGGGTAGGGACAGATGGGTGAAGAAAGACAGTAACCGGGCAATCTGCAGCAGAAAAACAGACCAGAAGAGAAAAAAGAAAGTTATATGCAAAGAGTTGGAAATAATATTTTCAGACTACAGAAATGCAGTGGGAAGGAAAAAGATTTATTTCCATCCTTTTTTTATCTTTTTCATCCAGTAGTTCAGATTTATTTTTTTTTTTAATTATCTTCTTCCTCTTAAACCAAATAAAAATTTAGACATGAAGAATCACTGCTGTCTTTTCACACATCCTCTTCTAGGACAGATGAGACCGTTACCTCAGGCTTTTGACTCTTTTGTTTGTTTTCTTGGGGTGTGGTTTTCTTTGTTTACTTGTTTCCTTGCTTTAATTTAATAATTTTTAAATATTTTAGTGTCAAAATGAAGTGCTTTATCGTACAACATTTTTGGTGATCAGCAAAGGGAAGTTCAGCTCTTATTCTTGAGTTCCCTGAAGCCCTGGACCACCAGAAGGGACTTCAAAAGTAATTACCCAGGACACAATTTCAGCATGAAATAACCTGCATGTTTCTGGTATCCTCCTACAGTTCTTGATACCTGGGAAACAGAAGACTTATCCAGTTCATTTTGTTTGTAATGCTCTCAGCTGGATGAGAAGTGCTTTAATTCATTTATTTTCTAGAGCTGAGCCAAACTGAGTAGTTTATTGGATCTGAAATTGAATATTCATCTTCCTGTGATCTGCAAGAGAATTTTAAAAAGAAACATTTGACACAAATTATTTTGATGCTACCATTTTTCCCTCAAATATAGCTGCCTCTCCCAAAGATCAGCCTTGAACACCAAATATAAACCAAGTCAACCAAGTATATCATTGAAAGTGAAATATGTCATATATAATATGTGAATTGATGTTCTTGTTGACTAGGCTTTTCAGTATTTTTTTTTTCTTCTTGGAAAACAGATACCTATTACAGTGTTTCTTCCATGATGCCCATTAAAGGAAAGTTATTTGTTAGATATATGAGACAGTGCTAAAAGTTCATGCAAGTGTTCAGAAGAACAGAAGGCCACCATGTTTGACTGGTATGTGAATGATAAAATAGTTTGCCATACCTCTATGAAAATGAGACACATTTTACAAGGGATTGACTCTGTTTTAAGCAGCTATGTCCAAGGGTCTTAAGTATTACACAAGAATACTAATTCTAATATGTAATCCTCTGTGTCAGGTTTACTTGGCGTGGGAGGTTTGGAGAAAGAGGGAAGAAGTCAGATCCTTTAACAAAAATGTCCCAAAGCATAAATCTACAGTGGTTTTTAACATGTTTCCTCACTCTTCTTAAACTGAGGTTTGGAAAGGCTTACACACATAGAAGAAATACTAAAAGAATTTGTTGGCTTTTAATATAACATTGCTCTAATACTGCTACCAATTTGAATGCTACTCTACAGCCTCCAAACAATCTGCATTTTGATCCAAATAAAATTATCTTAGTGATTAAAGTTTTTAGAGCATAGGCTAGGGATTAATAGATATGCCTGCCTAGAAAAGAAAAAATTATTCTCACAGAGTATTTCAAGATCATTTTCATTCTTTATTTGAAGCAAAATAACCCCAAACAAACAAAGAAACAAACCAAAATCAAAACAAAATAAAACCCAAGCAGACATTACAGAGTTCTGAAACACAGCTAAGGTTCCTGGAACACTAAACATCACTGAGCTTTGCGTGTCATCAAGGTTCATGTTTCTGCTCTGAAGCAGGTAGGTCAATAATATTTCAGAGTTTTTATGATCTTTTTCCCTCATCAGAATTCCTCTTCAGACCTGAGAGACAGTTTTGCAAACCTATGACATTCTCCTGGAAAGAAAAATTGCCAATTTTCACCCACCTCTGTACCATCATTTCTCCCAGATCACTTCATAACTTCTCAGTGAACCGAGGAAGATATGTAGCAAGGGCTGTTGTACAATGAACCTTACAAGAATTTTGCATTAAGTTCCTACTGAGAGAGATGGTATTGATTATGGTCACACTACTGTCTCTCTCTGAAGAAGAATATCTGAGGCAAAGCAACAAAGAATCGCTGTTACCAGTGATGCATCCATGCATCAAGACGAAGCAATGGTAGCAGAGTTAAGAAATAGAATTAACATAGATATCAGGTATTAATATTGGATACAAATTTTCTATGGGTTTTTAATCTAAGGTAATTTTAAAAAGTTCCACCTCTTCTTTTCAATGATTGCTCCCAAGGTAGATGTGTGGCATTTTCTTTTAAACAGTGGAGTGAAAACACCTCTTTAATAAGCAGAAACTTTAAATGATGGACAAGAAAAGAAATACAGGGCTGAAGCGGTTAAACTCTTTTTATCTAAGTCAGGTGCCTACATTTAAAACTCAGAGCAATGAAGAAAATGCTCTTTAAAGGAGAGGCTCAGATCAGGAAGAAAAGCCCCTCTGAAGACTACCTTTCTTGAGCAGGAACCATTTTCATATGTTTAACTAATAAATGGATTCTGAGTGATGAACACACTGGGAAAAGCACAAATGTGGTTTCAGCAACTTTTCCTTGGTTAATAAAAGATTGTAATCATCTCCATAGCTTTTAAACACCCCAAAATGTGATAACCTTTAAAATTTTCTGTCCATAATTATTATTTTTTTCACATGTATTTCTGAAACATAATACTAGTGAAAAATTTTGTGAACAGCTGAATATTCAAACAAAACACTAATAAATTGCTTTTATGAATTGTGCTTTATTACCCTATCAAAGAAGGGGAGTGACAGACCAGTTGAGTGGGAGTTTGACCCTTAGCCAAGGCCAACCCACCACATCCTACTTATGTTCTGAACCAGCTGTAGTCTGGAAAGACATTAGCTGCAAGAACTGCATATGAGAACTTTCGAGTGTGAACTTCAAAAAGGTTTCTCTGTTTCTGTCTGTGTAAATTTGTCCTTAAGATAGCAATGCAAAACAACTCATCCATAGGCATTTTATTTTCCCACTATATATTGCCCACAAAAACTTGATCTCAGGACTGTCTCTTTCCACCTCTTCCCCTTATTCATTTTAAGGTTTCACAGAAATGCTGACTGACTTTCTTTTTCCTAGTACAGAGATTACTTGTGTTTCAGTGAGTTCAGAAATCTGCTTACTGTGACTGACAGTTTGACTATGTGTGTTGATTGGCCAGACACAGTAATTTATTTTTATTAATCTGTCACTGTTTCTTAAAATTCATCCTCTGCAATATTTGATTGAAATTTCTCAGTTTCAGAGATGCCAATGGGGAGACAAGGAAAGACTGTGTGATATTGCAAAGTCAGGTTAAGTCTTGTTTTCTTAAAAAAGCCACAATCTAAGGAAAAATATGTGAAAAGCTAGTCAGAGAAAGCTGCAGCTATAGTCTGCCCTTTTTAAATTACAAGTACTTTCCTCAACCACATGTACATCCTTTTCTTAGCTCTTGATCCAGGGTTCAGATTTCTTCATTAAAGACTGGTCTCTCAAGTACTTTTAGTGTAAAACACCATACTTAGAGCAGTTACAAAGAAATTGGGACATTAAAGCTCTTTTTTTCCCTCAGCCTGAGCACAGTTCAAGACTCTGCCTCTTTACTGACTTCTGTAACTAACAGGTTAGAGACATTATATGTCCCTTCTTTATATGTATTTTTAGTTCTTTTCTTCTTGGTGTTATTTCTTGTCTGCCAAAATTAAGTAACGAAATGTCCACAGCTCTCCATTCAGCCTGAGTAGCAGTCATTTCCTGGCAAAAACATTCTTAAGATGGCAGAAGTTACAGATCTTAATTCCTTTCATCTGGAAAGGGCATTGAACCCAGAAATTTTTGACAGAGGCAAAGAATCAATCAGAGAAGTGTTCTTAGAGCATGACTAACACACTGACAGGATCTGACTCTTTACAAACTATCACTTGCTTTATAAGTGCCATAACCGTCAGGCTATAAGTTATTCATGGCTTTTGGAGTACTCTTCATTTCTCCTATTGAAGCTATGACACTATCCAGGAAAGAATTCAAGATTTATGAGGTTGGAAAAAATGCTGAGGAGTAAGTTAAACATCCTTACAGCTGGAACACCTACTTCAAGAAAAAAAGGAACTGATTTTTCTGTGGTTTTATTCAGCCTGTTTTGACAGAGAAACATGGTTTATTTGATCCTGTATATAATATCAACCAAAATTCTACATGCCTGAGTGTCCTATTGATTTGAAGTTGAAAATATTGGAAGTGTTATATTAATATCAAAATTGTTTTACTAGGTCAAAGTGGAATAAAGAATAAACTAATAATATGATTTACATGTGCATAGAATCTCACAAAATAAAATTCCACTGAGATTTTTATTTCAGATTTGAAGAAATCTCTTTTCTGCAATATATCACTATTTATTTTTCTTTGCCATCTCTTTTTCTTTCAAGGGTATTTTGCTTTAGTGTGATGCGTTCATAGACTGCAGACGCTTCACGATATTCTTCAGTTGGTTGTCTAGAAAAATATTGTCACCACTTTGAGATGATAAGAGTTCATTTAGATGCCTTCAGAATCTTCTTTCAAAGCTACATATTTTAGGTTTCTTTCCATCATGAGAGATAAGTGAGTTATTAATATATTTTACAGAATAAACAATATGAATAACTGGGGAATTTGCATTTACTGCACACAACAGGAATTGTGAGTTCATGCTTCTTTTTCCCTCAAAAAAAATGACATTATTTCTTAATTATTCCAAAGAAAACTTAGAAATATTTTCTTATTAACTAGCAATTAAAGGACCATAATTAGTTTTCTTTCTACAATATCTTTGAGACAAAATCTGTATTTTTTATAAGACTTTTAACAGTGTTATCTAGGTGTGTATTTCCAATTAACTCTAATTAGATTTAGGCTTTGTACAAGCAGTCAGAATGGGGAAAAAACACACCCCATGGAAATAAAAGTAGTGTCACTGTACAATTATTTCCTTTTTGTTTTTTAATATAAATCTCTGAATACATTATTTTCTTATTATTATAAAAACACTTATTGAGAAAGTTAACATAAGACAGTAGATGTAACAATAGCAGAGAAGATCTATTCTTGGTTAAATATTGTTTTAGTCTCTTAATAACTTTTGACAGGATTTTCTAACCCATTTTTAGTGGGTTACTCTACCTCCAAGCAACTCATTTGCAAAAATGCTTTGGGATGCCTTCCTCTAATTCTCAGGCTGTACTCCATAAAGCCAATCTTGAGCCTTCTTAAATCTTCTGCACACTCTTAGTAAAGGTTATAGGAGAAGATTGCTCCATTAACAGCTTCTATCAGAGTAAAAAATAAATCTCAAGCAGAGAAATGATGTCCAAAGTCAGAAGGTGGTGTTGGGGTAAGCAGCAGTATACTGGAGACATAAGGGAAACTTAAGAGGATTAGTCTAAATAACATGTGTGTGCCTGAAGGTAGAAGATATTTTTTAAAGGTCACCCACAAATAAATGTTGCCATTGGACTTGCAATAGTCAATATATTTTTGTCACTTGAAGGCTGCTTGGAGCTCCATATACATTTTCTGAAATATTATAGAAAAAAAAGACATAGGAGCCTCTCCCCACCTTTAATATTGCTTTAGATATTTAAGAAAATCACATTAAATATCAATATTATACAACATATTCATATAACAGTATAAACAAATTTAATATTGAGACTTCTACATAGCTAAACTTTATAGCTGTTGCATTCCATCTTATATCCTAGAATATTATTAGACATAATGTCTAATTATTTAGATGTTATTTGTTTTTTATGAGACACAAAACCACACCATGTCTGAAAGATTCACTGTAACATGTGATCAACTCATTGTTGTCTCTGAATTCACTAGTATTATTTTTGGTTGTTCAGTATATGATTGCTCTATTAGTTCAGCTTAAATGTCTTAGCTAAATTGTCTCACAAAAGTCATCCAACAGCTGAATCATGTCTGAGTTGTGTTACTCTGATCCACTATGTATCCCAATAAAAAACAGGGATTACACCTCACGGTACTGGAATCCTTAAATTATGTTTCCTAGTAATACTATCTAGTGGAAAATAAAATATAAGGTGCATTGAAAATTTACCTACCTGCTTCCTTTGTGAACTACCTATAACTAAACTCTATTGAAGGTCTGTACATATGAGTCACAGGCTGCAATCCTTCAGCTTGGAGGGTTAGCTTTTTTCACTATTATTTTAGCATTCATGCCATAGAATTAATGAAGCTCATGCAGGAACATTTTTTGATTTAAAGTATCTTGCACCATGTTGATAAGTTTAATGGATAGCACTGACCTTCAAGTTGCAACATGTATTCAATGAATCAGCAGAATAATAGGTCATCTAGCAAACATGAGTTCTACCTTCAGTATATAAAGAACAAACATCTAACAAACTCACATCAGATCATTGGTAAAATACTCCACACTGTACAAATAAAACATTTGTTTATCCTATTAAAATGTCAAGCTTTATTAACTTGAAGAGGTCACCAGCTAGAGTTTCACACATATGTATGGTAATTTATTGTGCAATAAAGGTAAACAAGGGAATGTCACCAATACAGCTCCACATAAATTTATACAGTCTCAAGTATTTCTGTTTCCAGAGGTATTAATACCTTAATGTAGATAAAAACTTAGTTCCTTTAAAAGTCCAATGCCTGTGCAAAATATGAAGTTTGGCACAAGGTAATCTGCGCTGTGGGCTCACAGAGGTAGTGTGTTGACCTAAAGGGAAGTTGAATAAAAAATTATGTTAATTGCATATGCATGAAAGGATAGAAATGAGTTAATGTTATTGAATATATGATTGTGTCCCCCCTCTTTTCTAAATAATTCATTTTCTGATTAAGCACTGCCTCCTAGTTTTCACTGCTAATTAAAATACTATCTGTAGGAAATCTTCTGTTATATCAATACACTGCATTGACAAATAGGTGAAGGTGATTTTGTACAGAAAACTCGTTCGTATGCAAAGTGAGTCTTTGTTCCTATAACAACAGCAAAACAAAACAGTAAAAGGATTTCTAAGCAACTCTGAAATCTGAACTGTCCTTTTACTCAGAAAGGAGAGAAGCTAATGAACTTTCAGCAAATGCTCCCTGTAGGAGAACAACATCATTTACTCTTAGACCTTAGGAATAAAAGAAGTTTTTAAGCAAAGAGTAAAAACCTGAGAGAGACAAAAGAGAAAACAGAAGACTAACTATCCTACCATTCCCAGTCTGACATGCCCTTAGTGCTAAGAAATCTTCACAACAGTGTACATTGGTTGCAGTACTAACATTAAAAGATACCATTACATACGTCTGAGCATTGTTACTTGCAGAAATTTGTTTGTTTTCCAGTATATCTCAAAACACAACAGTGAAAAATCTTCTGAAAGGTTAAAGACTACAAAAGGATATTTAAGGATGACAATCAGATGTATCTCATTTTTGTCTCACAGATACATTGCACATGAACAGTCTCCAAAAGGTTTAGCTGCCAAATGTAGGATTCTGCTATGACTTATAATCTCTGTGAAGAGTATCCATGAAAAGCAAAGATGGGTAAGCATTGTTTAATCTTGAGCTTGGTAATTCTTTCCTACTTTTACACAGAGGAAATATTTTTTTAATTTGTCCTTAATACTACAGCAGAAACATTATATTATGACATTGGAAAAACAAAGAAAGTTTCTCTAGTTTTTTTACAGTGATTGTAGGATAAGGACTTTGAAAATTGACTGTGATCTTAAAATTAGACAGAGATTCAAACTTCATCTTCACCCAAACCCTTCCAAATTTTTATGCATTTTGAAACTTAAGGGTAATAACTCAGGAATTTTTTGATGCTCACGTCAGCAGCTGACACCTTTGATACCTTTTATGCTTTCTTGATGTTAAGTAAAATAAAATTCATTTACACCAGGTAAGGAACAGAAGTTTAAAATTTATGAAAGAGAAAAAAAAAACAAATCCAAAATTCTCAATGCTTTTGCAGAAGCTATTTTTCAGATTCAAAATGCGAAGTTACAGATACACAGTGCTTGATGTAATACCTGGGACTTACATAGTATTTTTCATTTCAGGCACCTATCAAGAAGTAAATGTAGAATAAATCTCGTAACCCAGCCAAGTTTGCAATACATGCAACCTTCCATCTCTATTGATCACAGCAGCCTTCCAAGGTGGCAAGGTCATTATACATCATCACTTGCCTGTACCTTAGCTCTGCTGGTATTTTTAGCATGTACAGAGCAATGCAAGCTTCAAATTTAACTTGAGTATTGAACAGATCTCTCACATCATGGTGATGAGAGGCATATAACTGCTGATAAATATATTTGTGCTTCACTTGTATTAAGTAACCGTACAATATCAGAATCAACTGTAGGTGCTAACATCCCTCTTCTAAGGATGAGGAAATGGAGTTGCAAAAACATTAGAAGTAGCTTGTCCAAGGTCAATAACAAATCAAAATAAAGAGGGAGAGAAGTTTGCTGAAGACGTAAAATACATTCTTTTTTGGCCCCGTCATTAGAACCAGATGGTGACGAATGTTTCCCCCTTATATGAGAAAGTTGAGGCCATGTGGCAGTACTCCTATTTTTCCCCAGACCCTGCTATACTGTTCATGTTGCATCTGTGCCTACCCTGAGTGGTAGATTTGAGATTAGTTAGCAATCATGACAGCAATTGTAGAAGAAGTGGTAAGTATTCTTAGGGGACTTGTAGTTGTATTTGGTAAAAACCTCTTCTTGCTATTCTGTCAGTAACCAGAGCCATGAAAACAGAATAAGGGACCAATTATCCTCTTTAAGTAAGAATACTCTTGTTCTAGTGCTACATACTGATCATGGATTAATTCTCATCTCAAATTAATCTGCTGCATAAGGAATTTAAAAAGCCAACAGTTACTTTTTATTTTAAGGCTATTTTTGTGGCAGTAGTTTCTGCTTAGCTAGGCTATGTATCATTTGTCAATTTGTGTTAGCCTTAGTCAGTCTACGTCCTTGAATTGCCTGATGTTAATAGAAGTTATTTAGTAGTACTGGCACAGTGAGAAAGCTTCAGTATTGAAAGCCAATATGTAGAGTCAAGAAGCAGAAGGGCAAAAGGAACTGCAACAGGAGTAGAAAGAAGTAGAGGAACTGACATATTGAGAGACTTATTTCATTATTTGAGTCTCTATTTAAAAATACATTAGTGACAAATGAGATGCTAGCTATGGGGTGCAGGACATTAATTGTCATTTCTCAGTATCATTGTTTGTTTAACTTACACAGATAGTTATGGCTATACTCTGACTATTTGGAGCCATTTTCCTAACTATAATGACCTTGCCATTAGAAATAGTTTGTAAAATGACTTAGAAACCACTTTTTGAAGGCAGTTTTGAACAATATGACAGATTTTCTAGCTGTCAAGATTTATGGTTTTTTTTAATATAATAAGTTTTGTAAGCAATGCCTTTAAATGTAATTCTTTTATTTAGTGCAATTTATTTCTAAATTATTTTCATCCAAAGTATTAAAACCTCTAGATTCCTAAATCTTCCAATGTACATGGCTGGGTCCATAAAAATAGATCTTACCCAGATATTAAAAATGTTGCTATAATACATTTGATATTCAGACATAAATTTTCAACCTGGTTTTTGGATGTTGAATACATGAAAAATTCCCTTCCTTTCAAATCACTGAATTTTGCCTCTGTGAAATTATCTTTTCCACAGACATGTCAGACATTTAGTCTTTACTAGTAAGCATTACCGAGTTACCAGAACCACCACTTGGAAGTATTTCACCATCCAAATGAGAGTTTCTTTTTCTATAATTAAGAGAAGGATTGATTTATATTTGATATCATCCTGGGGCCAAAATTCTTTTATTCCAGCAACTCATATTACCTATATTACCAGAAGTGAAGATCTCAAAACATCACAGTTCTGTAACTTCTGGAAATATTTTTCGTTTCCTTGGTATATACTTATCTGAAAAAAAAGTTGCAAAATTTCTTCAAGGAAGAACTCAATAAACCAGGAGTACAACTTTTTTTGCTGGAGGTAAGTGCTTATCTTGTCTTATACTTCTGGTTAATGGCTAAAGGAACGTTGTTTTAAAATAAGTATCTACACTGATTTGAATGCATGTTAAATGCTCAGAGTCCATTCACTTCCGCTTGAGGAACTATTGGTTTTCTTATCCTTCTTGTGATATGAAATAATAGAGTAAATATGGGTGAATATTTAGTTTAGTATTCTGTGATCACTGACAAAAGTCTTGCAACCAAAACAAATTACCAAATAATTCTCTTCCTAATATGCTACAATTTTGCAACATTTTTAATATTAAAAAAGTCTATCTGTATGTCTTCTTATTTCTGTTGGTGCTTCTAAAACTCTGAGAAGCACAACACTAAGTTGACGTTAATGTACACTTTTCTTCTCTTTCAGGAAATAATAAGAAAATATTGACATAAATCAAATTTAATAAACCTAAAGCATTAATTTATAAAGTCCTCAATTTCACTGAAATAAAAAAAATAAATAATTCATTATATAAATTACTTATACTTTTTTTACTGTAGACATCATCTTTTTGTTAAAATAACTTCTGCAGTCACAAAATAGCATAAAATTATCATATAGAGTATATCAGTATGTGAATATTCATATAGATCCATAACTACTCTTTTTTTCCTGAATATCTTTTGATTTTACAGCCCTTTATACCACCATTTTTTTACTTTTAGTAACCTCTAATAATAATCTAGAATATAGAATAGTTAAAATATAATTTAACAAGTATTTAAGCCCACATCATCAGAAAAAATAAAGCTACAAACAAAAGAAGCACAGTTGTTCTCATTTGTTGCTGTTCCTTTCCAGACCTTTACTGCTGTGGGCTGACAGCATTTGTAGTGTCTCTTGAAGGGCATAGTTCATGCCCTGGCTTCAGAGGAGGAGGAAGTTTTGGTTTTCACCAGCTGGATTCACTCTGTGGCACAGTTCACTGAGTGACAAAATAACTGTAGTAGCACAGCAGCATGAGAACAGAATAAAAGGCCAGTAGAAGGGATCACAGGACCTGCCTTTACAGAGGTGAATTGTCAAATAATAGTGCATAAAACTGTATCAGTAGTCAAAGTGTAAAAGTAGACAGTCATTTAAATATTAATGACCTTCTATTCAAATTCAGGAAACAATAGACAAAGAGCTTGTTATGACCTGGGACAGCCAGGTTTGATAAGTCAAAGAATCTTCTCACAAGAAGATGAACTTGAGACAGGATTTAAAGCTGATCAAGAAAAGTCAAAGAAGAAAAAAAAATGGATGTTGGAAGAGCACTAGAACTCCTTAGAGCAGCCCTTTCTCAGCAATAAAAATGAGATCTATGATGGGTTGAAGAAAAGGATGTGGAAATCAGAAGGAACACTGACAAAAGATTACACAGATACTCTATTTAATACATATGCTTGTTTCTTTTAGATCATTATAAATATTTTTTCTGTGAAGCCTTCATTTCTTCAACTTCATTATTTTCTTTAAGTAGGCTTATAAAGTAGAGGAGCTGTAAGAAGGATAGCGACACACTTGTGAAAGGATAATCACTAAGTTATCTGGAAGTATGGAACAAGGGTCTGGTAGGGCAAGTAAAAGGTTTTGACCATGGTAGCTAATTTGGAAAGTCCCCATTCAGAAACAGTGCACCTGACTAAGGTTTTGAGGGAGAGATAATGAGGAATAAGGAAAGTCAGAACTGAGGTTTACTTAGGACAAGGGAAACTTGAAAACAATGAGTTGAATTTTGGGATCTTGGAATGATCATTTAATTAATAATTTGGATAAATTAAAACATGTGAATGCCAGATACAGTTTATTGTTTAACTGATTTAATTAATAGACCTCATATACCTATTGCAACAACACTGGGATTATTTCAGTGATTTCCTTTGCATTCTCTAGTACTTTCTTTCATCATATTTCTCTAAAATTCATGTGTTAGAAATGATTTTCCTGTGTTAAATGGCTAAAAAGATATAATCATTCTTCTATAGTCTTATTCCTTTGACATTTTAAAGATTTTCTGCAGTCTATCCTGTGACCTAACAACACAAAATCATGTTGTAATGACAATACTTAGCATTGTGTAATCACTGCTGATGAGTATTAATAGCTGAGATCACAGATCCACTGTTGCATTTAAATGCAGTTCTTCCTTGCTATCCATTAATGAGCTGAAGGCTTACAAAAGGGAGAAGAAAGGATTCATTTTTTTGCTGGATTTCACCAATATCAGTGTCAAAAAATTTCAATCTATTACCTTTTTATACATCCCACTGTAGAAAATGGATATATTAGTACATGCAAAGAAAAGTCACATTTTGAAACTATCTGAGAACAATGATGGTTGCTGGACTTTTATGTGACTGAAAAAAAAATGCTATTCCTCATATAAGAACTAACTATTTTTATACTCAAGAGACTGAGGACATAAAAAACAATGAATTAAATAGTGGTATTGTTCAGAAAGTGCAAGGAATATCTGTTCAGCTGTTGCTTAAGTGCACACTAGGGTACAGAGGACAGAGTTTGTTTTAAACCATGAAAGAACACAACAGCCAGAGGTCAGCAGCAAACATTTACATCAGTTTTTCTGAAGCTGAGCAAAGGGAATGTAGATATCCTGTAACTGCTCTGTTAGTCTTATTAAACCGAATGCAATATGCAATTAAAATGTGGGGGGTTTTCAATACAGATGTAGAATGTGGGGGTTTGCAATTGACATTCAATAAATTCTACTGAAGAAAACTTTCTGCTCTAGCCCATATTGAGGCATGAGTTGAAACACTAACACAACTAACTTCTTCATATGCATTGTGTTGTTTAGGAAATACTCTTGAACACGGAATTTGATTAAAAAGTCATTTATTCAGTATCTGATTTTTATGTGACCAGATATGAATCTTTGCATATTTTATTCAAATAGGCAGTTGCAATTGTGTCTGGAACAACAGGGTTCTCTGTAGCTTAGATTTTTTCTGACAGCTATGCAGAGTATTAAGATTAATGTATATATCTATAAAGCCACCAGATGTCCCTTTGTCCTTCATCAGTATCTATTTTGTGCTGAGATGCAAAACACTCCTGGGCACCTCTCCATGGTGTTTTCTGTATGAAAGCCCTCTGAAATTCATTTATGTGAAATTCATTTGTAACCCTTGCCACATCTGAACCAAAATTTACAGGTAGGAAAAAAATAGCTAAACTTATGTCCTCTTAGCTGTTTACAGATTACAGATCCTGATTTGTCAGTACAAACATCTCTATGACTGCATGTTTTCTAGAGATATTTACACGAATGATGTCTCGATGCAGCTTACTATGCTACCATTTTCTTTATGATTCCTCAGGAAAAACATTCCCAGGCCCTCTATGAATAGTTTAGCATCCTCTATGAGTCACATGTAGGGAGGAAAGAAAGAACGAGAAGGGGAAATATGTTTTACTGGAAATAGGTACACAAGAGTTTATATATGCCATTTTTTTGCGCTTGCTGGCTCACCAGAAAGAGATCTTCATAGTGGCTGACAACTCCAGATTTAAGTTGTCATCTGAAAAGTATCTTTTATTATTTGAATAACTGTTCTGTAAGACCTGAATTTTGACTTCTGTATTTTTCTCCCATTTAGTAATCCAGACAAAGAGAAAGAAATATTTCCTGTACAGCTGTCATCCAACACTTCATAATAGAGAATGCTATTTACCAAATGGTCTTGAAAGTTAATGTAAATCGTACTAGTTATACATTAAATTGACACCTTTGTCTTGTGAATAGATCATTTAGTTTCAACAAGGCAGTTAAAACTATCAGTATGTTTTCTTTCTTCAGTTGTTGTGCTTTGACATGAGATACTTATCAATGCAGTTGAGGAAAATAGAAATTTCCATTAGGGATGGAAAAATGTCAATGCATCAGCTGCTTGGGAAGTGTTTGTGTTATCCTTATGAAAAGCTCTCACTGGAAGCATCTTCTGTCCCTTCCCTAGGTAACTACATGGTTCTTCTCAGAGGAGTTAACAGTGGGGAGTTGAGGAGGATGTAAAGATTAGTATGTCTTAAAACAATAATAAAATAGTAACCTGCTTATTTTTGCTCAAACTAATTAGTAAACTGATGCTTAATGGCTGCAGTACATATTGTTCTGTTAGGAAGGAAAATATGGTTGGAAATTAAATTAAAAGTGTCCTTAGAATAGATATTTTTGAGGAAATATTAAATCATGAGTGCAGCAGACTGGTTAATTCAGTGATGACCACAGAAATTATTCGGTATTCTGGATGTTAATGTGTTAATCCAACTGTCTAGAACCTAGAACCTGGAGCAATTACCCTAAACCTCTGTATCTTGATCACATACTCAGGACTCACTGCATACTTTGAGTTAGGGAAAGTTAAAAGCATATACATCCCTTGTTAGATACAGTCTATAACATTCAATGGCAGTCCTTTCAGGGTAAAGATCACAGTCACAATATGCTTCCAGGTTCAAGCTTAGGATTTTGAGGGACATGATGTTTGTGTTAGTTTGCAAAAACTTGCCTGTGTGCTGATAAAAATCATGAGCTAGTACCCCTGATGGGTACTTCATCTTGTGGTACAGTCTGCTGTCTGACTTCCCAATACACAGAGCAGCCATGATCATCTATCTCAAATGCCTATCTATCCTGAAAGCCAGGAACACCTTTCATGGGCTCATGGGCTTTACTAGATGTTATCCAGTTTCTGTTTCAGGCCTGTTACTGAACTTATTCATGAGCAGTTACACTGCCTAGACCAGTTCAGTTTAAAATCAATATTCAAGGATGGACCCAGAACAGGACAAAGAGCATGGATTCCTAATTACAAATTCTTCTTTGGGACTTGAGGAAAATGAATGTCTGTCTGATCAGAGGAACTCAATTCAAGTGCAGTAGGAAGGAATTTAGTTGTTCACAGAAAGATGGTTTGTATTAATATGTAGTAAGCTCTAATAGATTCAATGAAAAAAACCAACTTGTTGCTTTTGCACCTTATGCAAATCTTCCACTGTGTATTAGGATTTTAACTATAATGCCACTACTGCCATGAACAATTTTATTGTTTAAATAGAAACTCCCTTTTAAGATCAGGAAATTTCAATGCATTTTATTTTACTCCCAGTAAATCAGGTACACTGATGCTTTTATTGGGGGTAGGTGGGAGCAGGTAGAAAGAGAGAGAGAGGCGAGAAAAGACAATGGCGTGTGGGTTGTTTGGGGGTTTTTTGTTGTTTTCTGTTTGTTTGTTTCCCCCTATACCAAGGATAGTATCTCCCTCACCTAAGGAGAGAGATTCATAAAAACAAGCTTTTGTATGTGTTGAGTATCTCAAGTATTTCACAAAACTTGGCAAACAGGAAGAGTGGTGAAGTTCATAGACTATTCCCCAATGATTGAAAGATTTTAGAAGCTGTAGAAGAGTTACCTAGCTGAGCAATATTCCAGCTTTTAATGAAGGCATTAAAAAAAGTTGTGAGGTCAAAGTAATTTTTGAGTTCTAAGTTTTTAAAAGGTAGATGAATATTCATTCTTTCCCACCTCTATACAGAAGAGAGGGTGGGGAGTTTGTAGTTGGTACTTGAGCATAAAACCTTAGTCTAACTTTTCCATTAGAGAGGCAGCTCTATATTCCACATGGAATAACTTCAGTAATGCATTGTTTTGTATGTAGAATAATAAAAAAAAAAAAAGAAAGGAAAAAAAAAGATTAGTGCTTTTAACTTTCTTTTAAAGTTGCTTCCCTAGAGCTAGCAATTTTCCTACAGTATTTCAGATGAGTCTTTTATAAAAGTTTTATAACAGAGTCTATTTCTCAGCTTTGATTCTACAAAGGTTTCTGTACTGAAATGCTTTCCAAAGTGCCTTCACAGGTCATTTAGATCCAGACTTTCATTATGCTCAAGCCTTTCTCTGAAAAGGCAGTGGATGATGCTTCTATATTTTTCTGAATTCCAAACCTGAAATTTGTCCATTGCTTGATTTTCAGAGCTTTTAAAAGCCATACAGAGTTTACTAATCTTGAGTATGTTGGTCATTTCCTGATTTTCTACTAAATCCCAATAGTCAGGAGATAAATAGACATTAGTAGTTATTCCTTACTAAGAAAGTTAAAAAGAGGTTTTCACATTTTCTATTGTTGGATGTGTATTTACATCAGCCTTGTCACTTATTCCATGCTTGCAAAAGGTGACAGGAATATTCACACACAAGTTACATATTGCTCTTACTCAGTTTGTCTTTGTTACCCAGGTCTGACCTTCTGTGGAATTTTTTCTTTCATATATGTAAAAGAATGCAATTAAGCCTTTTATACCTTCATTTCATATGATGATCACACCTGGATCATTAGACTTCATATCCTGATGGGATCCAAGTGTGGGATTTCTGTCTGTAAATTTAAGCTTGGATTTTTTTCATGTTACTTGCAACATTTCATTTTTATGCAGAGTGGTGTGAAAATAAAGCCACTCAAAATGCCATCACTCTTTCAAAAGCCCAGTTTTCACCTTCTGCTCCTCCGGTTTTAATTTGTAGGTACTTATTTACATATGCATTCCAAAGGGACAAGATGACCCATCTTCTACCACTGAAAGCCTTTATTCTTTCCTTTTTTATCCCTTTTTTATCCCCTGATAGACTGCCTTCCTGCCCTCTCATTTGCAGTGTTTCATTGTTCATTACACCTTTAGATGTCATATTCTTTCTTTCCTCTGTACAGATAACAATATTTCTTAAATACAATTACCTTTGTGTAATCTTTATTACTCTCCAACCTTTCTGTACAGTTTAGCATGCATGCAATAGTTGAATGCAACTCAGATTTCACTGATAAGAGACAGCTATTTAATTTCCTTCCTACACTTCAAAGGAGTGCTGTGAACTTAGAAAATATTTGGTGCATACATATAAGCCCATTGCTTGTAATTTCCTCTAATGTGTCCATCAGAAGGTGAACTGTTTAAGTGCAATCTTTATTTGTATTTTGATGTCTATCTCCTTCCAGGCAGATTCTCTGCTTTCTAGTCTGGCCCTGGTTTCACAGATTTCTTTCATCATAAGTTTAAATAGCTGATAGAACATTTTCAATTCAACTCAGGAACTGCAAGATTTAGATCTTTGCAGGCAGAATTTTAACATAAAAGTAAGAACTGAAATAAACAGAGTAACACTAAGGAAAACAGTGCATGTAGGCTGTAGAATTGTTTTCCTTTATCCAGCTGAACACAAGAAGATAAGGAATTTTTCTGTATGTAAGATCTCATGTATGCCACAAGAGATAGATACACAAAGATACT
Source organism: Galbula dea (assembly GCA_013399015.1). Taxonomy (NCBI): domain Eukaryota; kingdom Metazoa; phylum Chordata; class Aves; order Piciformes; family Galbulidae; genus Galbula; species Galbula dea. The sequence goes on along the minus strand of VWZX01005355.1, from coordinate 176,574 downwards.
AGTGCATGTCCTGAATACACAGCATCTGCCCCTCAGAGCGTGTCTTTAACCATCTGAGAGAACAACCATGCTCACTTCCAAATAGTCTATTGTTAGAAGTGCATGTCTAGTAATATAATTTTTTCACAGAAAGAATTTATAGATAGTTAGGAATCTAAGGCTTCTTTGAAAATTTCAGCTCTCTAAAATACAGGGAAAATGATTTCTAATATTTATATTTTTTTTCTGTGCTTAAAGGCTGTTAGATAATAGGATGAGAAGAAAAAGTAGAAATAGAATGGAAAAAGGTACATGAGTGAGAAATTGTTTGTAACATATATAATCTTTTCAAAAGATAAATGCAGCTGCAAAATGTTGGAATTAATAGGAAAATAATTTTAAAAATCAGACTGAAAAAAGAACACCTGTACAACTTTCTGACTCTGTTCATTTAATTAATAACCTCACTAAAAGTGAGCTCACTAAAAGTAAAGCAGAATACAAGACAGTTTGGAAGAGAAGACTGAATTTTAATCTTAATCCATATTTTTTAAAAAGGTTAATCACAAGATTATGTGAGGCTAGACAAGTTTCTGAGCAACCTGATCTAGTTGGGGATGTCCCTGTTCACTATAGGGGGATTGGACTAGATGACCTCTGGAGATCCCTTCCAACCCAAATGATTCTATGATTATGATACTAAAAATATTCTGTTAGCAAAAGTGTGATAGTTGTATCTACCAAAAAAAAATCTATATAGAATAGGTTGCTTTTTTTTTCCATGGTCAAAAGACCTGTGAGAGCCATAGAAGAGCCACATCATGTATTATTTTTAACATTCTTAATAAGCATATACCTAATCATATTTTAGGGAAAAAGTGTCTTTATACTTGATCTTTGTTCAGATCTACTTACAACATAGTATTGCACAGCTTCTATCAGTTATAACATCCTTTTTTAGATCAGAATGAAGATAACTGAAACAATAAGACCTGTGATTTAGACAGCTTACTGTTACTAGTTACAATACTATTTGGCATAGATATAAATATAACTCTCTGTGACACTTAAGTGGATTGTGGTTTACAGCTCTGTAAGCTAGATACTTTTAGGCACACAATTTTAGACACTGCCTGATACTCATTTTAAAATGCTTCATAGTAAATGGTGTATTTTTTTGCAGTTCAAAAAGCAGTCATAAAATCTATCTATGCATTCTACTAAAATTACTATGAACTATAAAACTCACATAGCTTTCATGTAGTTAGCATATAAAGAAGTAATTTTGTCAAATTGTAGCAGATATGATACTACATTGGAGAATATTAGCAGGTCTAGCTAAAACACTGCAGTCACCCAAAGTGGAGAATGATTTCTTTAAAACAATATAGCTAGAACAGACCAGTGAATTTCAGTTAGAGGACACACTATGGTGTATACATGTTTACTGCTCACTGCTTATAACCTGCAGGTGCACTTAAAACACATACAGAAATAATTCTGTTTAGTCCATTAGTTTATAGTCTGGGCTATTTCAATTTCAATATGCATTTCTATTCTACACTGGCTGATTTCAGAGGGTGTAAAAGCAAGAACTACTTTGTTTCCCTGTAACAGCTCTTTCAACCCTCTCTTTAACCTAGTGAACATGATGAAAATAAGTTTGATTAACCTATTCTGGTTCTGAATTTCTCTAATAGTAGGCAGTTTGGGCTGTTGCTGCTGTGTAGGACATGATGAAATGGTGTTCTCCTTAAAATCCTTGCTTGAGGACCCTAATCTCTACCTCATACTGCTGCACAATTTTCCTGGTGAGTAGGAAGATCATTGGGTAGTGCTATTGTTTCCACATGGGTCAATTAAGTGAAAGTTTATGGTCAAATCAGTTACACTTCCACTGGAAAAAGATTTTTGCAATACCTGTTTAATAACATCACATATGAAGTATACAAAATTTAATGCTAACATGTAAAGAACAGTGGACTGTGGTTTTTTGCAATAATAAACTTGTAACTTCACCGAATTAACAGGTCTTGTAATTATCTGTAGTGTGAAGGTAACTATGGTACAGCTCAAAGTCATAGTTACTTCTCTACTGATTATCTAGTATTATGAAAGTGAAAGCTCATTAAATTAAGCAATCTGTGTTATGTACATTAGTTGTAGAACCAATGAATTCAATTCACCCATAAATGACCTCTGAAAGAAAAGGAATTTTAAGAAATATAATAAGGTGTGCAGATGAATAATGTGTAACTAACTTAGAATATAAAGTCTAACACCTTCTTAAAGAAATAAAGTTTATTAAATATCCAGAAATTTAATCTTACCAATTGCACATTTAAAGCCAGAGGTTGCTACAAAATCTAAGATTCTGCCAAGATATTTCCAGTGATGTCTTCTAGGATGTGAGAAAATGATATTTGTGTGTATAATAAAGATTTAAAAACAAATCGGTATGTGTTAACTGACTTTCTATTTTAGCTTGATACTCAGAATATAAGAAATTATTTTTTTACAGAATTGTAAAATTATATGTACTTATATAGTTGTATAGTATTTCCAATATATCATTGTCATGGCTAGGCTTCGCGAACGAAGATTTGGGAAGGGTTCTACCCACGTTTGTTGCACACACGTTGGTGGCTAAAAAGGCCAATACTAGATAGGCATGTACGGTTGCAAAAGACACAGCAGAAAGACTCCTTAGATGGTGTGTTCTGCAAGGCACGATTCTTTCTGCACTGTCTTTTCTCCTCAAGGGAGATTCTGCGTGCTTTCTCAAAAGCACCTGCAGCATTATACATATTATATATATTTCCAATATACAACAGGGGAAAACAATGAAAGCTAATAAAATATGAAAAATAAAAGAAAACAAAAGTCCTGAAATAATACTACATTAAAAAGTGAATATATTTTAAAATGTAGGCACATAGTGTGACTTTGGGGTTGTCCTGGAATTGGACTTTGATGATTTTTGTGGGTCCCTTACAACTTGGGATTTCTGTGATTCTGTGAAACACAGAGGGTTCTTTTGATTTACACTAAGATTATTCATTGCTGTGTGACACAGTATGTTCCTGCAGACCTTCAAAACTGGTGGTGATTGAAAGGGATAGGTAGGTATAAGGACTTTCATTCTCTGTTTTTCCTTGGGATTGAGGATGTATGTGATGTTTCACCTCTCAGCAGTCTGGTAAATAGCATATCAAGAAGTTCTGAATATTCAAAAGCAGGTGAAGATGTTAGTGCTAATTTATATGTCTCTGAAAATAAATAAAATCCTGCACACTAGGCTTTTGTTATCCATATGGGAAATATTATAAGACTATATACATATTGTGAAGGCGTCTAGAAATATAAACAATATGATGAGCTGGTATCCCTGTGTCCTGTGACGCAGCTGGCTGGTAGTTTTTTTAAGCACCACACAGCTTCCAGCAGTCCCTCCACCAGCACCTGGCAATGCTGGAAGTTTGACATAGTTTCAGACAGACCTGCATAGATGTCTTGAATACTAAAGAGCATATCAAATGGTACTAGTCACCTTCTTTATCAGATAACAGCCATTCTTTGTGGTTGTTTCTATGCTAAACCTCATCTACACTGTACAACATAGAAGCAAGTGCTGGCTGGAACCATGTCTGGCACAAAGCAGCCCCAGCCTCTTCTCACAAAGGCCACCCCTGCAGTCCCCTCACTGCCAAAAACTTTGGCATCTGAACCCATACACTGGATCACTGAGAGACAATAAAGACATTATCAGGGTTTCTTCTTCTTGTTTGTCATGCGTAAGAACGAAATTATTTATTCTCTTCAGAAAATCCTCTGCTATTCATTGTTTTACATGTTCTCCTATTAGCATGGCAACAGCTATTGGTGGGTTGCAATTCCTCAGCTAGATATGTGAGTCCAGAGCCTTGCTGGAAGTGTGCTCTTGCTAGGATTTGCCTGCAGAACAAGCAAATTTGCATTGAGAGAGCAAACGTGAGATTGGAAAGGGTGCAGGCAAACTTGATAATGGACTAAATTTAAGCCTTTGGGAAACAAGATTGCCAGTAAATTATCTCAAGGTAAAGACGATGCTGAAGCAGACAGTTTTTGCATAAAGAATTTAATTTCAAGATATTCACTTTCCTACCACTGTAGCAAAGTACTGAGAAAAAAATGAAACTGATTTTTAGCTTTCCTGATTACTATTTAATTCAAAGAAACACTCTTACTATCTAAATGCTGACATTGTAACCTCTACTCAATAAAATGTTGTTTGTTTTACATTAGCAGGATTAAAACATTATGTTGGTATCCACATTTTAAAAATAATTACTTTATTTTCAGTGATAAAACTATCAAAGATAACTATGCCTCTAAGAAGCTTATTTCCTACATGAATAATTTTGGTGGCTTAATTACTTACTTTTTTTCCCTCCCCCTCTAGTAGATAAGGTGAATCTTTGTTTAGGAGGACCTGCGATATGTGTTTAAGTCTAAGCCTGTTCTGAACAATGATTAAGAAAGTCTTGTCTATTTCCCTGGGAACAAAGTCAGATGAGTTATGTATTTTATTTTTCTCTCAATATTGCATAAAATATTTCAAATGTGGTTACATAAGCACATCAGCTAAATTTCCTACATGAGATTAAATAAGAAACACTTTTGTATATTTTGTCTTGAACAGTCAAAGAATAAAAATCCTTGACAACATATATTTCAATTCTATAAATGATTCTTTAACATATGTATATAAATAGATAATTTTAAAAAATTAAAATATAATAGTCACAGAAAGTTCTGGAATTTTAATGAGCAGAGCTGCTGACAACATCTACAGGCATCACATTCAGTTAGCAGCTCTTTGTGAAGGATTTACAGGGATGCATTTATGTATACATGGCTGTGGAACTGCAGTAGCCTCCACAGCATTCCCCTCAGTGCAATACTTTTGGAGACATTTTATGCAAAGGCGGTAAGATCTGAATCATCTGACTTTAGCTACTGAGTACCCTCTGAGAGTATATTTTGAAGCTGAGGCAGTTTGTGGCCTTGCAGAAAGCACTTACCAGCTTGCGTGGCTGGCCACTGAAACAGACAGACAAGTTTTCAGGTGAGAAAGTAAGAACAGCTTTAATTATGCTTAGGCCACAGCACATCTGTCAAGTGCCAGTGGATTTGTCGAAGGACTCTGTTCCTTAGAAACGAGTGGCAATTTCCAGACTCAGGCATGCTGACAAGTCTGCCAGCATTTTTTCTGTGGTCCCATTCCTTTCTTTTTGTGTGGCCAGTCTGATCTGAATGTGATTTTGACATGAAAACATGATCATCACATTTGACTTACAAAGAAATACAATATTTTCTAATATCTGTTGAATAAGTTTGATTCATCATTTTATTTTTCTACTTTATGTTTGAACTGTCTTTGGTTTTGATTAGTTGGCTATAACATATTAATTGTATGAAATATTTACAATACTTGTATCACAAAAATCCTTTGTATTTCAAATAAATGTAAGGAACTAGAAGTTCCTATGTTTAGGTATACCTCAGAAGCCTTCTCCTTTCTCACTCAGAAGTATTATTCTTCTCAATATCAAGTTTACCCCTGTAAACATACCATCAAGATTTATTTTTTATATTAAAAGATGTTATATAGAGGTTACTCTTGACATGCAAATACATTTTAAGATAAATGCAGAATGTTTTTTTTGTGAATAGCAAGAGAAAGAAACATAAAATAAAAGGATATTTTAATTAAATTTGGGTAAAGTCAAAGATAGTCATTTAGCAGTTTTTAAAGAGAAAAAGGAAAAAAAATTAAATATGTGGATTTTGGTCATTTTTGTTTTATTCTAATGAAAGAAAGGAGATCAGGTAGTGTCCTATATACCAAAGAGTGGTTTCACCACCAGTCTGTCCAGTCATTAGTGATGCAATTCTGCTTCAAACTAAGGATTAGATTCAGTCATCCAAACTGGCATTTGAGATTCTGCAGAGAAACCAAAGCATGGTGATGTATGTAAATTGCATGTCATGGAACAGGTACACTTCTTCAAGTGGTATTTCAGAAGCTGAATAGGAGTCTAGAACTTCCCAGATGAGACAAATGTTCTACATTCAAACAACTGAATTGAGCCTGAGATGTCAATGGAGAGATAATGGAGGTATAATAATAAAACCCTTGACATCTAACTGAAAATTAGAAAAAGTGTAATTGTCTTAGGCTGACTTGTACTCTGTGTCTTTTCATCTATTCAATTAACTTAAAATTAATTCCTAGCCTTTAAATGAGAAGAATCAAGACACACTTTGTGTTTTCTCAGAGTTCAGTAATACGAAATTGTTCTACTGTAATTTCTTAATTAACCTTCTTTCTGAAAGTTAACTATAAGTTGGTGTTTCTTGACAAGGTTTTGTCAGAAATAAGGTGACATTTAATTGTTAGAAAGGTCTGTTTAGCATCTTGAATCATAGTAATGCGATTTGCCACTCATCTCAATTGTTATACCGTGGATAAAGTAATGTTATTTTTATAGTTCCTGAAATATGTCTCCATGGTTCTTGCACAAGATCTGTCAGAATTTAGGTCAGCTCTAGATTTTTTTTCATGTAGGGGATGTATTTAGAAGTACTATACCTAAATAGTACTACATTTGCAAAAACTTAACTAATAGGGAAGTTGAAACAGACATAGAAATCTGCTTTTATTAGATGAATCCCATACAAAGTATCCTTTGAATTCAAGTCTGCTGTTAATTTACATTGTAATGGGTTACTTAAGGGGGAATCAGTGGCAGAATTAAATAGAGAGATCCAATTTCATAGAGTGACATAAACACCAAAATAAACAAACAAATCAGAACAAAACAAAACCAAAATAAAGGAAGAAAAGCACCACAAAAAAGTTAGATGGGAGAGGAAAGGAAAGGAGACAAATAAACTTCAGAAAGCATACACCCCTGAAAATGGGGAAAACTATGCTATCCTGACAGGTATTTTATCTATTTAGTGTCCAACTGTGTTAGGAAAGCCAGAGTATCACAAAAGCCTTTTTAAATAACTATGCACTTCTATTACAGGAGCACCAGAGGGCTTTCTTTCACTGACCGTTTTTTTCTACATCTTCTGTTAAAGGTTCCTCAGAAGAATTTGAACCCTCTACAGACAATAACACATACTCTTACATGCCTTCAAATCCATAAATTTCTTTTAAAAACTTCTATAGGCCCTCCCAAGATGAATAGCCTCTCTTCTTTCAGGGGAACCCTTTAGCAACTTCCTTCACAGTACATTGGCACCTGGAAATTAGAGATAGAATGTGAATGGGGTAGAAGCAATAGAAAAACGAAAATGGTCTGGGAGAAGCTACTGTCAGACTCAGGGGCAATAAAAGTGGAGAAACTTTGGATTTCTTCCAACTATATTTTTTTCTCCACAAGGCATATCACATGAACATAGCAGTACTACTAAAATTCATTAAGAAGAGTTTAGTTTAATTTCAGAGTTAACGCTGCTTTAAAAATGTATTGACATATTATCCTGTGATAACTTCCTGAGGCTTGTTACCCTAAATTTTTCTTAGTCTTTATTTATTAAATGGTTTTAATTTCTGACTTTCTTTTGACAAATACAAACTAAAATGTTCTGTTTATTGTAACAAAGTACACAGATACACACTAGAGAAAATCTGAGCATTAGGAATTTCCATTTTTATGGAATTCATAAACAAGAAAATAAACACCAGTAACTATGTCAGCAGTTCCAGCTGGAATCCTCAAATAGTCTGTAGTTCTGCTTCCAACTTCTGGTCAAGCTGATTATCCAGCCCCAGTAATTAGTACCACTTAATGTAAAGTGCTGTTCAGTGTATTAGAAATCTCTTGTCAGAAGATGCCCTGGGCTGACAGCAGGGTGACCAAACTAATTCTCGTTTTTAGAACAGACATAAATTGTAGGTCAGGGATAAGCAAGATATGCTCACATTTCAACTGCCTCAATTAGATCTGGATCTAGGATTAAAATGTCCTGTGGTTAAGTCATATATGCAACTGACCCTTTGCCTTCATGAATATGAATGGTCACAGAAAAGTTAAGTTAGGAAAAAATACACTGGTAATTTCTCAAGAGTAAGCTGGCAGGTTATGCTTATTTATTTATTTATTCTGCAGGCCTTGTACCTGCTTTAGGATGAATATGGGGTTTTTACTCACTTTAGAGATACTCAAAAGCTTAAAACTGCCTAAAATATCCATAAAATACAGCTCATTACCAATATGAAACTATCTTCAGACAATGAGCAAAACTTTCATAAAACTAGCTAATAATTCAGAGAAGAATGAGATTTATGGTGAAAAGGAGTATTCCTCTCAGAGCAGTGTTTCTCCAATTAGTCTCATTTTGAGACTAACATTTTTGACACAACATAAACATCATACCATCTCATTCCAGTTTAAACCTTGGGAACAAGCCTGTAATCAGCTTTGAAACTGTCCCTGTAACATAGCTGTAAATTAAAAAATACCTGATAGAAAACATGTTCTTAAAAACAATACTAAGGAAAGGAATGTTCATATTCTTATCCCTGAAGTGGTATATTATTTCAGTGATAGCTGGAATAGGACTGCTTTATTTGAAATATGTTCTTAAAATTCCAGATTCATGAGAAGTGTTTGACACATTAATCCATTAATCAATCATATCATTTTGGACCTTGACATTCGTAGCTAAAGATGTATTGTTTGACATTCTGATTTTCAGGGATGTAATTCAAAGTCAAAATTACTGCAGAAGTGTAGAGGACTTGAAGGAAAATTAAACTTAAACATATTCTCTGCCACCGAGAAACAGGCATTTCTCAATGAGGTCAAAAAGCAGATATGGGGCAAAGTATAAATACAAATATGTTTATGTTTACAATTCTATTCTATTGCAGAGGTATTCATTTATATACATCTCTTCACTTTCTTGAATAAATTTAACATAAAAATGAGAGCATGATATTTAATTCTGAATTATATTCTGCAGCAGTGATCGCAATTAATATTAAAATGCAGCTTTTTGTCTAATGAACTGTGAATAATCAAGTTTTATTAAAAAACCCCTAATTTGTTTAGGTACATGCATTGCCTAGTTATCCAATTATTGCTGCAGAATTACAAATGGGGAAAGTCAAATCTGTTAAATTAAGAAGGTCACCAAAGTAATTAAGACTGCTGAAGCATATTATTAATACTTTACAGTAGGTGGGGCACCGCTGAAATTTACCTGCTTTTCCTTGTTATGTAAATGATGGGCTTTTGTACCATTAATGTTTAAATGAGTTCATTTACAGATGAAAGGATTGTAAAAGAGAAGGCAAGGTTCTGGGCAAGAAAAGTTCTTATCAGGTACAAAATTAAATGAAAACTGTTTCCCTTCCTTAGTAATTTGATTGTGTGTCGTTAATTGTATGTTGAGAATGTTGGACTTTTTTTTCTGTGCTTCAAAATAAATAAGGTATTTAAAAATAAAAAAGAGCCACTGTATTGTATGAGGAAAAAATATTACATCAAAGATCAAATAAATGATAAGCCTATTCCGGAGATAAACTTATGTTTCTGGCATTTAACTAAGAGCACAAGTTGTAATGAATAAGAAATAAGCTACTGTGCTCCTCTAACTTTAACTAGATTTAACTCTTTTTTTGCTGTATCTATTTTGGCATTAGTATTTGGTGTTTTGGATGACAGGCACTAAATATAGTTTAAGATATGAGGTGTTCTACATACTGCATGAATAATAACACTTTAGACACTTTACAGGGAATTTTATAGAGTTAACTACAGGTAAATATACAGACATGTGATATAGAAATATAGGATATAACCATTAAGACATCCTAAATTGCACAAGTATTTTACTAACTTCATCATGAAAGTGGTTTGTATGTCACCAGTTGGTTTAGAATCAGCTACAGAAACAACTATTATAGAATCATAGAATCATTAAGGTCGAAAAAGACCTCCAAGACCATTGAGTTCAACTGTTGACCTACACCTGCCAAGTCCCCCAATAAACCCTGTCCCTAAGCACCACATCTACACGTTTTTTGAACACCTCCAGGGATGGTGACTCCATCACTTCCCTGGGCAACATGTTCCAAACATAATTGCTCTTTCAACAAATACATTTTTTCCGAATAACCAATCTGAACCTCTCTGATGCAACTTGAGGCTGTTTACTCTTGCCTTATTGCTAGTTACCTCTCTTACCTTGCTACAATCTCAGATAGTTTTAGAGAGTAAGAAGACCTCCCTTCAGCCTCCTCCAGACTAAGCAACTCCAGTGTCCTCTGCCACTCCTCCTAAGACTTGTGCTCTAGACCCTTCCCCAGCTATGATGACCTTCTTTGGATATGCCCCAGCAACTCAGTGTGTTTCTTGTAGTGAGGGAATCAAAACTGAATGCGGTACTTCAAGTGTGGCCTCACCAGTGCCAAGCATAGGGGGAATGTAGGTATGTAGCTGCGTATATGTTAGCACTCATCCTGAGTTTTATTCTGAAAGTATAACCTAACATATATATGTCACAATGTATAAAACTATATCATAAAAAGCAAGGAAACCAAAACAAAACAAAGGAAAAGATTCATTGTAGTAGATCCTGAAGCCAGATGAAAATCAGACAATGTAAAAACGAATCTCTGCATGGAAATGCATATTTATTCCTTTCCTTCCTTGTTTGATAGATTGTCTGGTGAGCAATATTCATTGTCAACCTTTACATGTTTGAAGTCCAGAAAACAAGTCATTGGAAACTGACAGACATAATATTTGTTTGGTTGCATGTCAAACTATATGACATTCAGATTCAAAATTAAACATCCAAAAGTGCTGTTCAATAATCTGACCAGACAGAACAGGGTACATTGCTAGTTCTCTCCCCTTCAGCATTTAAAAAGAACTCATTTGCTCTTCCAGGCATAATGAAAGAACATTTTAGAAGCTCCCCTTCAGGACTTCAGATCTTGGTGAGATTAGTTAGCTATCAGCTTTTCTCTCTCTTTCCCTCTCTCCCCCCTCCCTGCTTCTGTCTCCCTGCTGCTGCCCTCCATTTTCAGAACACAGTGAGGGTAGAAAAGTAGATTAATGTTTTCTTTCTTGTTAAATTAGAAATCAGCTGTATATGACCACACTGACGAAGGAACCAAAGTGGTCTGAGCACTGTGAAAGAAATAGGATCTGGGCTAAAGTTTGAAAACAGGATGTTTTCCTTGAAAACCAGAATCAAGCCAGTTAAAAATTATAAGAACACTTAGAGATATAGATGCAGCAAAGTTAGGTTGAAAACCCTAGAAGAATGTCTGCCTATCAAACATCATGAACTAAGTGACCTAGACAGTACAACAAAGTACATTCAAAATCTGTAATTATGAAACTCCTTCTAAAGATGAAAGTACTGATAAATCAATCCTGTCAAAAATATGGCAGCATGTCACACCATCTGAATATTTTCATATCCTTATCAGTGAAGAAGGTAAAAAGTTGACATTAAACCATGAAAGACTACTGCACTTTACAGTATCTTCTAGGGTATTACTAAGTATCTAGGATCATCCTCTCAAATTCCCACACTTTGCTATATTTTACCCATAATATGAATATCTGTGAAAAAATCTGCAACTTGAGTTCTTCTTACAGCCTTTTCTTAATACATGGTTATTATGAAAAGATACAGAAAGAAAGTCTAGAGTCTTGGACTGAACATTGAGTGTTAAAAGAAAGTTTTTTAAGAAAAGTCACAAAGTAGGATAAAAATTGCTATGCTGCTAACAAAAATCTCTGTCCCTCTTCTTTTTCGCTCCCAAGATGTACAGTCTTGCTTGGCACTGAGACATCTGACAGGGCAATATCATTTAGAGAGACAAAAAATTACTGTCCCCATTCTCTGCAATGATCTCCAGAAAGTTAGAAAAATATGCTTGTTTTGTCCTAGAAGTAAATAATAGGAAGGTAGGAAACCTATCTTAAACCAATTTAAAGTATGAGCTCCACTGAGCTACAACTGAAAAAAAAAAAGATTAAAAATTAAATATACATTTTACTTCACAACAATGTTTAGATAAGAGATATTAGACTATCTAACCCATTTTTACTGTTACAAGGAAACTTCTTGAGAGAATTGTCAATATCTTTAGGCTAAACGAGATCTTACAGTCCTTCCTCATTGCCTAAAAAGCTTCCAATTGAAGGAAGTAGAAATATTTTCACTAAGCTTAGAAGGAAACAGGAAAAGTCATTCTCTAACACCAAGTAATGATGTAACAGACATGGCAACATTAATTTAGATTTTCATGGAGAAACAAAAATGCTCAGGAAATCATTGGTGTATATATATAGAGGAAGGACAGAAAATAAGTAGCCTGGAGAAGTGTATATAACTGGAGGAAAGTTAGAATCATTCTGGAAGAAAAATGCATGTTGCAACAGATTCGAATTTATGTAGGGAATTTGTTATAGATAACCAGAAAAACAGTATCATAATGATGAAGAAATGGCCTATGAAAACAAAAAGGTTTCTGATAAAGGAAAAGCAGTACCTATGGGAGATTATAATGATCTTGATGTAAACTGGTATTAAACTGAAGTAAGGCTATGGTTAGACAAATGATTCTGCAAATAATACTTGAGGTTTCACCTTAGTTGTTTCTAAATAGCTCACACATCAAATGTGGTCCTTTTACAAACCAGGATATTTCTGTTTTCCACTTCTTAGAGCTGAATTTAATACCTAAAAATTGGTTTTAAATTCTCTCTGTTGCTCTGCCTGGGTCTGTTTGAGAATAGTGTGTGAAATAAAAAAGTTTTTCACGATGAACACAGTGGAACTGCAGATGTTTCAGCACTGAATTGTTCATACTAGGAAGGTAAGTTTATTTAGTAAGTGACACATGACAGCTGATAGAAGTCAAGGAGGTAAAATGTAAATTCAAGGCACAACTTTTCTGAAAACTAATCCTATCTTACAGAAACTTAATCCTACTTAATAGCAAAACTGACAGATCTTTCATGGATATAATAAATGACTTTACCCAAGAATAGCTTCCTGCATATAGAATTATAAAATTATTAAGGTTGGAAAAGACCTATAAGATCACCAAGTCCAGCTGTTAATCTAATACTGCCAAGTCCAGCACTAAACCATGTCCCTAAGCACCACATCTACATGTTTTTTGAATACCTCCAGAGATGTAAATGGCCTCTAGTTGCACCACTCAAGGTTCAGAATAGGTATTAGGAAAAAAAATATTAACTGAAATAGTAGCTAAGTTTGGAACATGCTGCCTTTTAAGGAATATTTTATTCAAACATATTGAGTCCTCCTAAATCTTATTTTTCTGGTGGATATATTTTAGTTTCTTGAATCTGTTTTTTTTTTTAATTGTCTACTAGGTCTGAAAAAAAATACAACTCTTTCAAATAAGGAAAAAACGATGTAGGATTTATTACTCAGCTTTTATTCTGCTAATATGCCAAACCCAAACATTTAGGGGAAAAACTGTTACATAAGATTTCTAAAAGAGTCAGAACAAAATTCAATTTACTGCAAAAGTTACAGAACTTTTTACATTGATAAAACTGAATCAGAAGGTACTAAAATCAATTGACAGAAGTAAAACAATTGGGGGGTTATATTTTGTTTTTACATGCAATGTTCCATTAAAAAATCACTTCAGTATTATCTAAAACTAATGCAAACAACAAAGGTGGCACTAAATTTCTCAAGAGATTAAACATTTAGCTCTTCCATAGCATCCTTCTATCAAGAGACACATCTCAGTATCTGTTCTACTCTGTAGAACAGATAGTACATTAACACTAATTTCCTCATTAGGAACACTAAGTCTTCTAGATCCTCTTCCATCTGCTGGCCAGGAAATAAAGGATTCCCCACTGTTAGTCAATGAATAAAATTTTGTCTTCCAAAAAAGCAAGTTAAAATCTTTTAATGTGTTAAAAATCTTTTCCTCACAGCCTTCCAAAGAAGCAGAGAAAGTAGAATTCATGTTCATTCTTAAAAAAAAAAAAAGTTAATTTTTTTTTTTACATTTATTTAATACCTGGTGTTTTCTGAAGTAGGAGACAGAAAGAGCTATGATGAACATATTAACATCACCAGCATAACTTTGAGTCTACATTTATTACATCCTTCCTCAAATTACCAAATCATAAATCAACTAGTAGTTTTTAATTTTGGAACTAAACCAGAAAGACCCTACAAGAAGTAATCACTGTTATCTCCAGCATTTCCTTTTAATACATCACTGAACTTCTGTGGAACTCATTTTTCAAGGTATTTTCTTGGTACTTGATAAATATTAGGGAATTAATATATAATGAAATGTGTATAAAAAAGGCAAACCAAAGTATAGTTTAAAAATTAATTTTGGGTGATTTCGTTTGACTATAGAAAAAGTTTTCATCTAACTTTTAAGTAAAAAAATTAATCTAACTTCACCTTCACAACACCACACTTTTAGATTCACCTGAGAAAAGTGGACTTTGATTCATTACCTAATTACTACATGAAGACAAATAGGACAGTGAAGCCAGATATTTTACAAGATTAAGTATGCTTTCATTATTAGCAGTGCAGCACAATGTGATATCTTAAATGAAAATTATAATCTGAGAATAGATTCCTAACTTAAAGAACACTGGTTTGGGATTTTTTTGTCATAAAGCACAAAAGAGAAAGGGCTGGAACAAAACTGGAGCTTCAGAAGGAGTTCAGCATGTCTGAGAATAGTACCACAGTCTACTGTTTCTGTTTTCTTTGTTACTATGGATACCAGTGGTAATTTTTGTTTATTAGTTCTCCAGGACATAAAAAAACACCTTCCAAACCTATAGTAATAATTGCAGTGCATTATAGTAAGTTAAACACTACAAACTGTGCTGATAAAGGTTTGCTTTGCTGATACAGGTTTGACCTACATTAGACACTGTAAAGACAATTGTTCAGAGCAACATAATCAGTGAAGCAAATCTGTAAAGGAATACAAAGCCATTTCTAGAGACAGCAGAATTTTACCTGGAAGGGTCGTTGCTGAATTACTAGATGATAATCATTACTTTTTCAGTTAAAATAACTGTAAAACCACCATGTTACTTAGTTTTAATCTAGCTTTGGCATCCTCCTTCCATTAGACAACTTATTGTTTGTCAAGGTCAACTTGGAACTTGGCCACGTTCAGAAAATTGAAATGCAGATACTGACTTCCATTCCTGCTGTGCATATCACATTGCCAACAACTGGTTACATTTTATGGCAGCATTTTATTAATGTGTTTTGGTTTTTTTCTGTCTGGAAGATGAGTTTTATCAGAGGTTTATTCCTCCACAGTAGTAGTCTGTTCCCACTTTAGTGGCTGTGTTTTCATCTCTCTCTGAAGGATTCTTTTCTGAAGCCACTGCAAAAACATATTCTCTGCTTTGTGCCTGATATATTTCTCAATGAGTGCTCCAAGCACAGTCATATAGCTGAATACATCTGACAATATACTGACCCTATATGCAGGCTTGGGAAAGTAGGGCTAAGTCCTTCTGTTAGCTTTCTGCATGGACCAGCAGGTGAACAGACACTTCAAAAGAGGAGTAAAGACTTCTCACTTTCACCACAGAAGTGTACCAAAGTTAAATGAAGATAGTAAACTCATTTGAGAAGTGTTAATATTATATTTTTGCTAGCAGATACTCATCAGGAAATATCATTATAGATACCATTAATGCATTTTTTTAATATAACCCCAGGACATAGCAAACATGGTAATCTTTCAGCTGCCTTGGTTCCCAGTCAGTACCCAAGCCAAAATGATGGGTATTCTTGAATTTGGTTGGTATTATTTTCTTTCTTTTTACACAACAGGTTATAGATCTTGTGATTAATTTGCAATAAGATGAATATATACTACAGACAGATTTTAAAAAATCACTTCTACAGTCAATAATATTTGCTAGCATAGCAATCAACTAATTCAATAATCTCTAAGAATTATTAAAAAAATCAAAATCGAGGGCTTTTAAAAAAAATATTCCCTATTCATTTATTGGAGTCTTTTGTGGGAATAAATGTGGGAATTAGTATGTTCATGCACATTTGTGCACTGGCAAGGGAAAATAAAGAGTGATTTAATACTCTGAAATGATAACATTGCACCCTAATGAGAAGATGTTTCATTTTAAAGTGATATAAATTAAAGCATCATCTAAGCTCAGTGAATGCAGTAAATATTATATTACATTTGGTTTGTCAAAAAAAGCAAGAATATGCATTTTATCAAGTACATACATATATATGTAGACCTATTTATATTTTTTATCTCTTTTTTTCGAAGATTTTATCTAAGTCACTGGAGCAATTGCCTCCTAATACACATATAGTTGAGAGCAAATACATTTTGATCCATATCCAGTGCAGCTATAATGGAATTAATTTCCCTTAAATGTAGCTAACTCAGGCTAGTCATCTAAACTTTTTCTATATTCAGCAGAGAAAGACAGACACCTCCAGAGGGTAATACAATTAACCTACTTGAAATAGTTATTCAGTAATAGGTTTTACATGGAAACAAAGCTAGTTTAAGGAGTTTCCTTTCCTTCTAATTTTTATTTGTACCTGCACAGTGCTGTTTGTCATAACGTCTGAGCATTGGGTTAGTTGTATAAACTAAATGATAGATTTAAACACTGCAATTCCCTTATCTCACCTTATTTTTAATATGATTATTTCAGTCATATATTTCCTGGTTCCTTGTCACTGGTGTATGTTGTGTCCGTTTTGAGGTGTGTATATCATATATGCCAAATTCATATTGGAGGTGTGTCACACAAGGAAAAAAACCAAACCCCAAAACAGCAACAAAAAAACCAGAAGAAAACAAACCTAACAAAACAAAAAACAACCATAAAACCCCAAACCAACAAACCAAAACAAACCCCAAACTACAAAAAGCACCCAAAATCCAAATCGCAAAATTTTCCTCTCTCTTCTTACATGTTTACTTTGGCCAAGACAACAGAGGTGCTGTCCAACAGAGGTGTTTCAGGAGAGTATCCTTGTCAACACATTACTGGGATAACTTTGCAAGTTAAAAAAAATAACAACCCCAATAAGTGTTTTTCTTTTGAGTTTTTCTAATAGCTTCATTTCTTTAAATTGGCAGGTCAGCCATTTCATGGTAGGATGTCTTTCATTGTGTTGTCCATACTGAAGACTAATTCAGAATACTTTGTAGCTTATGAATTTTAGAGATTCTCCCCATAAGATGAGTTTTCAGAACAGACATATCTCATCAATTCAAATCAAATATTTAATTCCCGAAATAAGTCTATAAAAGGTCACAAAAAAGTTTTTTATATATATATATATATATAAAGAGTTTAAAATCTATTTTCCAAATAAGGGGATGATATTGAAAAACTTGTTATCTGGGGAATATTAATTTCCAGAGCAACACAGGTATCTCTAATCAAATTGAGCCAGCTGATGTGCTTTCACAGCCTTCCCCTTATGATTTCCCCTAATGATTTTCCCTAAAGTACTCTCTTAAATGTCAGCAACCCAACAGTGGCAATGACCCTTCACACTCTATCAGGATTCATGTCACCTTTCTTCAGTGGTTTGAGAAATGGTTGTGTAATCTAATGACCATCAGTGGCCAGTTTGGAACAATAGTCATTTCTGGAGTGAGTTTTGTTTAAATATGTCTGACACCTATCTTCATCCATTCATACCTGGAGATTCACCACCCACCTGTGCAGGAACTCTTGCAGCTGCTTGTTCGTTAATGTTAGTTAGCTAAAGTTTGATGACGGCAAGTCCACTCTCAGCTGTCACATGAATAAACTGTATCTAACACTCCCCTTGACCATACTCGTTTTATGTATATCCTCCTGAGAACATAATGCAGATATTAGCTGGTATGATGGCAACTCAAATGACCAAGTATTTGCTATAGGCACCACTTAGGACAGACTTTACAGTGGATGGAAATGATGTAAATTTTTACCACTTTATCAACTCTTATAGTACAGTGTTTTTTTCCTGTCCATTGTTGCTCAGGCATGGATATAGATTTTAAAAGGAATCAGGGAAGGATGAATCTCCCAAGGTAGTGCCTATGAAATTTGTCACGTTTTTGTTTGATGGTAAATACTGAGGAACCTCCAGGAAAAACACTAATTCTGAGGCAACGTTTTGAAAAGAAACATTGTATCCTGCTGTCAAGTGAATGTTACAAGTTTTTGTGCTGAGTTAAGTGTTTTCTCTCTGAAAAAAACCCTATTTATAAAGTTTCAATCTTTTACATTTCTGATGGTCATTATTCAGTGGCTAGAATGTAAAAACACTTTTGCCCTGTGAAATGAAAAGACATGCTAGCATAAAACTGTTAAACAAAGAGGTAGAAGACCTACTCTAAAATAAAATGCAATAAGTAGACATAATTTGGATGATGTATAGCACCTTGTTATAATGTCAGCCAGTTTTTGGTTTGTGGGTTTTTTTCTTTGACTCCTTTTTGTCTCTTTTCTTTAGAACTATATTTATTTATTTATTTATTTATTTATTTATTGTAAAATAGTTTGAAGGTTCAGTTTCTGAGACAACTTCAATAAGATTTGAAAATACTGGAGGGCTGTTAACTTATCAGTAGAACACAGCTTATCATGTAAATGTGATTCATGCAAATTTCCAAAGATAACTGGCAGACACATTTATAATCTCAGTGAAAAAGTCTTTCAATAGGTGAGATGAGTAACTGTGAAACTCAATTCTATTTATTGACTTTCCGGAGATATAGAAGAATACTAATAAACTGGGATTATGTTTAAATAAAATAAATACATAGTATATACTTTTTCGTTTTAGAAAGCTGCCAATCATGACTCTGGTAGATGAGAAATGAAGCAATTTTATGATATGGATATTTATCCTCCTCCCATTGCTATTATTATTGTTTCTGATGTCCTTATTCCAACAGTGAATGTTAGGCAAATTACCTCACGAGCTTTAAAACTCCCCTCTTTAACCATCTGACTCTTTAATAAGACTGTCAAGCATTGCCACAGCTTTAATCTTACCATCTATCAAGGACTACATGTATTCTGAACAAAGCTTTTCAGGTTCAGTGGAGGACCACACTAAGGTTTTAAACCAAACTGCTCTATATTGCTTTTATACAGTTTGCAGTGGTGGCCTTACAAGTTTTCAACTCCCTGTTGCTCTGTACTTATCCTCAGAAACTAACAGCCAATTTAGACAGTAAAAGCATACAGTAAACAACATAGTGATGCAGTCATGGCACATAAATCATTGCAAATGATTGCACAGCTGTCACTGTTATTACTCCATTGCTTACAGGAAAAATGTTCTTTGGCAACTTATTTAACAAAACTTCAGTACTCTTCACTGTGAAGGAAGAAACATTTAGTGATGCAAGCATGGGAGACCTTAAAGATTTTGAATCTGATTCTTACAATTTAATAACTAATTTCAGTATATTTAGATCTATGCAGAAGAAGTTTTCTTAATACTGCTTATTATATCAAAACTGGATCAAGACTAAAGTCTTTTTTGACTTCTTCTGTGGTTAGGTCTGTTTTTAAATAACTTTCATGATGGTTTCCCTGAAATATTTCAGACTTCTGTCATCTTGCAATTTCCTGCTGTAGACTGAACATATTCTGAACCAAAGCAAAAATCAATTGCTCTCTGCCCACCTTTCCACTCAAAAAGCCTGGACTCTTTATGTGTAACTTAGGAAAAAATAAACCTAACACAGACCAGCAGAAGTATGAAACTGTACTCCTTACTTCCCCTTCTACCTTGGAAATTATGCCTCTCTCTCCATTTTGTGCATGTGTGTGACAGAGAAGGAGTGTTTTAATAGTTTAGAAAGACAATAAATTCCTCCTACAGAAAATGTTAGCTATATGCCTCATTAACGTGGCACACAATGCAGCATTCATGGCATTTGTCTTTTCATTACAACTTAATACTGTATGAGGTCATAAATTCAAGGTTAAGAGTGATACAGGGTTGACCTTTAATAAAAATACAGCAGTTCTAACAATAAACAAGTGAATAACTTGAATTATATGGGAATCATTCTTTTGTAACTGAATAATCTACCCTCCTCTTATTATGAACAACATTAGATGTGGGTATTCAGGAAATGAAAAGCTAAAATCTATGGGAAAGGTAATGATCTCTGAAAATTTCTCTAACGACTAATTTGTGGCTCAGTGGATTTCAAGAGATTATTGGTTTTTGAAATGGATTCTATCAACTAAGGAGATAATGGAAATCATTAGGGTGAATAAAGTAAAACAGTAGATTTGTTATGTGGAGCTCTATTATATGAGCCTCTATTTCCCACACAATTTAGAAGTATTTTTTCTTAAACTGAACTACAGTGTCAACTTATATTATTGGACAAATTCTGTTAACACAGCACTCAATGACAAAACTTTCATTAACCTCAGTCAAATGGGGATTTGAGTCTGATTTTTATTGGAAGAAGTGCTGTGATCAGTGAGAATTTCAGGTGCTCAATATTGCTCACAATATGTCTCTGATTCAAGTTCCAGCTTTTTCACATTCAAGCAGAATAAAAGGATTTTAATCTTCATTACCAGCTCATGGACAATATCTTACAGGACCAGTGCTGAAGTTAAAATTCCACCAGTAATTCATTCTGGTGACATTTATAGGCCTTACTCATGATCAGACTTCTTAAACCAGGTGCTGTACAAATTACAGAAAGACAGATTCCTTGCTTTGAAAAGCTTAATAATTCAAAGTGCAGTACCCAGCTGGAGACAATCCAAAATGCTAAAAATATCTAACATGTAATATTATAAATGATACTGTAGCATTCTTAGATTTGGGGTTTTAAAAAATACCCTGAATATTATTTTATTTTTTAATACCACGATTTTATTTTGCATCTTTAGAAGTAAATTGCTTTTACAAATTAATCTCTGTTAAGAATGCAAATGAGGTATATTCCTATAACTGCATTAACTACATTATTTTTTGGAGATATTTTCTGTTGGCATTATATTTGCTTATTTTTTTATTATGTTTGCTTGATATGCGAAGGAAGTGATACTTTACTAAACATTTGCTAGTTACTGACAAGATTGTTATTTAAATTAATTTAGGAAAAAAGAATTTAAATACAATATTTCAGAGTTAGCTATGGCTACAAAGATTTCAAATTCATGGAGTTTAGCAACCTGTTAAGCCTTCTTATTTGGAAGGTAGAAAAAGTTCCAGGATTTTGGTTCTTTATGAAGTAGCATCATCAAGTACAGAAAATGTTAACAAAAATACCCCAGAAACCTACGAGCAGACTTATCTGGACAGTGAGTGGTGTGGAGAGAATCAAGAAGCAATACTAATTTTTTACCATAAGACTAAGAGCATCATCCAGATGCTCCTTGATCCCTGACATTTGATTTTGATTCAAATAGCATCCCATAGTGTAAAAATTCTCATGTAGTGAGAGAGTTATTTTGGAACAGGCCATATTGCCATATCTATACCTCCTGCAGCCAGTGTTTTTCCTTAAAAAAGGCTGGTTTGAATGATACTGTAGCAGATGCTAAAGCCAAAGATGCCGTGGTGTCTTTTAAAATTGACAAATCTAGGTGGATAAACTTGAAAAAGGATGAGCTGACAGTCAATGGTAGTCAGCAAGTTAAAGTGACCCCAAAAACTGTTCTACAAATCTACTATGCTTGCATTTTTCAAAAGCTAAGATAAATTAGGCAGTGTTATAAACTCTGCTTCTCATTACTATTATTTGCAGCATGAGCTACATTTCTACAGTAGTAGCTCCATGTTCTCACATAATTAGTTCTTAAAAATAGATCTTAACAAAGGCTTTTCCCTGATATAGCATTATATGGTTTGCAAACTCTTCACTGCTTATAAGCCAGCAGGAAGAAGTGGAGTACAACCCTGAAGATCTTTCTGGTTTCATTCATTCTTACATGCAAGCCAGAAGGGTAAGAAATGCCATGAAAGGATAAAAAGATAATTTATATTATACAGGCTTAAATATTTTTCGTTTTCAATTGTTTTCAATTGTGTGTTCTCTGTAGATGAAGATTTGTCTGTAGCTCACACAGGGCAACTTGGTTTTTACCTGTTTACCTGAATATCATTACCACAGTGTTGATAGCAAGTATTGAGCGGCCATAAATCATGTATTAAACTGTATTATTCTAAACTGTCTGAGATAAAAATTGTGGCCTTCTTCTGTACTATCTAGAGAGAATAAGAACCTTCTGAAGGTGTTTCATCACAGGTGTTTATTTTGCAATAAGATAAATCAGTTATTGAAGATGCCTGTTTCTGTTCTATTTCTAACGTCTGTAAAAGGACAAAGTAGAGTACAACTTGAAATACTCAGGTTTAGGGTTCTAACTGATACTTAAATTAGGGAAATTCAATCTCATTCAACATTTTTGGCTAGTAGGAGAGAAGAAAGGAAAGGAGGAAAAGAAAGGACATACTCAGCTTGTACTGTGGCTGTGTTTATACTATTAGAATGATTAATGCTACTTTGAATATGACTGTGGAGCTCATAATTGGAACTCCTTACTCTAATGTTGCTAGACACTAATTTATATAACTGATGGTGAAGTGGGAGAAATAAGTTGGAGAGGTTCTGGAATATAGTTTTGTTGATGCATATATTCTGAATTTTTTGCTCTGAAACATTATGTTTCATAATTCAACTTTCAAAGGAGAGGAATTACAAAGGTGACATTAAATATCAGGGACAAAGACAGTATTTGAAAGAAATGTTTATACAACATAAAAAGAGAATCACTCTGTGATAATTTCTTCAAATGTGAGGGAGATGGATTCATAACCAGACTTCAAATAGGTATAAGACAAAAAAGGTTAAATTCAAGAAAGGTCTTTTAAACACTTTGCTATATTCCTGAAAATGAAAGCTTAACTAGTGCAATTGTTCTAGATTTTTCTGCCATTAATGTAGATAAAGAATAAAATTGCCAATATATATAAATCAATGTAGCTCAACTCTACTTCTCTAGAAACTTGCTGATATATTGTTGGTGAGATTCTGTACCATTATCCAGAAATCTTTTGCAAGGGTATAGGGGAAGACAGTGTCTTTTCCTTCTTTGAGGCTATCTGATAGAGGATCTTTTTCACTGCAACAAGGTATAACAAGAAAAGAAGGAATCTACAAACAAGAACTTACAGAGACACAAAATTGACTAACAAATCATAAAATCATAGAATTGCTTAAGTTGGAAAAGACCTCCAAGTTCATGAGGTCCAAATATTAACATAGCACTGCCAAGTCCACCACTAAACCATGTCACTAAGAAACACATCTACACATCTTTTTAATATATTCAGGGATGGTGACTCAACCACTTTCTTGGGCAGCCTGTTCTAGTGCTTAACAACTGACCCTGGAGAGTGTGGTGTGTGTGCTGCACTAGTGACTTTCTGCCTCTGCCAGCCCAAGAGGAGAAGGGGACGTGACTACCTGTGTTTAGAGTGAGTCCTGAGTTGGAGTGCTACTGGAGGCAGCAACTAGTCTGTGGTCTTCTGTATGACCAGCTATGTCAATGTACTCTGTCTATGTCTGTGTCTGAGATACTTGCTCAGCATATACATACCAGTGGCCAATCATCAAGGATCCTAGACCAGAGTGGCTGGAGGAGACAGCCAAGCTTCTTACATCACTTAACATCTTTATTAGTATCTTTTATTAGAAAGCAACCTAGTAGTCTCTCTTATTGACCTTGAACCTATATTGTGAGAATAGAATGTCATGTAAATATAATGTCTGGAATACCTGGAATGACAGCTATATTAATAACAAAATGTTAGAAGTTTGAGGCACTGTATGTTAAAGAATGGTTTATTGTATCTATAGAGTACTACTGATATAAGTTGGAAGATGCTATTACTAAAATAGTCTTATTTCCTCTACCTAATAATATTTGTGCTCATCTGAAATACATACTAGTATTCTGTGAGACAATCAGAAAGATTCAGACAGATATTTTGCCATTTTTTAATTCACATTGCACTAGACACAGATATGCTAACATAATTTTAAAAGAAAATCTCCAGCCTGCCATGAGTTTTATAATGTCTAAAATAAAGGAAGGAATAATTTGTAAGGGTTCATTATTCTTTGCAAAGCCAGTAATGGTTTTAGAAATGGCTGGTCCTTTCTTGTAAAATGTTGTGATGACTTGGGAATAGCTCCTGAAACTTTAAGACCTGTAAAAGAACTGCCAGGAGGCACTAATCCAAGGATGTAACAATATATCATAGCAATTAGCATTTATTATTTAATAATGTATGAGTTTTATGGCTACAGTATGTGCTTGTAGGTGATATAAACAAGTGTAAGAAGATTAAGAGATGACAATCCAATGGCAAAATAAAGGAAGCAGAAATTTTACAAAAGACTTCATTCATTACCAAGGTGAACAAATGAAGAAAGAACATCTTCCTCAAGAAGAGGAAAACTGTAGAATTTATCATTGCAATGTCCAGGCTTCTTTAGCAATTTAATCAATAATCAAGTTTTAGATGTAAAACTGGTTAAATTAAACTTAGGAAAAAAAAAAAAAGAAACAATACCCCTCCATCATATCACATTTTAGATGTCTGTTTGTAATTAACAAAATAGATGCACACAAATGAGGAAGACCAAAAGACTTTTGTAAATATGCCATTTTTTTTGTGAAGCCAGATGATTTTAACACAGTATTAATTATACATGCTGCTAGTGGCATATTATAATGCAAACTTTAAAGAAGCAAGGTTTTTAATTAATCTGCCTTTCACATATCTGTTTCCATTATATTGGTGAGAAATCTTTTTATTGAGTGAAATAATGCATATTTAATGCAAGTGATATCTGAAACAAAGATATTTTAAGTCTTTGCAATAAATACATAATTATGCAAAGTTCTTCAAGGTCTTTATTATATTTCTCTGTGACTAAACATAAAAACCAAATAATGTGGTTTTCCATACCTTCAAAGAAAGGCATAAAAAATACCTAGTAATTATTATGATGAATATTCCATTCGATATAATGTGTGGGGTGGTTTTTCCTCCATCAACACTATTGTGAAAGGTTTTTACATATTTAAAATCACCAAAAATATATACATATATCTCTCAACAGTAATGTATGTTTTCTATTTTTCAGTGGAATATACTGCATAGAAATGGAACAGAAGCGATCTGTAAGATTTGTGTTCTATATATTTTCCTCTGTGCAGACTTTTCTCTGACAATCATCTGCATGGTAGCTTAACACTTCACAGTCATTAATATATTTGTCCCCATACGAAATGTCACAAGAGAATTTTCTGGCTTTATTCTTCTTAGTAAGTCTAAATCACATGCAGGTTTTATCTAGTTTTGTAAGGAGTGAGAACTTCAGAGTTCCTAATTTAGATCTATGATTAGGTCATATTACGAGTCCATGTGATGAGAATGAGACTATCCTTGCTTGTCTGTATGGAAATAGATGATTTTAGCTGTAGCTATAAAGAGACTTAAAAGACTATATGCAAAATTTCTAGTATCACTATGAAGAGAACTTGTACTTCTTAGATAACCTTTGAACCTTAAAAACTTTATGTCAAGACATGAGCTCAAACACTGATCAGTTATTGTTTGTACTACAGCTTACTACTACTGCTTGGTATCTAGACAATCCCCAATCCTGGGAGTTCTTTTGCTCAGTAGAGTAGGCACAAAGCTGGGAGACTAAAGTCCACAGTGTCTCATGCCTGTCACTTCTCATGGCATTCATGTCTTGAGAAGATAAAGAGATATATCCAGACAGTCCTCATAATGTTGAACAAAGCAATAATAAGGCATCTAGTCAGAATGAAATTTAAAAGCCCAAATAAAATTCTCAGCAGTAGTTTCAGGATTCTATTTTACGTGGCTTAAAGACAAAAAGTAGGGTAAGAGAACCACACAACTGATAGGAATGCATGCAGAGCCTTCAAGCATTTTCAGGTTTTTTGACCAGACTATGGTTAAATACCCAAATAATTTTTGTTCCATCCTAGTCACTTTACAGTATAACCACACTTTTTTTTTTTTCACATATATCATAGCTGAGAATCTAAAAATGTTTTATAATTTAAGAAAAGAACAAAATTTTCCTTAAAAGGGAGGCAAACATCTAATTGAAGCACTTTCATATCTTCAGTGACTTTGCAAAAAGCCTGGGAACAATCATAGGACAACTAAATTATATTGAATATTATGGTGGGAGCTGTTAAGACTTAGCTTAGGAAACATTACAGAATAATTATGCTGTTTTCTTTATGTAAGTAGGTGCTATGTTAAGAGTTATGTCTTGCTAGGTTTCCTATACAGTCAGTGGAGAAAAATGATTCCTTCAGAAAATGAGGTAGAGAATATAAGTTACTGCTCTACATCATCCTCTGTTTAAGTTTTTATTTTCTCATTGACTGTATAGGTAGTGTGGAGAAACTAGCTGCTTTTCAGGACCTTGAGGGATCCAACAGACCTTGATGGACCTGTCATAAAGGGAGCCCAACACCTTGTTTCAACTCAGCTCAGAGCTGTCAGTCATAATTCCAGTGACGTGCTCAGGAACAGATTGCTCCAGTAGGGGTCTACCACGGGATTACAAGTCTTGCCACCCAACCTGCTCCTGTATGGGCTCCTTTCTCCACAGGTTCATAGGTCCTGCCAGGAGCCTGCTTCAACATGAGCTTCCCACAGGTTCACTACCTCCTTCAGATGCATCCACCTGTTCCAGCTTAGGGTCACAGGCAGGCTGCAGGTGGATGACTCTTCACCATGGACCTTCTCAAGCTTTAGGGGGATAGCCTGCTTTACTATGGTCTTCACAGGCTTGCTCTGGTGCCTGGAGCACCTCCTCACCCTCCTTTGTCACTTACTTCGGTGTCTGCAGGGGTGTATCTCTCACATATTCTCTCTCCAGCTACAGATGCTGTTGTGCAGGTTTCCCCCCCTTCTTAAATAAGTTGTCTCAGAAGTCCTACCTCTGTGGTTGATGAGCTCAGCCTGGGACAGTAGCAGGTCAGTCTTGGAGCCAGCTGCCATTGGGTCTGTCAGACACAGGGAAGGCATTTAGCAGCTTATCACAGAAGTCATTTCTCTAGCCCCCTCTCTATCAACACCTTGCTACATAAACCCAATATAAAAGGCCAGGAGGTGGATAAATTTAAAACTGAGGAAAGCCTAACTCTCCATAAAAGACATAAGGATCTCTGGGATGCTCAGTGTCCTCAGCTTAAAAGCATTTGCATATCTTTTTTAATGTCATTTTAGTGCACAAATAGTCTGTGAAACATTTACTGTCTCCAGGGAACAACCATATTTTAGTGAACTGTACCTTGTCTTCCACTTAAATAGTGAGTGAGGGACAGGCCTAGTGTGGTCATGTCTCATTGTTCTATTAAATAGTGTCAGAGCGTATTCTCAGGTCCTGGGGCTTAATTGGCTAGGACAATTAATGATGACTCCCAGCTATGGTATAGGAGTTAGTACCAGACAGGGTTTGTTCTCTGTGTGCAGGCTGCATATTATGTATTTAAGAGGTAATGAGATCCTGGACTGTGTCCAGAGAAGGCCAGTGAAGCTGGTGAAGGGTCTACAAAACAAATGTCATGAAGAGCAGCTGAAGGAACTAGGGTTATTTAACCTGCTGAACAGGAGGCTTAGGAAGGACCTTCTTGTTCTGTAGAACTACCTGAAAGGGTATTTCTAGCAGTGTGGAGGGTAACTATAGGGATAGTAAATATTAGTCTCTAGCATTTTGTCCATTTTCTAATTTCTATATTTAGATTTGCTCTTGTTAAATTTTATTTTTAGTTGTATGTGAGGATGGTTTTGTTTACATAACTAGAAAATATATTTTATAGATCTATGATATTTCCAAACTCCACCACAGAATTGACTGCATATACCACGAGAAATTTCATGAGCTAATACTATTATAAATACAGCTTCACTTATTTTTCTTTGAATTAGAGGAAGGAAAACTGGAAATGTCATTCGAGTTCTTTTTTTTAATAGCATGGCAACTTAATTGCAAAATAATTTTCTAACTATTCAAATTATAGGAAAAAATCTGGTCAGATTATTCAAGTAAGCACTGGGATAATAATTCACACAAAGGAAAAAAAATGGTATGAAATCTATATGTACAGAAGTTTATATATTCCCTGTCCTTGTTTTTGATGGATAGGGAGGAAGTGTTTAGAAATATCTTTTTTTTTTTATATTGTCTTATTTGTCAACTGAAAAGTCCCTGTTGACTAGGAAAACATTAGAAAGTAAGCAGATGGTCATTTTGATTACTAGACAGTAAGAAGTGTTAAAGATGTTAGAGCTTTATGTGATAGCACATAATTTCTCCTCACTGAACAAACAGTAGTAAACAATATGGTTAACTATATGGCATATTTATGAAGATTATAATCTTGGGAATTAATAAGCTTTTTAACTTCTGTGTAATTCTTTTTTTATTCACTTAGTCACAATTTACTTTTAAGTACTCAACAAGATATCATAAGAAAAAGATGTTCTGAGTTTTTAATTAGGTCTTAATGATTGCTTGAAACAGACTCAGCTGTTCACAGTACTATAAAATTTATGAAAATTACAGTGTTTCTTCCTGCTTATGTGTTTCCATGGGTTAAGAGAGATTTAATGAGAACTATTGGCTAGGAAAAAAAAAAAAAATAATGAATGCCAGAAACAGATTGTTCCAAGAAACAGATTTTGGTCAGAGGTGGTAAAACTATTCATTTTTTTCTCTTTGTACAATGCAAAAGTATATACAAAATTCCTATGCCCATTAGAACAGAATCAATTATTCTCTTATGCAGAGGGGTTGGACTAGATGATCTCTGAAGCTCCCTTCCAACTCCAAAAGTTCTATGTTTCTATGATTCTATTTCCAGATTACTTACACACTCAGGGAACTATTTCAAAATGTCCTGTGTGGCCTTACCAGTGCTGAGTACAGGGGGACAACCACTTCCCAAATCATTCTGACCACACTATTTCTGATACAGACCAGGATGCTGTTGTTTTTCTTGGCCACCTTTTCACACTGTTGGCTCATGGATTAGATTTCATATTGGCAAAGACAGCTGTTTGTAAACATGTTATTTCAGTTGTCTCTGAAAAAAAGGCACCCTAGAGTGGTTACCTAAATTTCACTTTGCACATGAAGTGCCTGATGGTTTACAGCCAGTGTAAAAATATGTACAAGAGAGCATGATAAGGATAGAAACACTTCTGTCTACTTAGCTGAGAACTTAATGTTCCTCACTGTTCCTTTAAGAATTAATTGATAATTAATTGATATAAGAAGCTGCCTAATTTCTAGAGTGTGAGGATGGTGAATCCAACTCAAGAACAAAAAATTTTTGAGAGTGAATGATGATGCCTATAAGGCATTAAAACAATAATGTATTAAGTGCAGGTAGCCAGGTGCTGGTAGCAGAGAGCTGCAGCTGGGGACTATCTGCATAGTCTCAGTCTCTATCCTGTGTGTATGTACATGTGCTGCAAGGACTCAAATGACAGCTACTGACTAGATGTGTGTGTATGTGAGTGGAATTTTATGCCAGCTTGCAGAGTCAGTCTGGAGTCAGGAGTGTGGAACCCCTAGCCTGTAGTGTCAGCTACTACAGCTAGTGGAGTCTTAAAATCAGATACTGGTGTGAGTGCAGGTCTTTAACCTCCAGGAGTTATCTGATCTGGGCCTGCTTCATAATTGTGAAATCTGTTGTCAGCTGAGTATTTGGACAAAAGCAAATTTCTACACCTTTGCTAATGTTCTAGAGAATATGTAATAAAGGTATCACAATTTATTGCCAATTTATACAAGAAGGAAAATATGTTTTTAAAACAATGCTTTACTGTAATATTGTTGTATACATCATGAAAGCAATTATTAAAGCTGCAACATTTTTTTTCCCCTCATTACTTGTAAAGGATATTGCAGAAGGCAACCAAGAAAATGCTTATATGAAAATGAAACCAGCAGGGATATTATTGCTGCTCTATTTCAAAAATAAAAAGCAAAAATCTAACCCTTGTGTTTGCCTTGAGCATAACCAATTTGCCAAGCAGAATTGTTTTCACTTTTGTACATTGTTTAATGTTTTTTACTAATGGTTGTGTATTTATGAAAAGGCAGTATATCATTCAAGTATAAACTGAAGCAAGCTTTGGCAATACATCAAGTCTGCATGCTATTTATTAATGTCTTGGATAAATGTTGCTCCATTTTATTGCTAGGAATTAATTAATTGCATTCTGTGCCACCTATAGAGAAGATATACACTTTATAGAAAGTACTCTCACAGATAAATGAACATGTATGTTTAATTTTGTCCTTGGGAAAGATTCCTGGCTTCGGTCCTTCTAGCTAAGGGAACATTTAGTTTTCTGTCTAAAAACAATATCACACATTTTTCCTTCCAGTCCATGGCACTTGAATGTCATACCCTTCATGAAAGCAAAGGATGCAAAGCAGGTGCAAACATTTGTGAAGTCAATAGCAGGCAATATATCTTTTCCTAGCAAGTTGCAAATACTAATATATTCACCAATTACAGTTTGTAACAAAGAGAAAATTGTACTTTTGTAGCTTGAGACCATAGCTGGTTTATTGTTGTTGCTGTTCATGCAGAGTGGTCTAAAACAGGTTTTACTCTAATGAATTCCACAGGCCAAGTTTTCAACAGCTTTAAGCCTGCTGGGCGTAAGGTGGCACTGCATTTCTTTATACAAATACTATCTTCAATTCTCTGTAACAACCTGGGGCAGTCAAAGTGTGGAAATAATACTGGAAGTGGAGTATCTCTTAGACAAAAAAGGTCATTTCAATGCTGTCTATGTTTGAGCTTGGAGGTTCTACATCTCTCCTCAAGTGAAAACATTTCAGGAATGTAATTAGCATTGCCACAAAATGTGATGATGTTTCCTGCATAAGATTTTTCTACTATTTTACCTATTTAAATAATGTCTTTATTTTATTCAATTTAGCATCAACAAAACAAAATGCCTTTCACCTTATTTGGAAAGCTTGTTCAAAATCAATTACCTGAGGACTTCATTTTTTAAAGTAGAATTAATCCTCTATTTTACAGTGTATCATGATCTATTCGATTATTGTAAATGTCAGGAATGCTCTTTACCAGTCCAAGAAAATCCTGCCATCACATTAGCAACAGTGACTTACTGTTTCTGTTGGCAAGTCTTTTACCAATTCAAATAAACTGATTAAAAAATAAACTGCACAACTTATTAAAAACATTCTGCTAAAAAGGACACAGTAAGAAAATAATAACAATAAAATTAAATATATACAAACCCAATACTAAATCTAACAACCCAAATGACAATGACATCATTGTCACAACCCATATTGTGTCAGAAGTCCCAAACTGAACTCAACAGCAGATGGGAACCAGATTCAGAAGGTGGCTTCAGGAACTCATGGAATAGGATTGAAGTCAGAACAAACAGAGTTCTTCTTAGATACCAGCCACTGAAGAAGAGAAAAAACAAGAAGCAAAATCAATGGAAGACTCTCGTGATCCCTCAGCTTTATACTGAATATGACATATATGGAATGAAATACCTTGTGGGTCAGTTTAGGGTCACCTGAATTGTCTGTTTCTCCCTCCAAGTGCAGCCTTTTACTCTGCACCCCAATGTGGTACACAAGATTTAACAATGACATTGGTCTGCATACCAATCCTTGGTAGTTCTAAATATCAAGCATTATCACCAGTAGAAGCAGACACTATCTGCAAAAAGATCCTGCCAACTTCAGCAAGTGAAGCCACTTAGCTGAGCAGTAAAATCAGTGAACAGAATTAGTTCTATTCTAACTCAAACCAGGGCACACTGGTGACAGGAAAAAAAAAAAGAAAAATTTGTACTTTTTGTATTTAAGTCTTATATGTGATATTTCAGGATGAAGATATTACAGGGCAGAAAACAAGTGTATTCTTCACTGCCATGCTATTGATACCCCCATGTGAGTCTTTGAAACCCTGAAATGGACACCAACACCCATATATCTGAAATGTCTGGGTGTACCAGTACTTTGCTCTCTGGCTCTTCTGCCTGTGGAAACATGTATAGTCAGACAAACAAGTGTGGTTTATTATTCTGTTTCAGGTTGTGGAGATCAAAAGCAAAGCTTCCCAAAGGGTAATTCCAGACAGCACTGATCATATCTCTGTCTCATTTCTTAACATTCCTTCTAGTTGTCCTCATAGTTCCCTTTCTCCTTCTCAGTCTCCTCTCAAACATGCAACTCTCATGTAATTACTTTAGTCTCAATTTTGCTACATCTGGACCCAAATATTCTGTTTCTAATGCCATTACCAATATAATCTCTGACCTATATGGCATTGTTGATTTAGTTATTGAGGTGCTGTTGGCTTCAGAAAATTTTACTTCTGTAAAGGTCCCCAATATCCCCTGCCAGCGATCTGTGATATTTAGTCAGTTCTCACATAACTGCCCCCTAAGCACTTGTGAAATCTGACCATCCTTCACAGCACAATCATTAACATTTCCCAGCTCTTGCACTGTAATTTATTACCTCTAAAAATTTCTTCTGTTATGATCAGTAGTTTTTCATGTCCTGTTCATTAAGCTTAACATTGAGCCAAATCATGGTCATTGCCTTAGTTATTTGCCTTTATTATTTAGGGGAAGGAGGGGGAGTTCATAATACTAATATTTATCTAAAAGGAATACAAAGTTTATAAATCTCCTGACTGTGTTCTGAAGAAGAAACTTCACAGCTTCACTACAGCAAAAAAAGCATTGCTTACTGCCAATTTAGTGAAAAATGTCATTTTTGCCTTTACACATTCAACAATCTCAAAACATAACCAATATCCACCTTCCTTGCCTTCAACAATACTTTTCTGTGGTTCATTAACTAGAGCACAAATCGCTTGCAAATGTCTTCAGCCACACTCTTTTGAATTTGTGGAAAACTACCAGGCTATCAACTGCAGCCATTACACTGTTTATGATAAGTGTGATACTCCCACAAGGACAAATTCTTTCTCAGCAAGAAGAGTCAGAGATGTCCTGTAGTGTGCACAGCAAAATTGTTTTTATTGATTAGTTAGCTCAAGCAGTAAACAAAACACTGAGTTCTCAACCAAAACCTCAGGCTGTGAAGGTAACTTTACAGTTAAGTTCAGATCTCAGTGGTGTTATACTTACACTTTACTGTAAATATTTTCTAATCACTCTATTTTTCCCAAGAGTTTAAAATATTATGCATATGGCATATATCTTATATATATATATCTTATATATATATCTTATAATTCATCAGATAGAAAATACATGCAGAATATATCTATGAATTTGTGGAAGCATTTTTGAAGATCTACTAGTTTGATATATAAGTAAATAGAATTAGTGTTCTACCCATGAAAGCAAAATTACATAATTTTAAATGGATATCCCTTAGTGCTTTCTTCACAGGTTTATTTTCAGCTGTATCCAAACAGAACTTTATTTAAAACTTTTTTGTTGTTGTGGTGGTAGTTAAAAGTTAATTTGGAAGAGAAATTCCCCATTAAGAGAACTATCTTCCACAACTGTATTTTGGGCAGAGCTATATGAATCAGTAGCCAAGTGATAATCATGACTTCAAACTTCTTGCTCCAGAATCAGCTTGCAATAATTTTTCCTTGTTGCTAACACAGTCTGCCCCTTGTTTTTAACTCATTGGTCTTCAGGCCAGTGTTGCACCTGAATTTACTGTGTGTCATATTCATGTAATCCTGCATATATTTATGCAAGTAGTGCATGAAGCAATTTAATGTCAGTAGAAATAAACCTTAACCATTTACCTATTGATCAAACTATCTATTTATCTATCTCCATTCATGTAATCTTTGAATTCACATAATAAAAGCACAGATCAAAACCACTGCTTTTATCAGTAACTGTCTTAAAAAATATATAATCCTTCAAAAAACAAAAAAAATCTACATCATGAGTTGACACAATTTTTCAGAATAAAAGGCAGATGAACTTTTAATAAGGAGTGAGTTACAGAGCCAAAAGGCACTTACATTTTTAAGTTCTGAGACTTAACAGAAATTCAGATTCAACTACCTAATTCCTGGAGTGGATTTGAAAAAACAAACACCTTTGTTTTGTAGGTAGCAAATGGCCAGAGTTGCTAGGCTACTGACGCTTTTCACAACTTCCAGTACCCTACTACAAAAATGTCAAAAATCAATCAATGGGGAATATGCCACTGGGTCAGTTTTTTGCCTACTTGAAACTTATATTCCTAGCTTAAAAGTAGTTTGTGCATTTCAGATTAAAAAAAAATTATAAATGATTTCATTATTTTCTTCTGAAGATAGGTGGGTATAGAAAGAGAGAAGGGAAAGAAGGAGAATCTGGAGAACTACAAGCCTGTCAACCTAACCTTGGTCCCTAGGAAGCTAATGGGGCAAATCTTCTTTGAAGACATGTCTAAACACATGAAAGATAAGAAGGTGATTGGGAACAATCCCTTCAGACTTACTAGAGGTCTGACCAACCTGATTGCCTTCTATGAAAAGATGGATGGCTCAATGGGTGAAGGGAAAGCAGTACAAGTCTTTTATCTTGGCTTTAACAAGGCCTTTGACATAAACTGCCATAGTATCCTTATAGGCAGATTGGTGAGGAACAGTCTGAATAAGTGGAATACAGTGTAGTGGAAAACTGTCAGGGCAGAACCCAAATGATTTCTGTTTAATAGTGGTGTCCTAAAGGGTAGATACTGGTATGGGTAAACATAAAAATGACCAGATAATTATGTCTTTTACTTAGGTCTAGTCAAATATCCAAAGTTCCATGACAAGTTTAATCTCACTAAGTAACTTATCTAAAACTTTACATCTCCTTAACATCTTTGAAAATAATTTTCCTTCTCTTCCTCAATGAAGATATGTTACTAGAATGTATTCTTTCTTTAAACCATACTCCATCAAATCAATTAAAATTGAAATGCCTCAGGACTGTTACACCCTTCCTATGCTACCTATGTTGTTGGGTTTTGTTTTTTGTGAGGTATGAGTCTACAAAACAATCTACAAATCCTAAGTCTGCAAATATTTATATTTGGATGACTCGATGAAAGACATTTCACGTAGAGCAGGGCCATTTTGGTGGATAAAAATGTGTTTGCAGATAAAAAAATCACAGGGTAGGCAGGCTCTGCAGAGGGACCTAGATAGGCTGGATAGATGGGCAGAGACCAATGGGATGAGTTTTAATAAGGCTAAATGTAAAGTCCTGCATTTTGGGCGTAACAACCCCCAGCAGAGCTACAGGCTCGGGAAGGTGTGGCTGGAGAGCTCCCCAGCAGAGAAGGACCTGGGGGTGCTGATTGACGGCCAGCTGAACATGAGTCAGCAGTGTGCCCAGGTGGCTAAGAAGGCCAATGGCATCCTGGCTTGCATCAGGAATAGTGTGACCAGTAGGAGCAGGGAGGTGATCTTGCCACTGTACATGGCACTGGTGAGGCCACACCTTGAGTACTGCGTGCAGTTTTGGGCACCGCAGTTTAGGAAGGACATTGAGCTACTAGAGAGGGTGCAGAGAAGGGCAACTAAGCTAGTCAGGGGTCTGGAAAACAGGCCTTATGAGGAGACGCTTAGGGAGCTGGGGTTGTTTAGCCTGGAGAAGAGGAGGCTGAGGGGAGACCTTATCGCTCTCTTCAGCTACTTGAAAGGCCATTCTTGGGAGGCGGGTGTTGGCCTCTTCTCCCTTGTGACTAGTGACAGGACTAGAGGGAATGGGCTTAAGCTGAGCCAGGGTAGGTTTAGATTAGATATTAGGAAGAATTTCTTTACTGAAAGAGTGGTTAGATATTGGAATAGGCTGCCCAGGGAGGGGGTAGAGTCACCGTCCCTGGAGGTTTTTAAGAAGAGGATAGATGTGTTTCTTCAGGGGATGATTTAGGGGTAAGAGTAGTGTAGGGCTATCGGTTGGACTAGATGATCTTGAGGGTCCTTTCCAACCGTAATGATTCTGTGATTCTGTGATTCTGTGATTTATTTGTTAAAGAACCTCTAGAGGTCATCTGGATAAAAATTAAACAGAAGTTTAAACTGCACAGCAGTTTATGCACCACTTTGCATAGAAGGGCACACAGGAGAGAGCCAACAACTCAGATCACTAGAGCTTATGCTTCCTGGTGGTAATACAGCACAGAGCACAGTCACTGGCTGCCTCTGCAGCAGATAGCCTTATAACACCAGGAGCCTTGACCCAGTTGGAACTTCTGAAGATAAATGTAGCTCTGTAGGTCTGAGACTGCAAGAAGTCCTGGAGCTTCTTGCTGAACCCAGGACTAGGGTCAATGTGCTGATTTCTGCAAGATATGAATACTTGCTGTCTGCATTATCAAGTAAAGGAGCTCTAGGAGGAGGTCAGCAGAATGTGCATCAAGGATGATAAGAAAGGAACTTACTGGATCTTCTCCAAGATCCTGCACCTTCAAAGGCTGAACTCCAGATGTACTGAGGGAGGAGTAGGCAAGAGTCTGAGCTTTGGGAACAGAAACGGAGACTCTTGTGACAGTGAAGACTGGAAGCTCATGACTTCTGGCACTGGAAGTATGGCCTCTGCTCTATGGGATCACAGAGAATCCAGGTTGTAGTGAACTCCCTTGTTAACCTTCTGGCTGGCTTTTTCTTTTTTCTTTTGTTATTGCCCTGATACATAAAGCTTATGCTTGTTTTTACAGGTAATGCTGACCTAAATGCATTGCCTTATGTTAAAAGTTGTTTCCTTTCCTGTCTGTCTTTGCAAATACAACATACTAATTTATTTGTTCAGAATCATGAATACAAAGTATTACCCAAAGAAATGAGTAGACCTCTAAAAGGTAGCAGTATGAGGATCTTTTAAGGATACAAGAAACAGAGTAATAATTCTGGATAATTTGCTTCTGCAGGCAGAAGATTTCATTCTGTTACATGCTAAGTAAAGTTTAATGGTTAATCATCTGCATGACTTTAAATAACTACTCTAAAAAATGATCAAGTCTGCTATCCATGAATTATCCTTCATGCTAATTCATGCACAAGAAAATGCATCATCCATAAGCCATAGTCTGTTGCACTTACACATGCTGAATAGTCTCTGCATCTTCAGAATTCCTCCTAATTTCAGTTCTAACTCCTATGAATAAGGGTGTCATAATATGCCTTTACCAAAAAAGCATTTGTTACTTGATAGGCAGATATTGTGATTGGATGTGTCAGCTAAGGATAAAGGCTGTCAGAAATGTGCTAATATTTTACAGAAGCATTATCTAGTGTAGATGAAAATAATCTGATTACTAAATTCCAGTCTTCTGTATGTATTTTTTGTGTCATTCTTTTGTGACTGTTTCTCTCCACGTAGGCTTCAACTTAAGCCTATTTGAGTTCTGTAAGACTTCAATTCATACTTACAGAAGTATTTGAGGAAGCCACACTACGGGCAAGAGACACAGTGTGCACCCTGAGACCTCTAGATAACCACCAGAAGTGAAGTTTCACGAGAAAGAAAGTATCATTTTCTGTCTTCATTTATAAATTACTCTTTTTCTACATATAATTCAGGTAAACAAAATTAGTAGATGCAGTTTTCTTTCTGTCTCTTCTTGTGGGTCTCTTTTCCTGGTTCAGATAAACAGTTACTCATAAAACTTGCCTATACCAGTTTGGTTGCAATGTATATAATGAGAGAAATCAGTATATTTTGGTGTTGAGAAGATATTTTCAGTTTTAATTAAGGGTCTACATGAGAAAACCTTATTTATAATAGCCCAAAATTCAACATGATGAATTACCAACATTCAATGGAACTCTATTCAGTCTTCATTATCTAAGATCCTGATAGCAGTTATTTCACAGATTGGAGATTGCCCTTCACAGAAGAGAGTCCTTGTACGTAGGGTAGTCACAATGTTGTTAATGCAACTTTTCATATAATGAAAACCAGTATAAGAATTCCTCTTTCCACTGTCAGGTTCTTAATTTGTGGAATCAGTGGCAGATTTATGTTATGGTTTAAGAACAGCAGACCCACACAGAAGACAGATTTACACAGGAAAGGGGATCATTTTCCCAAGACAGCAGTAAACTCTCCCACTTGATAGGTCAGGAGTATGAAAAGCACTGAGACTTTTAAAGTATATGGAATCTACTAAGAAGCAAACAAAATGATCAAAACCTCTGCTATTATAACACGTAGGGCATGCACTAGATAAAAAGGTATGATCTTCAGCTTATGTATGTTTCTGGCATGTTTCTTCAGTAAACTTCAGCTATTTTATGTCTACACAAATATTTTCATGGAAATGTATGTAATATTTACAAAAATGTTGGTTATGAGAATGTTTTTTACTTTTGAAACTCATGACAGAAATTCTCTTGGAATGTAGCTCCAGGGGCAGGTTAGCAAAAAGTAAAACCTACATCCAATTAATATGGATAAGAGGATAAACTTTCCACTAAGCAACTTTATTGTTCTTGCTGTATTGAAATTACAATAACTGTAATTTTTATTCAAAATATATACATTTATCACATTATCAAATATTACATTTGTCCTAAAATTAAATTTATCTTCTTCAATTCTAAGTAACAATATCTTCTCTTTTATAATGAGTTTATTAAAATGTCATGTGAATAAAATTTTATTCAAAATCTTGGTGAACAGGTGCAACTTCAAGAAATAATTTCATTTACTATAGCAATGTTGTTATAAATGTAGACATGCTATCTAAGAATTATTTTTTCATTTCTTCTTCTCACCAGACTTGAAAATATCTATTCAGATTTTGTCCAGCTTTTTAAGGCAAAAATATTTATGATTGCACTGAATTTTCTTTATCTATGTCTCTTCCTCCCCCCCTTTTAGAAAGACAAGGTAATTTAATTTCAATTTCTTTTTGATTAAAATTTGACCCATTTGAAACATCCCACATTAAAGAACTAGCTAATGTATCCATAAGGCCTGAATTTTCTGTGGTTTATGCCTCCATAAACCTAGAAGCAGCTTCATAAAATCACCCAAGTGTTTACTCTGAAGAAGCCTTTAAACAAATAGAATTAGTTGTACTGACACGATATATTCAATGCTTGCAAAGGCTCTCTCTGTGTATACTGCATAGGCATGTATTGTCATGCTACACTGTACCAGACATAGTTAACTAATTAACATAGTTAACTAATTAGTTTAGAAACATTTCATTTTATATGTGTAGGCCTAGGAAAGCTTATACCATCATCCAATCTAGAAGGCCAGCTCTTCATTAAATGTGAAATTAGACACTCAGCTAATGAAGCTTTATCTCATATTTGATGACTGACAGTAGATCTGTAGTATATTCTCTGTCTGAATCCCTTAATAGGTTTACAGAGAGTTAGCTCTGACTTTTGTCTTCCATTAACAGCAAGACTTTGTTGGGTGGAATGTTCTGCTTGTTTAATTATTAAGTGGCTCAGTAGCACAGACTGCTTCTACAAAAACCATATGATCATACACAGCCGCAAGTGAAAACCATAATCTTACCAAGATTATCATAATAAAGAGTCATCAGAGAAATTAAAATTATCTGCTTTAATTATGAAATTATAACCCCATTAACTCCTCTGTGTGAAAAGTCGGAATTGGGGAATACCAAAGAAGAACCCAGAGATGGCTATTATAAACTTGATAGCAAATTAAAGAGAAGGTGAAAGAGATTTACTATGTGGGCTCAGATATTTCAGGTAATTTATTTTGTAGCATATGTTTGCTATAGATTAGGTTTTCCAAAATAAATCTGCCAGAACAGTATTTTTTTTTCCCTTGTCTTGTCTTTTTTTTGCCTCATTCCCCAAGATTGTATTTACCAGCCTCAGACAAGCTCAGTTGAAAGCTACAAAGTTAAAAGCAGACCTTTATTTAAGTATGCCTAAAGCTGTGAATTAATTATGCCCTAAAAAAGTTATTAGAACAATATTGCCACTAATGCATTATTTATGGCTACTTGTTGAAAAGTTTGTAACAGAAAAAGTACTGAAGTGACATTACTAAAGACATTAACATGAAAACAAGGTGAATTTGAAGAGAAAAAAATATTCAATGAGCAAGCTTTTACCAAAGCAGTCTTTAATAATGCATATACAGGCCACATTATTTCTACTTCTACTGTACACATATAATGTTCATAGGGCTACTTTAAAATGTTTTTATATTAGTTTGCATGATAAAAATAAGCAACAAAACCAAACCAAAAACAGGTCTTCTCAGAGTACATTTATATCTTAGGGGAAATATTTACTCTCATTGTTATCTCATATTGTAAAACATATTTTTATGAGAATTTATCTTACAAACAATTGGGGTAGCACACTTGTTATTTGACTAGTATTGTCCCTTAATTTTAAAATTTACACTTTTCTATGAATTTACTAAGTTCAGCTGTTTAGTATTAGGTTAGTAAATACATTATTTTTAGTGAAGCATACAATTTTACTTTTATATATCTAAAATATATGGTGATGACACAATAGTATATAAAACCTGTCTTTATAGACATTATTGCCGAAATCAGGTATAATATATTTATTGTTGAATAGCTGATTGTCTTTACTTAAGAAGAGCCTGGAAATAGTCATGAAAACAAGTTGTATCTCAAAGAAGTTAAGACAAAATTTGAGTACTCTTGTACCTGGGGGGAAAAAAAGGAAAAAAAAAGGTTATTTACACAGCTTTTAGTAGTCCGTTACCCACAATATGTATGTTAATCCTTCCTAATCCACAAGGACATTTGCAGAAATTTGAAAAATTCACTTTGCTAATGAGAAATTACCCTTTTTCTTGTGCATTAATTGAGTTCTATGGACTTATCTCTTATTCTTCACAGATAACAGCATCCCAGAAGTTATTTCTCTGTTGAAATATGTCCTCTAAAGAAGAAGTAAAAAATGTTGCTAGCTATTGTTTTCCAAGTTGTGTAAACTTCCAAGATATATCTAATATACAGTCATTGTTCTGCAAATCCTAAATAGACTTTGACATCTTATCAAAATATCTCCTAGATCAGAGCATTAGAACCAGGCTAGACTTGTATTCACTGTTATTTCACAATAGTGTAGTTCTTACAAATGTCTTTTCATGAGTATCTGCACAGGTGGTTTCAATATTAGCCATATAACCCCTACATAAAGCTTGCAAAAATTAACTTTATTCATCTGGTACAATGCTGCTTCTAGAGAAAAGTTAAGTCATAATTCATCTCAGCTGAACCTAAAACCACAGGCTACATTTTTTTCTGTAGGTTATAATATTGTTTTGTTGTTTTTCCAAGAATATGCCAGGAGAATATTGTGGGAGACAGTGTCAAAGGCTTTACTGAATTCTAGATAGACTATATTCACAGCCTTTACCTCATCCAACAAGCACATCACCTTGTCATAGAAGGAGATCTGTTAGTCAAGCAGGACCTGCCTTTTATAAACCCATGTTGGCTGAGCCTGATTCCCTGTGTTTCCTGCACATGCTGTGTGGTGGCACCTAAGATGATTTTAACCTTCTCCAGCACCAAGGCCAGACTGACAGGCTGGATCCTCTCTCTGGACCTTCTTGTAGATTGATGTCTCGTTGGCTAGCCTCTAGTCATCTGGGACCTCCCTTGTTAAAAAATCTTCCACTAGCTCCTTCAGTAACCTCAGGTGGATCCCATCTGACCCCATCCTCACTTCTCAGAATCACAAGTTCATACTTGTCACTATGCCTAGAGATCCATTTTAAACTACATGTTTAAGATAAATAAAGCAGCCTGAATCTGAAAGTTTCCCTTTCTTTGTATTCAGGTATGTTAAAGGATCTTAACCATCTGCATCATGGATTAGGAAAGAAATATTATAAAACTGAAGAAATGTTGGTTAGATAATACACACACAAAGACTTTTCTGCTTGAAAGGTAGTGGTGTAAAGCCACATTAGACATGATCTTGTCTAGGAAGTAGTTATATTTGTGTGGTGGGAGTAGATACCTTCAGAGATCACTTCAAAGCAGCATTTTGGCTTTCTGCAATATTTCATTGCTGATCCCTTTTGTTATTGCTCCAGGACTGGTTTATCTTATTATTCTTTTTAGTCCATTTATGGCCAAATGAAGGGTATTATGCATATTTGCATGCATTTAGATTGTGTAACTCAATTTCAAAAGATAGGAGGGAAAGCTGTTGGCATCATGATTAGGGTGTACCCCTGGAAAATAAGTTTAATCTTCTCTTCAGCCACAAGTCCATGCATTTTCTTTTCAAAAGCAAGTATCCTTGGGTTACACAAATCCCTCTCCTCTCCTCTCCTCTCCTCTCCTCTCCTCTCCTCTCCTCTCCTC